>JAAIXJ010001819.1:122368-181339 GCA_013403705.1 Heliconius hermathena | reverse complement strand
TAAATTTATATTTCCATTTCTTCGCTCTGGTGTCGAGGTTAAGCGCGGCGTTGAGTTCTGCCACTCAACACGCAATGCCTCCAGAATTCGGCAGAAAGTGGGGAACGGAGTGTCTTAACACTAGGTTCCCTCTGCCTACCCTGCTGTGTGCGGGATACAGCGTGAAGCTAATTTTAATTTTAAAAAGATAAATATTTTTAACATGAATATATATTTAAATCCACAAAAAAGTAAATTCGTATATTTAAAATTTTTGTCATAAACTATTTATGCAGTGTGTTGTAGTAAGTTTTTTTTTTTTCTTTAAATCATATCGTGCAATCAGCCGCAGTAGCTATGAGCAGATGAGTGGAAGGCAACAGTCTTGTTAAGTGCTACTCCCAGTGGAGCACACCCTTGTATTTATGTAGTCAGTTTTTATGCTAACTACACTGATCGAAGATGTCTCGCACTTTTTTGAGGCGGCTAATGTTTTCAGGTATTGTCAACTGCCTAGCAAGATGGTTGGGATGTTTTTCGAGCCTTGCTTTGTAGTTATCACTACAAGAAGCAATTTCCTCTTTCACTAATGGGACATCAAGGTGTTCATGAAGCTCGCTTGTTTTAATGAACCAGGGTGCGCTTGATATCCGTCTCAGAATATTATTTTGCACCCTTTGCATAATCATGATATTGCTGGCACTAGCAGCGCCCCATAATTGTATACCATAAGTCCAGATAGGTTTTATCATGGACTTATATATAAGTGTTATAGTAAGTAAATAATTACTCTTTCTTTTAGTCTTTTTCTTTGTGTGCCGCCAAATTATGAAATCGTTAAATATGTGCCGCAACAAGAAAAAGGTTGAAAATCACTGTTTTAGAGTATCAAAAAATACATTTTAACAATGGCCCCGACTTAAAATATTAAACAATCTACTTGTATATTGATGTATGAATTCATATTGGCTTTTCAGCTTCACGCTGCATCCCGCACACAGCAGGGTAGGCAGAGGGAACCTAGTGTTAAGACACTTCGTTCCCCACTTTCTGCCGAATTCTGGAGGCATTGCGTGTTGAGTGGCAGAACTCAACGCCGCGCTTAGACATTGACTTTTCATTTTGTGAAAATGTGTTGTTAAGCCTATTATATATTACAAAATACAAAAATATTGGCCATTCTATTTAGAATCAGATGTAGGATCAATTGATACGCCATATAGGGTGAATAGACAATTTAGGAGTCTATTGTTTCGATATGCCGGATTATGTTTGCGTGTATTAGTTTATGAAATAAAAATAATATTCTTGAGTATCTATATCATCATCATCAGCCTGTCCTCGTCCACTGTAAAATATTGTAATACTTTTAATAAGCCTTAATCACTTTTAGCTCAATAATAGCATGATTCATCAAAGGCTTGAAACTATCATTATTATAATAATGTAATGGCAGTTTTCATCAGAAAGTACTTTTCGTGTTGGAAAGTACTCTCTGATGAGGACTGACACTACATGTTTCATTTTACTTATCAATTACATTACATACAAATATATAATGCTTTATTGAGCGTCTCATATAAAATGTTGTTCTTAAAATTGTAAAAACAAGACTCAAATTTACGTTTGTATTGTTTATTGATATTTTAAATTTAAATATAATATTGTAATCATAAATCATCAGTCAAAACAAAAATTAATTATTTACAAACTAAATAAAAAATCATTTTATATCATAGGCATAGGTGAATAATATATTACTCATAAATAAAACATTATCGTATTATTAATATGAAATACATTGTATATAAAATATTCAAAAATTTACAAAAGTAAGAAGATATTAAAATTTTTACGAAACTTTTGCAACCTTTAAAACGTTAGATAGGAATGGGTTTACCAACGCCGCGAGATGTCCTGATTTTTGTCCAGACTTAAAAATATCCCGAGCAGAACTGTGATATTTTTTTAATTAATTTTATTTTTTAATAAGTTATTAACAATTTACGAGAGATACAGATTGTAAAAATTTAACTGCTTTTGGTACAGAGTAAGCAAAACCGGTGTTATAAGTATATCTCAATAGATATCTCAATAGATCAATAGGAAAACGTCAATACGTTTTCCTATTAATACAAATATTTTAAATTGTTACTTTTTCACAATAAATGAATAGGTACTAAACGTTATTCATATTTTTCCACTCGCTCTTTGCGAAAGAATTTTGCTTTTTCACTTAAAACGTTTAAAAATCCCCCTTTTACCCAAGTTATGATCTGGCAATGCTGGTGTTTACACTAACATTTCATCTAATTTTTCAGACGCTGTTACTTAAAAATAATATTTACACTATAATTTATAAGCAGTTTCTTTAAGTAAAAACATGGGTAATCATCGGCTTTATAATATTATTAAATAAACAAATAATAGTATAACTATTTATTTTATAATTTTACATAATATAGAAAAATATTTATACGGAAAACATCATTAGTAACATGATTCGCTAAACATGTTACATTACCCACTATTAAACAAAAAAACTAGACTAAATTTACATATTATTTTATAATGTTTACGGTACCAATCCATCTACATTGTTGTAATATTAAGATAATATGCTATATAAAATAGCCAAAAACCATTATACAAATCTGGCAACTTACATAAGCCATAATTAAACAGATCCAGTCTTCAAACATATCGGAAAGAATACAAAAAAATTGCAAGTCATTAACATGTAAATAATTTAAAAATAAATATAATCATTACTTTTAAAATAAATATAAGTATAGACCGACAAGAACTTTATAAATTATCGGAGGAACGCGCGGAAACTTGATCACAACACAGTACAGTTGTACAGTTGAGCGCGACGCTAAGTGAAATTTACTACACCAGTTTGAACTTATATAATACAAAGTGACGCCGAACTTATATTTAATATTATGCACACAAGTGTACATTTGAATCGTACCCTTGTTCTCAAACATCATAAAGATTTTGTCGAATTATATAATTTGTAAATGTAGTTCAACAACATTTTGTCAATCTTTATTTGGACATATCAATGGGAATTTGAGCGGGGACGTGGAGGTCATTCGGGAGAGGGAATTTGAGCGAGGGGAGCGGGGAGAGTGAGGGGAGTGAGTGCAGCGCGCGGCCGGATAGGGCCTCACTCGAAGTTCTTCCGCACTTCTAAATGAGCCCCGAGTCACCCTCCTTCTGTATAGTGATGTGACAGACGATTCTTGCAACAGACATCTAGATTAAAAATAAAAAATTAAGTATAAACTATATAACTATATGTATATATAACAAAAATCATAAATTAAGTTAGAATAGCTTTATATATTGTATGTGTTAACAACTTGAATTTTATTATTTAAAGGATTTTATAGCTTTACTATAAGGTTGGAATAAATAGGAACATCCAAAACCAGCTATGCGACAATACCTTTTCAAGTTTCTGAATTTTCCATTTAATAAAACGTAATTATATCTAACCAGACCAAGTAAACGGAATTTTCTATGGAAACTGTACTTAAATATATTACATTTTCAATGAACATGTACGAAAAAATTACTTGTAAACCATACTTTTCCAATTCGCTAAGTTGTTGTTTAGGAGTGGAGGCAGCGACTGGTCGGTTGCGGCCAAGTTTTGCTCTCGTTGCCTCAAGCATATGTTGTGTTACTAATGGCTGTGGCTCTTTTTGAATGGGCTTTGGTCGCACTGGGTTGTCCTTTGGGATATTACGAATTATTTAATAATCATAAAATATCACAACTCTTTTAACATTTTTGAATATCCCATCTTCATCTCAGTGAGGTTGAGGCCAGGCGTTGTGCAGGACCACAAGCTGGTGAACTTTACAGGTTGTTGGTTCAATTCTCACTTGATAAAATGAAATATTTAATATTTTCACATCAGGCCGTGGCGCCGTGGCGTTTAATTGTGACAAACTTGATGATTTTGGTTTCAATCCCCACTCGAAGTAATGATTTTAACCATTTAGATTAATTATTTTCATTGCCCCGCGATAAAATTTGCTATGGAAAGTGGGATTCCCCACTTTCCATAGGTGTGTTTATTACTAAGCTGCAATAAAAAAAGCATGAAAATGTAATTTCTGTAACATCTCTAAATTGTCAGTTTACTAATCTCCACATTTATTCATAAAACAGAGGGTCCCTTTGCCTACCATAGGTAATTAAAAATTGGTAAATGTACCTCATTAAAAATTTGGGATTTGTAATTATGTACATTTACTAATTTAAATTAATATTTTCATTTCTTCGCTCTGGTGTCGAGGTAAAGCGCGACGTTGAGTTCCACCACTCAACACACAATGCCTCCATATTTCGGTGGAAAGTGATGAATGGAGTGTCTTAATACTGGGTTTCCTCTGCCTACCCTGCTGTGTGCGGGATACAGCGTGAAGCTGATTTTTTTATACTAATGACCTTAGTTTTCCGTAATTTAACATTTGCTATGTCCTGAGGTGTAATCGTCAGGCGAGGTCCCACTATCCTGGGAGGCGCTGATCCACATCGCGGTATTGTGTGAGCCCTTACTGGCAGCTTGCTTGGCTGTGGGGGAGGGGGTGGTGGCGGCGGTGGAGGAGGTGGAGGCGGTGGTGGACAAGATGCCGGACACGGTGGCATAATTTTAGGTGGTTGTTGGCTGTAACAAGGAAATAGTTGGATTTCATTGATCATATTTATAGAATAATTGAATAGTACTTTATATTTTTTGTTGAAACTATAACGACATTATAAATATTCGAATAAACAAAAACAAAATAATGAAAAAACAACTTTACATTTAACACAATAAAAAACTTAATAAAAACAACAAAAGCAACAACAAATTTATAGCAGTACTGTCTTATGTACAGGTTGATCGATAGTAAAAATGGAGGTTATAATCTGACTGATAACAAAACATCATATTTTATTGTAAAATGTCCGCAGTACTTGTACTCTATAATTTATTATAGTAATTTATTTTTATAGTATTCATATGCGTCTCAAGTTTGAGTACAAGTTGGCTTTTGAGTGTTTTTACATGTCAAGTATTTAAACATTAAAAAGTAAGAAAATGATTTATGGTATTTATGATACCCTAAAATGGGGTAGAATAGGGAATTAAATGGGGAATGTAAACATTTGAAATTCGATTTTTCCTATGTTCCTGGCTCTAAATATGAAAACAATCTTTATTTTTGATTATTGTATTCGTTTCTTTTTACACGTACAATGTGCAATTTTATAAAATTTAAAAATATGTATATCTAATATAAAAATAATTTCATTATCAATAAAATCGATAAATTTAAATCATAATTATTATTAACTAATAAGTTCTATAGACATCGTTCAATAATATTATTTACTATATTATTTATTATAAGCCCATAGATTTTTTTACTTAATATAATATGCGTATGCTTAATATAGTATATTAAGTATACGCTTTTTTGGCCTTTTATTTCATGCCAGGACTAAATGAGGATCCTATTTTCTAAAATTTCATTTCTTTTTCCATATTATTATTGATTTATCTATTTCATGAAATTGTAAGTGATTTGTGTTTTACTTATTGAAATTCAGCAGAATTCAGCAGACTCCCTAAACTTTGACTGATAAAAGCGACTACTGTTGATTTAAAATATTTACGTTTCACAAATATCTCCTTCCCTCCATTCATTTGTCTATATTAAGATAATATTATAAACGTATTTACGTACGGTCATCGAGTCGTAGTCACCCTGAAATTAGGTGTAGAATGCTGCGCAGATTTAATGTTAGGTACTATTGTTCTCTGAATTCAATCTGATTATTTTTTTTATCGAGTCAACAATGTGCAAAAAAATCAGAAAGCATAACTTCACTTCCATGACTGTCTGTAACTGTGTTCTTATAAACACAAGAAAGAAAAATGCACATCGGCACCAAGAGGGCTTTAATAATATACACCATACTATCTACAAATCTTTCTTTTATAACGGTTTACAAGGAATTACTGAATACCGAAATAATCTTTAGTTAAGTATTAATGAAACTTAATTGAATTGACAATTGTCTAGGCTAAAAAGGAAGTAACATATTAGCTGTTGTGTCATATACGCAACAATGTTTATTTAAATAGAAATTTTCTTGCGGTTTTTACTCATATATTTATTATTTTTAATTTTATATTTTTACTTCTAGCTTCACGCTGAAATCTCGCACAGAGCAAGAGTTAAGATGAAATCTGGAAGAAATGCGTGTTAAGTGGTAGAACTCAACGCCGCAGTCTTGCCTCGTTACCAGAGCGAAAAAATGAAAATATTAAATATTTCGTTTCCTCGAGCTAGTCGCACAATTGCGCCCCTGCGCTACGAATAGCCTCAGCATTCAGATTTAATTTAATATTTGTAAATAAAATCATTTACTTATGAAATGATCAAACAAAATTTAGATTCAATCATTAAGTATTTATAGATTCGGTCCAAAAAGTCGCAGTAGATCGCTGATACGCTATATTGATTCTTTATGGTTTTTTAGTAATACATCTGGATGCTGAGGCCGTTACATTTACACCGCAGAATTTGGGAGAGGTGCGCACTTAAATCTAAATTTAAAATATAGTAGCTATGATAAATGTTAATTACCTTACTTTTCTTTCTAGCTCTGCTATTTTCGTCAACATTTTCTTCATTTCATCCTGCAAAGTTTCATTTTCGCGTACCAAGCGATTGTGCTTTTCGTCAACTTCCTCAACGAACTTTTTGAGCTGTTTAACTTCTTCCGATAGAATGTTTTCTTTGTTTCCATCACATCTAGCCGGATCTCGAAGTATATCAGCGTATAGCCCAGTAATTGATTGAAATCCCTAGTAAGTAAGTAATGGATTGAATACCCAGTGAGTAAGCATTGTTTCAAATATTATGAATGTTAAATTCTAAATATGTTTATAGGAATGATATAGTGGTGTACTCGTGTAGACGCATTGTACATACATACGTTATTTTTCTAAAGAAAGAAATGAAATCAATCAGGGAGTCAGTGAGCTATTTTTATAACATCATAGTAGCAATTGGTGTACACTGTTGTTCTTATAACAACAATATACATATTTATACTTTTTAAAAAACGTATAAAAATTTGAACGTAGCGGGATTTGAACCCGCGCCTCTTGGAAAACAGTCCACGCGCACTATTCGCTTTTTAAAACGTATTGTTCTTTTCTAAGTGTGAATTAACACTTTAATTATGATAAAAACAATATATTGATTTGTTTGCTCATCTGTTTACTTTAATTAAACAATATGATATAATAATAATAATAACCATACCTTTTTGCCGATCCACGTACATAAATCTATTAGTCGCCCTGCCTTCGTCCGGTTGCTGCGCCGAAGCGGCTTCTCCTTCCTGGGAGTGCCACCTGAGAATGCATACCATAAAGTCTCCCCCAATATTTCACAAGCATATTCTTCTCTCTCCAAATTTACCACAACACTATTTTGAAAGATCATATCAAAAAGTTTACATAACATTACACTAATTTAAAGAGTATCTTTGCACTGGCCTTCACGTTTATAAACTTAATTTATCTGCTCGGCCGTTAAAGTTCGAAGTGACGATGATGATGTCATGGGACTATATTTGCCTACTGAGTCTGAGACTGGTTTAATTTGATACAAATAAAAGTTATCTAAATGACAATGTCACTTCCAAGTTCCATTGCAGTATTTTGACCTAATGCCCCTTTTATGATATATACATCTTTTTGGTTAAATATTTTGTATTTCATATAAAGTATCTATTATCTTTCGTATTTATACAAATTGTAAAATAAAGTTTAATTTTTTTGTAATCTTTACACTGTATCCCGCACATAGCAGAGTAGACAGAGAAAACCTAACGTTAAGGCACTCCGTTCCCAGTTTCCGATGAATTTAGGAGGCATTGCGTGTTGAATGACGGAACTCAACGCCGCGATTGGCCTCATTACCAGAGCGAGGAAATGAAATTACAAATTATTTCCCTTCCTTGAGTGGGAACCGAACCCAAAACCTATCACGCTTACAGACCCACGCTTGTGCCCCTGCGGCTATGACTAGCTTCTTCAGTTTAAATTAATAAGGAAACAAACGTTATTTAAAAAAAAAGCCAGGCCGGTCATGGCGTAGCGGCACAAAGTGTGACTGTAAAACCGACTGGTTGTGGGTTCGATCCCCACTCGACGAGATGAAATATATACTCCAATTTATTATATATTTCCATTTCTTTGAGAGTCGAGGCAAAGCGTGGCGTTGAGTTCTGCTACTCAGCACGCAATGCCTCCAGAATTCGGCAGAAAGTGGGGGAGTGTCTTAACACTAGGTTCCCTCTTCCTACCCTGCTGTTTGCGGGATACAGCGTGAAACGTTATTTAAAAGTAAAATATTATGCTAAATTATAGTAAACCTGTCTTTATTAAAAAAGAATTAAACATACCTGACGAATTATTATCTGGGAAACGTCTACAAAAGTAACTATTTTTTCCGGATCTATGCAATATGTTTCTTAATAAGCTTGAATCTGATTTTCGTCTTCTCTTACGTGTTTTATATGAATAGTTACTGCTAGCTGATTTAAATGATACTTCGGATTCGGAATATAATTCATTAGACTGAATTGGATCCAGGGGTCGTTCGTTTATGTCCGAACTGCTCGATGTACTTGACTCCGTACATTTTGTCTTCTTTGTAGGACGTTTTTCCTTATTATCTTCAAAGGAATCGTGTCTAAATCGTTTATTGCGTAAAGATTTATCGTCATTTGACGAGGAATCTTCTAACTTGAAGTCTTTACCGAAGGATAGATTCACGTCAATTATACTATCTTGTTGTGGATTTACGATCTCAGTTTGTGTAGAACCGTCGACTTTGCTATCAGCTGATTCTGTGTCAATCATAATACTAAGAAAAGGTGGAGTCTTATCGCATTCACTAGTTTTTGTCTCTCGGAACGACACATAATAACTTTTATCCCACGACGTGTCTATATGATACAGGGTATCACATTTACGAACAGCTTCGATGGATTCACTACTTATTTGTTCATTTGCTTCCGGAGACTTATTGCCAAAACTTTCTTTGCTTACATCAAAAGTTGTCATTTTGTTTTAATTTAACACTTGAATGCCAGCCTGGCTACAAAAAGTTTTAACTTAACGTAGTATTTTGTTACAATTGCACTTCTATAAGATATTTCTTAATTCCTGTGAATTATATATCACCCAAATTTCTGAGTTATCATTATTGAGCGAATAAAAACTTATTTTTAACCGAGTCATTATTTTTAAGTTTAATTTTCCCCACCTACCGTCTAATAAATTCAACATCTAAATGTTAAATTTTGTTTAAAAAGATTGAATTTATGTCCAGAAGTGGATCGTCTTTTGAAATTGAACAAGAGAAGGCAATATTTAATTAAAATTCTTAATAGCAATATTAAAAATATACATATATTTACTAAATATAACCGATAAGCTAATGTTATCAATAATTTATTTTTAAACAAAAAACATAACGAATAAAAACGAAAGGAAATTTACATTTCATCCGCTTGAACTAAGTAATTATTAATTTACAAATCAGCATTACTTTCATTTTCTGATAACATATCATTTTACGAACAAATATCTAAACCTATATTGAAAGTTTCAGCAAATTCAATAAAACAATTTTGTCAAACAACATTTTATCAAATTGTACAACTTTTTTTTTTATAAACCAATTTTAAATGTTAAGGGAAGCTTTCTAAATTAAAATGGTGAAAACTGCAATTAAATGGCTTAAGCCTTTTTATGAGATTAGCTTGAAAAAAGGCATAATCAAATAGATTAAAAAAAACAATCTTTTTGTTGAATTACGATATCATTTTATAAGAAATAATTATTAATTAATAATAGTATTATATTTTCTTATATGAGTCCAGTCGTGGTACGACGACACAAAGTGTGACTGTAAAACCGACTGGTTGTGGGTTCGATCCCCACTCGAGGAAATGAAATATTTACTTAAATTTATATTTCCATTTCTTCGCTCTGGCGTCGTGACAAAGCGCGGCTTTGAGTTCTGCCACTTAATAAGCAATGCCTCCAGAATTCGGCAGAAAGTGGGGAACGGAATGTCTTACACTAGGTTCCCTCTGCCTACACTGTTGTGTGCGGGATACAGCGTGAAGCTGATTTATTTTATTTATTATATTTTTTTATACGGTATGTGTGTCAGTTTCATCATGGCAAGCAACTCTAATCAGCTGACTCGTAATTCCTAAAAATTGTCAAAGTCAGCTGTTAGTTGTCAAATGTCAAAGCCTTTGTATTATAGTATTTATTGCTTACGATTATGGCGTAAGGCGTTCGTCAAAATGTTCAATTAATATAATATTTACCAAAATAGCCTATGATAATAAATATATAACAATTAATATATGATCGACAAATTAATTTAAAAAAACAAATTATACTATTTTGTGTCATGCGTCACTATGTTTTTAAGAAAAAAGTTTTTTATTGCATTTTCCTTATAATAATCTTCATAATCTTTCTGCATCCTGACAGAAATGCTAGAGGCATCTATGAATATATCAAAAAAGAAAACATTTTAAATAATTTGCGACAAGAAACCGCTGATAATTTCTCTAGTACTGCTATAGCAGATTGCGATTATTACGACGTTATTTACGACGATACGACTTTACCAATAAGTGTTGTTGATGGTGATTTAATCGAAGGCCATAAGATTAAAGATGGTGGTGAATACGCCCCAGCTGAGTGTAGACCTAAATACAGTACCGCAATTATTGTCCCATACAGGTATATATACGGCACCTATAATATTTCGTCCTACCGAATAAATAAGTAGATATATTATTTCTTTATCCAGGGACAGAGCAGAACAGTTGCGCGGTTTTTTGGTATATATGCACATGTTTCTTAGAAGACAGCTTGTTCACTACAGGATCTATGTTGTGGAACAAGTTGATTCTCGTCCATTCAACAAAGCCAAGTTGATGAATGTTGGTGCACTGACTGCTATGCGAGCTGGATATCCTTGCCTTATATTACATGATCTAGATCTGCTCCCATTGAGACCAGCGAACTTGTATGCTTGTACAAAACTCCCAAGACACATGTCGGCAAGCATTAACCAATTTAGGTAATCAAAAAAAAAAAGTTAACATAGCATTATGAGTAGTTATTTAAAATATAACAAATATATTCATACTTAATACTATTATTATTAGAGCCAGCCATGGTGCTGCTACTGACTGTAAATACAATGGTAGTGGGTTCATTTCCTACTTGTAGATGAAATTATTTTGCATTTCCTTGCTCTGATATGAAGATAAAGTGTGATGTCGAGTTCAACCACCACTCAACATGTGATGCCTTAAAAATAATAATTTGAAAGCATCGTAAAATTTATTTCTTCTTTACAGATTTGTATTACCATATCTCAATATTCTCAATGGAGCCATATCTATAGCCTCTGAGCAGTTTAAGCAAGTAAATGGAATGAGCAATGACTACTTTGGCTGGAGTGGAGAAAATTATGACTTTTATGCTCGTTTAGAAAAATGTGATATAAAAGTTATACGCTTTGAACCAAAGACTAGTCAATATTACATGTTTTCACAAGTTAAACAAAGGGATGTGTAAGTATAATTCAATCAATGTTAATATGGATAACTATTTATTTTCATAAGTAAACACGACAATTGTGTTTCCGATTTCCACTCATTTCTTTGTGAAAAAGCGCTGCGTTGTACCCCACTCAATTTCTCAAAAATTGTGCGGTGCATGGGAAAACGGAGTGTCTTAACACTGAAGATAGTGGGATAAAAATGATATGCTTGCTTTTTTTCGTAAATAATATTTTTATTACATATTTTTAGAGTTTTCGGCGACTTTCTGAACCATGGGTCAAATGGAATGCCAAATGATGGTCTCAGCTCTTTAAAATACACTGAAGTTGCAACTGTACTTCACCCGTTGTTCACTCATATCATGGTTGATTTGTAGCGGTACTGCATATCTTGATAAACATTAAGTAGATAAGCTAGTATAGAACTTAGTACAATCTCCGTTTTGCCTTTCCAAAATAATTAGTCAAATAATAGATTTACTATATTATATTTAAGTATACATTTTAGACTGTAAAGATCTATATATAAATATATATGACAAGGTTTTCACGCCAATTTTAAAAGCAAAACTGGATTTGAATCACAATTGATAATAATATAATAATATGACAGTTACCTATACTATATTACTTATTTATATAAATATTAAATACTCTTGTCCGTCCAACGTGGCTTTGGAGGCATAAATGATTGAGTTACTATAGAAATATTGTTACTGATAAAAGAATACAAACAATAAAAAATGATAATAAATTACATTAAACTGCTAAATATTAAATTGGTTTTAGAATTTATTCACTTTATATCTGCTACCAGAATCTTGCAATTCCACAAGCTTTAATTAATGTAGGTATAGGAAATAATGATGATGTACGTAAGAAATATTAGTCTATAAAAATGTAATCTAATGTAAGAAAATCTAAGACAGAAAAGATACAAATATGTTATCAATTTATAAAGATGGCATGATAAACCATCTGGTTGTAAATGTGACGAAAGTGGGTTTGATTTCAAGAGAATTTGGGAATTCGGCTCACTCTGCCCTCCCTGTTATATGCTAGATTCAGCTTAAAACTAAACAAAATATTAACAATTAGAATAGCATATAGAATAGTTTAGATGTTACATATCGTAGATAGATAAGTGCACAATCATTATTAATGATGAAATGTCATTGTTCCTAAGCAATAATAAAGTAACTTTAGTATATTTTATTTCACAAATATATATGTATTTACATTTTCAAGAAAATGTCCTAATACAAATAAAAAAATAACAACTACATATTTTGCTTGATTATTATGTTGTATAAATATGTATATCATTGTTGCTTAGCATTAGACATGTAATTTATTCCGTTTTTATATTTAAAAAAAGCTAATAAAAATTTTACAATGTTTGGTGTTGTTTCATTTCAAATAGTAAATAGGTAATGAAAAATTTGGAAATTTAGACTTTACGAAAATCCAAAAAAGAAAAAAACTACCTTGAATATTTTCTTTAGCACAAAGGTTGTTCATAAGGATTTTGACAATTAATTTGTAATGGTTTACCCAAGTGTATACTAAATTTCAGCTCCATGAATTTTTTTTTGAGGCCAGCCATGGCGCAGAGGCACAAAGTGTAACTGTAAATTCGACTGGTTGTGGGTTCGATCCACACTCGAGGAAATTAAATTTTTATTATTATAAAATTTATATTTTCATTTCTTCGCTCTGGCGTCGAGACAAAGCGCGACGTTAAGTTCCGACACTCAATCCAGATTTCGGCAGAAAGTGGGAAATGGAGTGTTTTAACACTACGCTTCCTCTGCCTACCCTGCTGTACGGGATATAACGTGAAGCTGATTTTGATGTTTTTTGATTTGCATTTTTTTATTGTTATTTTTATAGCTAACTTGACTTACTGGTGTACTTGATTTGACTACAGTAATCATTTTGTGTATATATTAGTTACAAATAAATCTGTCATCTAAAGCGCAAAAATGATGAATCAGGATTAAAATTAATATATATTTTTTTTTAATTCAAGAGAATAAATAAAAGATTATCCTGTGATGATTCATATATTTGGCATGAATTATATTATAAAATAAGACTGGTCCCACGAACCAAACTATGTACAAGTATCGCTAACTAATAATCAAAAATAGAAGTAATACAACAATTTTACAGTAAAAATACAACACCAGGAAATTACTAATTGTTGTTTATAAACTGTTATTTGAATTTGTCATTTATTATAATGTTATTTATTTTTAATTACTATTTCTAAAACTACTGGTTGATTGTAGATAAAATTAAAAATATTAAGCCATTGTATAGAACCACATTGAGCTGCAGAAAAAAATAATTATAAATTAGAAATACTTTTCGACCCAAAAACAAAATATAAACCAACTCCTAATACACCTTATATTAGCACTCATATATAAGATATAAATATATCACTTCAATTTCAGCACCCAATAACTAATTGTTACAAGAATTTTGTAGAATTTTTTATACAGATAGGTAAAAAGAAAATTTTTATCATAGTTTAATAATAATAAAATGTATAAAAAATACATATCCACTGACCATCACATACAATTTTTATTAAAATAGAAATCATAAAAATAATTTGTCATGTTAACTCATTTACATAACAGCCCACAAAAACATTAAATTACTCCACCAAGATACAAACAATCATATTTTACGTCATAAATGCTATTTGACTGCATAATAAAAAAATATATAGACGCTTTCAAGTTATTATTCAAATAGACACAATGCACCAAAACAAAAATAAACCAGATGTCCACCTTAAAAGTTAAATAAAAATAATATGTTAACATATTTTTAGTTTTATAGTCATCTATAATCTGTGTTATTTAATTTGAATTGTAAATCTATTTTGGAATATTTGTATACAAATGTATACTTAATTATTGTATAATAATGTGATTTTTTACCATTGAGTGAATACATAATTTAAATTAGTAGATCTACGGCCTCAATACCAACATACTTACAAGTCCTAGTACAAATGAGAATACTAATTTGAGGTTTGATCCAATGTGCAGCCACTCTGGCCATTGAGATTTAACAATTTCCTCAGGCTGTGTCGGCAGTAGTAGCGCTGCTATACAACATATACTTACTGCAACAGCCACTACATTGATTGGTTGTTGATCCCTGAAGTAGAATATATTAATACAAATTTCAGAATCATATATAAAGTAGTAGTGGTAAGAAAAAAGACCACTTTAAAAGAAAAAAGACACCTAAAACAAAAAAAAACATATTACCTATGTGAAGGATGGTTACATATAAATCTGCCATGTTCTTCTGAAGGTCTTGGAGCAGCTGGTTTAGATATTAATGGATGAAAACTATCCCCTAAACTTTCAGGATTAGTATTCGATGGTTCACCCTCTATCAATTTTGTAGGTATATCTCTTTTACCCAAAGCCTGAAAATGTTTGATTTCTATGATTTCACATATTATATCTTAACAATAAATTACAAACACAACTTTGTGAGATAAAATGATTATAGGTCGGTATTGAATTATTATTTATATATTTTAATATGATACAAAGAAATATATAAATATATACCTGTTGGGTATTTCTATCATACATAGTAATTCTAAACTTCTCTGTGGTATTGCAATGCGACACGGAAGGCTGAGTATATCGTACCACAATATCTATACAACTTTGAGGAGCTATTACACCTTCAGGGTCAATAACAGTAAACTTATTTGGAGACGTACATAACACTGAAAACAAAATACCACGTTGATTGGAAATAGAAATACCATATGGAAACATTGCGAAATAACAATAATACCTTTAAAATTCACAGAAAAGTCATATGGATTATAAACAGTTAAGAGCTGTTTATGAGTATGTCTCGCACTAAAATAAAATTCTAAAGACACAGGAAACACAAACACAGGAAAATTCTTCATATTTGTTAAGTTTTAAATAACCAGAACAAAGAAAAACAACAACAATTTCGGCAATTTCGCATCTCTCAATCTCAGCTGACAACTATTATTGAATGACGTAATATAATGTTGCCATGTTGTGTAATGTAATTTAACTTTAGTTTAAGTTCTTAACTTCAAATAAAATTATTACTGTATGGCATTATAAAATATATGTATATACGGTACTTTTATTCTGAATATTTAAATATGTATATGAAAAAGTAGTACCTATAATATAAAAGTACTAAAAGTATATATGTGGATAACTGAACTAAAAGTTTTATAATATTAGGACTGCAGTTGATCGTAGAGAGGTAAAAATAAAATAAATGTAAATAAAAATAAATATTTATTGCATAACAATAATTTAAAGCTTCCTGATAAACTAATATCACTTATAACTAAAGAAAAAATCCAATTAGTTAATTTCCGACAACCCAACAGTTCTATTCTAAAAAGCAATAAAAAATATCTACAATTTTTGTATAGTATAAAATTACATTTTTTAAATCCTTAAATACTAATATCGCATAGTAAGCACATTAATCATTTAAATTAATGTTCATTACAAATAGCAAAAAAAGATATTATATGCATCATCATACTTTTTATAGTTAGTGTCTATGAAAAGAAAAACAGAGATAAGTTATAACTTTAATTTAATATGTACATTTTCAAATAAATTAATATACATTCAATTAAGTTTATAATTATATATATAAACCAAACACTAAGACGCTTTACAAATAAATATTGAACTTTTTGAATTAAAAATGTACAAAAATGAAAAATTAAGGCCCGTATATATAAACCATTCGCATCTGTGATCGATCTTGAGAGCGATTTATAAATACGGGCCTTAGTCATTATACATAGATGACTTAAACTTTAAATGTTTTTTAAGATGTTAAGATAAGCATTTTTTTAAGCTTATTTTTTTAATAATTAAAAAAGTAAAAAAAAATAATTCATACTTCTTTATAATTCAACCTCAATGTAATTACCTAAACTCGGTAACAAAGATGACATTTAAAAAATAATAATTTTCTTTCCTTTGTATAAAATGATCACAATATTAATGTTATAATTGGTATACAGGTGTTCAAATGAAATTAAAATAACCTTGAAACATGTAAAAAAAATATTTTGATAATTTCGGAACAAGATAATTATTGATAAGGATACAACATGGCTACAGCTGGATCTTCCGTTTCAAATGTAATGAGGACATCTTTGAATTTATCGAGAAGCTGCATTAATTGTGATCTTGTTACATTTTCCATAAACATTATTTCTTCTAGATGTTGCTCGCCGCGGAAATAGCCTGTAAGATACATTTTATTTTAATAAATTTTTACTTAAAATTCAACTTAAAGTTAAAAAATAGTTTTGTAAGTAATTTTAACACAAGATCATATTACATAGAGAAAAATAATCAGCTTCACGCTGTATCCCGCACACAGCAGAGTAGGCAGAGGGAACCTAGTGTTAAAACACTCCGTTCCCTACTTTCCGCCGAATAGGAGAAAAATAACTATATGAAATTAGAAAAATGTATTTTTTTAAAAGTGAAGTATCAGAAATGATTGAGTGACCCTTCTTGTGCAGGCGCGCGAGCAGCAGCAGGTCGTCGCGGTCGGCGGCGGCGGGCAGCTGCGCCAGCGCGGCGCGCTCCGAGCGCGAGAACGTGTCCAGCGACGCGTGCGGCGAGCGCGCCTCGCAGCCCGCCGGCGCCATGTACACCGTCGGCGACTGGAAACTGACATCATCAAATCATTTTTAAACTTTTTTTTTCATATATTTAATATTTGATAAATCAATATTTTGGCCAACTATAAAATTAAAATAATTACTGTGGTTGTATTGTAAAAATTATAAAATATATTTTTTTTAAAACTAAAACAATGTAAATAAAACTTATTCATTATTATTTTATTTCATTCACTCTATGTATAGATGTAAAAGTGAAAAATGAGTAAATATTGTTTCAGGACGTATTTAAAAAATTATTACTTTATATTATTACTACTTTAATTTCAATAAAACGAACTTACCTCATTTCATTTTGCAATTTCAAATTTAATGACACTCCATTTTTCTTTTCCCCACAATTCGAGCGTCCATTCCTCTGCCTCGGAGACACGTCAGCATCACTTTCCATTCTATCTTCATCGCTACTTGTATTATTTATATTATCAGATTCTTTCAAAGAGATGTCCGATAACCGCGACGGTAAAGTTTTTTCGCCATTTTTACTATCATTGTGACCGTTTTCACTACCGTTTGTGCCGTTAATATTATTCGATATACCGCTATCTACTGAATTTCCTTGAGCCTTCTTATGAAGGGTTTGACTTTTGTCATAATCAGATCCGTTTATATTAGGTTTTATTAGACCATCTACGACATCTATACCGTCGTCGAATGAATGGTTGGCGGAGTCGACGTCAAATTTATCGTATTTCGAGTGTTCGGAATCGATTACTATTGGTTTTGTATGTCCAAAGTCGTTCTTTAAAGTTTTCGTTGGATAATCTTCATCCGAGTCTAGGAAATTAATATTATCTGTGGTTTTGAGTGGTTCAGGAATGTTTATCGGCACTTGATTTAGAGATGAGAAGGATACGTTATTAGATTGGTAATAGAGATCGTGTTTCTCACAGATGTACTCTTTGCCGTCTGTAAAGTTAAAGAAAATATGATTTAATTTATAAAAAAATATACTAGGAAATTCTATTATAAATATTGAGTATCATGAATATTTGTTATTTAAATGAAAAGTAAGGTTATAAAAATAAATACATTATTAAATAAAAAAAACATTCTATATAATACATAAATAAAACTTAGTAAAAAAATAAAAAGTAATAATAATTAAAAGGTTTATAATCCTTTGATTCTCCACTATTCCAACTTCAAAATTGATAGCAAAAAGTGATATTTCTAAATATTTGTAAGGCCAGGTAGTAGCAGGTCGAAGCCATACACACGCCATTGACCTACTTGTTCCCAGGTAGAATTTTTCTTACGAGTGGTGGCAAAACATAATATTATATTATACATTACCTACAGCTGCTAAGAACTTACGAAGTTATATGTTAAAAAATGAACAAAAATATCACTAACCAGTCAGTGGTGACCCTACTCCGCCTACCCTGGTCGGCAACTGCAGTGGGTTAAACTACTTTGTGCGTTCGCCATAAAAAACATAACCAACCGTAAGTCAGGAAGCCATAGGCACACAACAGTATACTGGCCAGGCCAGCAGGGCACTCACCGGCGGCGGGGCGCGGCCACACCCCCTCGGCGTGCGGCGGGTTGAACTGCACGTAGGTGTGCAGCTGCAGCAGCAGGCGGCGGCGCAGCAGCCAGGCCAGCAGGCGCGCGGGGCGGCGCCGCGCCCACGCGCCCCACCCGCCGCGCGACACGTACCACAGCGGCGCCGGCAGCGAGAACTCGCTCAGCATCTACGTACATCAATATATATGTTGCACTGCAATATGGCCGCCCTGAGGTAAGCTGTAGCTGTAGCTGTACTTCCGGGCTGCGCAGATTTAGTCATAAAGCCTAACCAGTATATAATGTAATGAAAAAGAAACAACCAGGCAGTCGTGGCGCAGCGGCACGAGGTGTCACTGTAAAACCGCCTGGTTGTGAGTTCGATCCCCACTCGAGGAGATGAAATATTTACTTAAATTTATATTTCCATTTCTTCGCTCTGGTGTCGAGGGTAAACGCGACGTTGAGTTCTGCCACTCAATGTCTCCAGAATTTGGCAGAAAGTGGGGAACGGAGTGTCTTAACACTAGGTTCCCTCTGCCTACCTTGCTGTGTGCGGGATACAGCGTGAAGCTGATTTTAATTTTAAAAAGAAATAAATTCATGATCTCTACTACCAATCTAGTACATGTATAGTTATTTTCAGCTTAGCAAGTTGTATCCTGCATATAGCAGGATAAGCAGAGAAAACGGAAACGTAAGACATCCTTTTCCCTACTTTCCGCGAATTTTGAGATGTTGCATGGTGAGTAGCCCCGCTTTTGCCTTGGTACCAGAGCAAAGAAATGAAGATATTTATAATTTCCTTTTCCAAGTGGGAACCAAACCCATAACTGTCGCATTACAGTAACACAGTTGTGCCCCCTGATCATGTTTGCCTCTAAATATAATATAGATGCAATAATATTATATCTACATATAATATAAAAAAAGCCACAAGTGTATGAATGTACACACACACACACAAGTAACATATAATTAAAAAATCATACTGCCTTTGTTACACTAATATAAAACACACATTGAAACAATACTTATACAGGATGGATGTCAGCGCTCCTTTTACGGGAACAGCATATAGGGTAAAATATTTTAAACCCATACCTAAAGAAATTAATCAAGATACCTCAACAGCTTAGACGTAGGATTTTTTTTTTCATTTCACGTTGTTTATTCAAACCTGTATTTCGCGTGACGCAGTTACGCATAATAACGTACTACAAAAATATTACTAAAGGTTAATCAACTTTGAACTTTGCCGCCAATGCTTACGACTCGATTTCGGAATAAGGTGTATGCGGCGGTTTCCCTTTGATAGGTCTTCTGTGTTATATGTCGTCATTACAAGTATCTGTGTGTATGTATTTCATGTGTGCGTGCGTCGTTCTTGACAAATGGCGTTTTGTATTACAACAATAATTTTATTATTTATTTTGTTTGAAAAAATCACTTTTTCATTTTTGGGAAAAAAATAAAAATTTAAATTGTATTAGGCTTTTATAGAGTAGTTAAAACTGTGGTTTCATTTAGAGTGGTGCTGACCACCTGTATACTAACTTGTTAATTCATTGTCATCAATTTGTGTCTTTTATATACATGTACGTATAATCAGAAGAACACGAAAAATAAACACAAGCACAGTACTTACTTGTAACAAACAAAGTCCAGGAAACTCTTTAGCAAATTCTTCCACTAAAGGTGAGTTTATATGTATATTTGCTCCGGGAGCCACCACATAAACATTGCCTTCACATAATGGATATATCACTGTTGCCTTAGCCCAATACACTAAGTGGCCTGTCAGTTGAAATGCCTGTAATATATTTATAGGAATTCATTGATACTTAAGAAGGAATTGACGCATAAATGCGTTGCCTTTATACTTTTCAACAAATTATTTATAAAGTATTTTTAAATATATTGTTTTTCTTTACATTTTATACAAAAGTGTGGACGTGAAATCACATGTGTGGACGAGAGCTAACATGTGTGAACCAGTTACTTCGTGGATGATACAAGTAATCTCATGTGTGGATAAATAATTTCATATTATTTGTCATTACAAGTATCTCTAAGTATGCTATAGCAATAAGAATGCATTGAATTGTGATTTGTTTAGTTTATTAAATAAATAATAGTGTTGTCTAAGCAGACTAAGCCGCGAGCATAAAACTAATTTCATAATAAATCTGTATACAAAATAAAACCTAATAAAATAGACATTTGGATAATAAACCTAATACAATTAAATTAATTTTACCATTCCTTTTTAAGATATAATGAACATGGTATCTCTAACGTTTTGAATATTAGATAAAAAAATAAGATATGCAACTAAAATATAGAAAAAAAAATACATTATTTACCTGAGTGAGTGTCAAGTCTGCTTCAATAGCCAGAGTTTGGAGACTTTTCAGAGGACTATATAATTTAATAAGTCTTAAAAGTTCGGGACTACCATCTAGAGGTATAGATGCTAATAAATCATTAGGATTTACCTGCAAAATAACAAAATAAATAGAAATTAGTTGACTTAACATTGGACAGTGTTTGCCTGATAATGCAATGGTTGTGGGTGTAATCCACCCTCAGTAGAACTTGTATATTATCTCTTTTCCTAACCTGATAAGGAAACGCGCGACATTGGTATTTCCCCACTAAATTATTTATAAATTATAAGGAATAAAACAGAAAAAATATATTTTACTCTTACCATCAATAGTATGCCATGATATGGCCTCAATTTTTGTACACATTTGTCTATGGTCTCAGGTTCGATAATCAGTCCTCTGTTGTGTATCTGATGTGCCTTGTGTGGGAGACAGAATGATAAAAGCACCCATTTATTAATACGAACTTGTACAATACCTGGAATATAATGCAAGAGAAAACTTCGTAAGAAAAAACTCTTAAATAGTTCTGGTTGTACAAAGTAAATGTGGGTTCTCATTTAAATATAAGCGATTCACATATAATGGGCATTTTTTAATAACTCAAATTAGGTTATAGGAATTATATAAAAAATCCCAGATTAGTTTTATAATATATAACATACTAGTGTTTTGCTTGCGGCTTCGCCTGTTTGATAGGAAACGATTATGCTTTTTACTATGTAAAGTCAATATTTAACATAATATTTGCTAATAAATTTATTTTTAAAGGAGATCTAGGTCTAATAATACATTTAATTAAAATTCATTTTAAATAAAATCCATACCAGTACTACTTAAATCTTCAAACACTGCTTTCATAGATCTTGCCAATGAGCTTCTTTGCAATATCAGATGGAATGCAGACTTGGGTGCAATATTTCCACTTTCCATACTATATGTGGCTGAACTGACTGAATGGCGGGAATTCTCTTCATCATCATCGTTTTCACCGGAATTTGTTTCACTGTCAAGTGCGGAGACTTCATCGTGTGCTGCTGACTGAAAATTAAAAATTTTTTAGATTATAGCAAAAACTAATAATTTAATCGGGCTGTTGTACCGCAGAGGCACATGCGTGTGACTGCGACAGTTTTAGGTTCAAGCTTCACTGCATATTCTTATCTTTATCATCCTTGCTTTGCTAACGAGACACAAAGCGGGGTTGACGTCCGACGTCCGTCCGAATCCCTCAACACGCAATGGATCGAGAATTCGGCGGAAAATAAGGAATGAAAGTGTCTTACCTATAAGAGATTGGTTTAATTACATTTGATGCATTCAAATAATAAGATAGAGTTACACATTTAAATATATATTACAAAGTATTATTATACCATTTCATATCATGATTATGCTACTTGACTATAACGGATTAGGTTAAAAAATATATGAATTATACTATAGCTTATTTTTTTTTAATTTCAAAAAACTACAGCTTACTGAAGTAATATTACTTACTGTGATATGGAGTTATTCAATAGATTAAACTTACCATAATTTTCATTTCTTCAGTTAAATAGTAACATCGTTTCTCTTCAAGCTCTAGTGCTTTACCCAGTCTCATGCTCAAATCATAGTAGCATTTAACTAAAATGACAATTTATAATTTAAAAAACAATTAAGTCAGTCTGCAAGGTTTAAGCGGAGCTTTGCATTTGTGTGAGTGTTCATAGTGTAGGTGTAACATTACTTGCTTGGCCTAAGCCAGTGTGTACTGATTTTTAAGAATAGGTCTACACTTCTTGTAGTAATAGCAGCATCATATGTTAAAATTAAATTTTTTAAAAGTGAAAGTTCAAGGTGTCACTATACAAAAATGGAAAAACGTATGTCACCAAGCAGTTAAAGAGAACTCTGTTCTTGATAATATAATGGAAAGACTCAATTATATTATCAAGAACAGTGACTATTAACACAAACAACAAATCCAATGAGAGTAAAAATTATGAGGATGCAATATCCAACATAGAAGGATTTTTTTATCACTCATGTAAACGCAAAGCTCAGCTTAAGCCATAAACTAACTCGTAAACTGTAATTACTTGATGCTCAAAAAAAAAATTTTTTTTAGCTTAAATTTTAATAGATTTTTTTTTTCAGAAAATATAAATGATAAATACTATCTTTATCCAGCATATAATATCGCAGACAAAGAGAACCTAGTGTTAATACACTCCACTCTCTATCTTATGCCTAAATCTATGACACTGCATACTGTGACAGTAATGGAGATTCCACCAGAATGTAAAAAATTAAATGATGATGATGTGATTATTAAATATGATGTGACACAATATATTTAGGAACCTGACTCTTCTTATTTACTATTAATGTAGAGTATGTATTATAGTTGATAAAATATCTGAAGTTTTACAATTAATTAAAATATTACATAAAATCATTTTGTTTAAATGTTTTATAAAATATTGACAGACCCAATAATCTTAATTATTAATTTCAACATACATCAAGGTTCCAAGAAAGATAATAATAAAGTAATTGATGCTTGCAAAGTTGTAAATATTTACAAGTGTACATACCTATAGAATGACTTGCTGATGCTTGTAATGCAAAAACAATATTAACTAATATGATAGGAGCAGCTGAGTTGTCTTTGTTAGTTTTGTACGGTAATAGAGTTGGATGTCCAACAAATCTAACATCATTCACTTTTAATTCAAATTTTGTGTTACAAAGCTCGGCTTTCACTGCAAACAAAGTAGACAGCATTTCATCTGTGAAACCACTGACTTGACCTGAAAATGTTGTAAAATTACTATATGTTTTTATATTACAAGCTGTCCTACATGAGCAGGTAGAATAAATTTTATGTTAATACACATTGATTCCCATTTCTCAGTTTATTTTTGAGACTTTCTGTGAATGATGGAACTCAACAACACACTTTGTCTTGTTACCAGAATGAGGCAATTAAAATATTCCTGATGCTGTGCTGTTGGACCACAACAGTCTCAATTACCAAATAGAACACCCAATTATATATTTTAAATGTCATACAGTAAGACTATTAATAGAAAATATTTTTATAATGTAGCTTACATTATACAAATATTACTATTATATGTATTAAGCTAAGGTTCATATGTAAATAAAGAAACAATTTTATTGTTAATATGGAATATATATTATAGCTCCAAAGTGCCAAAACACATTCAAGATTTAGTGAATATATATACAATAAATAATTAATTTCAAATAAAAACTTAACTTCACACATGAATTTTAGATAGTCATCTCATGCATTGTATGGTGCATTTTTTTCAAATTATTTACACTCATCTGCAGATATATTTATATTAATTAGATTATAATGGTTAATAAGATGCCAAATTCTAACCTTTATGTATATTTGATGTTTGTGACTGTGAATTTTGAAGTAGATCTTCAGCAGAGCTTACTGCATATGGATTGTGACGGCCACATTTTTTTTGTTTACTTTCATCTTTGTTTTCAGTTGTATACGGATATCTAAATAGTAATCTATCACCCTTACTATCAGATTTAACAAAAAATATATTTAAAGGATTAACTTCCATTGCTAAATAAAAGGTAACGTGAATAAATACCCAAATTTAAAGTTAAATTAGTCAGAAGTGCTAAATGATGTAGTTTCTAAACCAAGATGCAATGCACACGATTCATATTTTTTTAATAAAATAATTAATTTAATCATTTTATTTAGTAGTAGAAACAAAAATTATCTCGTGTTAAAACTTAGACAGATACAAAGATACAGTTAAACTAATTTATATATAAAAAATTATAAGAAAATACTCTAAAATCGAAATAATGCAAAGCAAAAAATTCTGATGAATAATGTCAAACGAAATGTCACTGTCAAAAATATTACAGATATTAATGAGATAGGTTAAAACTGAACTGAAGTGTAGCCTGTGTCTGGTATGTGGTGGGGTGCACACCCATATACTCTAAAACTACTGTACAATGCCATAATCCGTAGTCACATTGATTATGGATTATTTGTTTTAGATCCTTTTAATAAAGTTGCTACTGAAAAACTCAATAGACTTCAATACAAATGCCTACGAATTATTATAGGTGCAATAAAGTCTGCCTCCACCAACGCACTGCAGGTGGAGTGTGTAGATCCACCTATCCGTCGCCAATTCTTATCTGACCGGTTTGTTGGTAAAATGTTACAGCTGTCTTCCCACTATGGTCTAAGTTAACTGATTTAGCGGACCTCATCTCTCAGAGCGGGCCTTCCTCATCCCTTGTCCTCTTACCCATCTAATCCCTTATTCTGTACGCCTTATAAGGCACTAGTACACCATCCTTCGATCTGTGTTTACTGTTGCCTTGTTAGAAGCAATCCGGTTCACAGACTCTCTCGATTTTAAGTAGACTGTCATTTGTACTGACTCTTTAGGCTGCATATTGGATATAAAGGGAAATCCATTTCATAGTAAATTAAGGTCTTCAATTACTTTAAGGAGTCTTACCATAATGGTAATTTAGATCTCTTTTATATTCATCCATCTATAGATTCATTCCCACTGATTCCAGAATGCCCGGGAATCCATGCCAAACTAACATCAAAACCGTTTAGATAACATGAGTACAGTTCTTCACGAATCCTTAAAATAATTGAAGACCTTAATTCACTATGAAATGGATTTTCCTTTACAACCAATATGCAGTCCGGTAAGACAGGAAATATCGACAGATAGGAAAAGGTGGATCTACACATGACATTATATCTGCAGTACGTTGGTGGGGGAAGACTTCATTGCACCTATAATAATTCGTAGGCATTTTTATTGGATTCTATTGAGTTCGTTCTTTTTTCAGTAGCAACTTTGGTAAAGGGGTCTAAAACAAATAATCCATATTCAATCCATGTGACTACGGACCACCACACACCTGACACAGCTCTTAAAGCGTTAATGCCTTTTTCGCATTTTTTTTTGAGCATGGCCAATTCCGTTCAGCTAATATTTTTTATTACTTTAGAGTATATGTTCCTTGCCTCACATTCTGTCTGTCTAACGAGTATAAAAACATTTTATATAAGTAGTAAGTGTAAAACCAATATTTACTTCTATTGCTATATAGATTGTTTTATATTTAAAGTCGGAAGCGTTCTTAAAATGCAATTTAAAGTCTAAAACCATTTCTATCCATCCCATTTAACGGTACTACATTTTATTGAATTTTTAACCGCAATCTGTCAATACTTTGTCATTTTGTTAGACAATTGACAATTATCTTCTGTCAAAGAAAAAGCAAAATCTATTGGGAACCGATTATTTCTTTTTAGTTAAATAAAAATAATTTTAAGAAAATGGGAAGTAAGGGTGATAATAATCACAAAATAAATCCAGTAAAAGTTCCTTTAGAAACTGATCAAGGTATTATTGAAAGCGAAGAGCGTAAATGGGGTTTGCCACTGAGAGAAGTTTATAAACATGGACTCTCTTTTTATAAAGGTAAATTATTATTAAATTTTAAAATTAGTGTAAATATATATCTATATAGTTATAAAACTTAAATATAATTACAGATACTATCTATATTACGGTTTGCATTCATATTTAATTATTCATTCTCCTGTACTATAATGATACCTTTTAGACAGCTATTATCATTATTATTGATTTTTCACTAACATAAACTAATAACCGAACCGATTATATACTTTATTTTAAGTATATATAGAACATAATTAGGTATTGATTGTTCTATTGCTGATAATATATAGTTCTAACAAGGATGTTTCAGTTGGATATAACACAGTATTTGTATATTTATAGAATTTAATGCTGAAAAATTCTTAATTTATTATTTAGATAAAGAAGGAAAGGCACTACATTTAAGTTATGAGGACAGATTAAAGCTTGTTGCCTATACACAACAAGCAGCTCATGGTCCGTTAGATGTAAATTCAGCACCACCACTTGGAGTTCTAGATGTTATCGGAAGAGATAGGAGGGCAGCTTGGCAATCTCTTGGTCAAATGTCACAAATTCAAGCTATGGCAGGATTTATACACTCATTGGATAGGTAACTTAAATATTTGCACATGGATTTATGGTCAAGCAAGGAACAGTGTTTCACTGTGAATACTAAGACTGTGAGTTGAATCACCACTTGGGGTAATAAATTATATTAATTTCCTTGCTTTGGTAAGGCAAAGTAAGCATTGTTTTGCCATTCAACACGTAGGGACAAAAGTGGAGAATGGACTTCCACTGGATTGGATCTTAATACTAGGACCTTTCCTCCCTTTAATCTAGGGCCACAACTTGCCAATTGCAGTAGTTTTTTCTGAACATTAACTTTCAGTTACTTAGTGAAAAATGTTATTTATATAATTTTTTTCTTATCTATACAACAAAGTATTAAGTGATTATAAATTTTCAGATTATGCCCATTATTTAAACCATATCTTGAGGCAATACAAAAGGATTTGGAAGATAAGAAACAGCAAGAGTATGGCCAGTTTTAAATATTATTGCTATTATTTTTATTTATAGTATGTTCATTTTGGTAATACGAACATACTATAAATAAAAATAATAGCAATATTATTTTGAATTATATATTTTACAGGCTGCATAGAGCTGAAGAAGAAAGAGCTCATATAGAATTACAGAACAGAATAATGTTAGAGAAACAAAAACAACAAAGCGCTAAATTAAGTGAAGAACAACAAGTGTAAGTCATTTAATTTTTTTCATTATGTTTTATCTTCATATTATATCTCGCATGTAACAGGATAATCAGAGAGAACATAGTGCTACAACAATTAGTGTTCCTTTTACTGTCCAATTTTTGAAACCTTGCCTGTTGAATCAAACCTACAATTACATTTACAGTTAAGTCTTGTGCCATTGTACCACAATGGCTTCTAATATTTTTTCTTATTCAATTATATAATATTATTAGCAATCTTCTTGTGGCTTTGCTCAAACTACACATTTATTTTTTTTAATAATCTGCATTATTTTCGTTTTCCAATAAATGATAGCATTTTATAAACAATAATTATATATATTGAAAATATATTGAAAAGAAAAATTTCAACCAATTTAATAACAGATTCTGAGTACAGCATGCACAAAACACAAAAAAAATTGTCATTGTGTTTGGTTTTATAACATAAAATGCCTCCAATAACAGGTTTTCTCATATATCTTCCATCATGCTTAAAATATAACAATTTTCTGGAACATTGTTCCTTAAATTGGTATAATTTTTTATGAACTGAATCAAATAAAACACATTAAATGTTAAGAGAAGAAAAGAAGAGGCCAGTCGTGGCACAGCGGCACAAAGTGTGACTGTAAAACCGACAGGTTGTGGGTTCGATCCCCACTCGAGGAGATGAAATATTTACTTAAATTTATATTTCCATTCCTTCGCTCTGGTGTCGAGGTTAAGCGCGGCGTTGAGATCTGCCACTTAACACGCAATGCCTCCAGAATTCGGCAGAAAGTGGGGAATGGAGTGTCTTAACACTAGGTTCCCTCTGCCTACCCTGCTGTGTCCGGGATACAATGTGAAGCTGATTTATTAATTTTTATTTTTAAATGTTAATAGAAGCTTGCCAAAATACAATAGTGAAAACTGCAAATAAATCAGTTTATATTTTTCTGACTCCTTTTTTTTGTATTTTGGGGAATTTAACCCCCAATAGCAGCTTGAGCAAATAACAATCAGTTACGATTTTATTAGTATAAATAAGCCAATAGCTTTTTATATGATTATATTATATTGAATACATATATAGATAAGTTGTGCCTCTCTGTCACAACGGCACAAGCGTATGACTGTAGACGCGAAGGATCGTGCTTTCATAAAGTCATACTCTCATCGAATAGAAAATAGAAATAAAAGGAATACTCCACAGGATGTCCTCCCATTATAAAATAGGATCCCTTAGGAGACGGTAAAGTTATGTGTTTATGGCAATGGGTGTATAACATCGATGACTTTAAGCTCTTGACTACCGTGCCTAGTGTTGTAGTGTAAATAGTTATTTGCATTATCACATTTTCTATTTTTTGTAGCTCTTTTTATATTACAAGGTGTGACCAACAATTTTTAATACTGATAATTGATGCGTAATATTAATTATAAATGTATATCCTAATAAATAAATATTTTTATCTACTTAATTTTTTTCTGTCATTTCTTTGCAGGCAAAGAATAAAAGACGCACTGAACGCACAAACCTATGAACAATTCCTACAATATGCACAACAACAGTTTCCAGGGAATTATGATCAACAAGCGATTCTCATACGGCAATTACAAGATCAACATTATCAACAATATATACAACAATTAGCTGTAGACCAAAGACTTGCAAATTCAAATTTGAATTATAAAGAATCTGACAATGAGAATGATATTGATCATGAAAATGATAATGATGAATGCAAGAAAGATTTAGATTTAAATGATAATGATGGCGACACTGATAATAAGTAAGTGTGGTTGGGACTACTTTCTCTAATGTTATAGGAGAATAGTTAAAGATTATTTTTATGTGACATATATTTGTATATGTAATATATATTTTTTATGTGACAGGCGAAATGTTATATTAAGAATATGTTTTCTAGTTTACTACTATTTCATAGACATTACATGTCAGTTGACAAAAAAAAGTATTTTAACATGTAATGTATACTATACACCACCATGAAAATAAAAATGCAAATATTTTCCCAAATGGGAATCAAACCCACAACAATCACACATACTATCACACCATTCCCATCTTTAAGCTTCATGATAAGGAATCTATCATCTATCTTATATTTTATATTACTTATTTTATCTCATAATAGCTTTTGCTTCACCTGTGTGGTGAAATGGAAATAACTAAAAATTGTGTGTGACTTGTGTCCTGACACATTGCTACCTGTGGCCTAGAATGTCCTATACCCTTCCTTATTTTCACATTCAATCAAACAAATGGTCTTTCAGGTCTATGCAAACTTCAGAGAAAACAGAGCTAATTGAATATATTGAAGAACCACGGGAAGAAGAGGAGGAATCAGATGGTAAAATAATTTTCTTTAAATTTTATCATTGGACTTAATATAATGAGGTCGTCGTGGCGCACGGGGTTCGATTCCCATTCGGAGAAATGAATTATTTAATATTTTCATTAAAAAATAAAATTTTGTTAAATGTGCAATGTTGAGTTTTGTCACTCAACACGCAATGTCTCAAAAATTCAGAGGAAAGTGGGGAAAGAAGTGTCTTAAGATTAATTTCCCTCTGGCTACCCTTCTATATGCGGGGTATAGTGTGAAGCTAAAAAAATAAATAAATACTTATATAATTTATAGTATATTCTATAATATATTGTATTATATTATTATTAGCCTAAGTTCAGGGCGACCACAACTGGTCGACCATACTGTAATTTGCAGTCTAGACATTTAACTAATAGATTATACACATAAGGCCAGTCGCGGCGCAGTGGCACAAAGTGTGACTGTAAAACCGACTGGTTGTGGGTTCGATCCCCACTCGAGGAGATGAAATATTTACTTAAATTTATATTTCCATTTCTTCGCTCTGGTGTCGAGGCAAAGCGCGGCGTTGAGTTCTGCCACTCAACACGCAATGCCTCCAAAATTCGGCAAAAAGTGGGGAACGGAGTGTCTTAACACTAGGTTCCCTCTGCCTACCCTGCTGAGTGCGGGATACAGCGTGAAGCTAAAAAAAAAAATTATACACATATAAAAAATATTTTCAGATGGTCTCCCAGCAGTGGAAGAAGCACGCATGTGGACAAGGAATGACATAACCCAATTCAAAGACTCTGCTCGAGCTGGTGGTGGCAGGTTGACAGTAGGGCATGGGGAGACTGTCACCATCAGAGTGCCAACGCACCACCACGCTAGATGCCTGTGCTGGGAGTTTGCTACTGATAATTATGATATAGGTATGTTTAGAGAAAAGCGAAATTAATCGCTGACAGAAATAGTTTCATATATATAAATACAAGTATTTTTTTTTGTATGTATCTCTCATACAATACAAGCAGAAGAAATCTAATGTAAAAAAACCGAATTTTAGAAGCATTGCGTGATGAGTGGCGGAACTGTTTGCCGCACTTTGCCTTTACGCGACTTAGCGAAGAAATGGAAATATTAAATATTTTATTTCCTCGAGTGGGAATCGAACCCATAACTTGTCGCGTGACAAGTTGTGAGTTCGATAAAAAAATATTTAACACGTGTGTGAGTCACACGTTTGTGTCCTTGCGCCACGATTGACCTGATGATAAATTTAATAAATAAAATAATGATTATTTATTAGCAGACAGAATAAATAAAAATAAATAATTAATTTTGAAGGTTTTGGTCTATTCTTCGAGTGGAGTAAGTCACCTACTTCCGAAGTTACGGTGCACGTGTCGGAGAGTGATGATGAAGATGACGTGGATGACGATGATGGTACGTTTGTTTTTACTTTTACGCTGAATCTCCCTTTATCAGGATAGGCAGAGAGAATCTAGTATTTAGAAACTCTGTCCTCTGTTTTCTGCCAAATTTTCGAGATATTGGGTACTAAGTGGTGGAATTCAATGCTGAATTTTGTCTTATGACCAGAGCGAGAAAAAGAAAATACATAATAAACTCCTTGGCGCATTTCTATTTTTTTTACAATAAACAAAAAGTTCCTACGCTATTTGGCTTAAACATATAAATTATATAATATGACAACCCATATCTCACATAATGGTTGAGGGCCTAATCCCCAATCGGGTATAATAACATATTCTCATTTTCCTGCTTTACCAAAACGCTAAATACGCAAGATAACAAAAGGAAGCTAAAACTAACTTTTAACTGTGGTTCTGCCCGCATGGTTCAATACTATATAACCAAGAGTTGTGTATGTAACATGACATATTGGTGTTATGGGTGGATTACATCAATATCATGGTTAAATCAAAATATACTAACTTCCTTCATAAATGGCCCATTTAACATAAAAAAAACTTTTCAAATTAAGCCAGAAGTTCCTGAGATTAGCGCATGCAACCAAACAAACTCTTCCCTTTTATAATATTAGTATAGATATAGATAATATAATATAAATTGATGAATGTTTAACAGATTACACAGTAGTTGACAACAGTGATCCTGAGCTGGGCTCAGAGCGCCGGGCTCTCGGCCAACGTCCGCTAGTTAACCTGGTCGTACCCATATACAGGCGAGATTGTCATACTGAGGTAAATATATTTTGTTTAGCTTCACGCTATATCCCGCATTTAGCGGGATAGCCAAAGAGTTCAAACCTAGTGTTAAATCACTTTGTTCTCACACACCACCTTAATTTTCGATGTTGCGTGTTGAGTGGCACAAATCAAACGCGCGTTTTGTCTTGATATTAGAACGAGGATATGAAAATAATTCATTGCCCCGAGTTGGAAATGATTCGCCAACTGCCGCGTTTACATTGAGACGCAGTGCAACTGCGCCACGATGGCCTCTTTTATTTTATTCTAATTTATTTTTTCAGGTTTATGCTGGCTCCCACACGTACCCGGGCGAAGGCGTATATTTACTTAAATTCGATAACACCTACAGTTTGTGGCGATCCAAATCGTTGTACTACAAAGTATACTATACACAATAATTTTATTTGTCTTAAGTGTTTAATTTTATTAAACTAAATACAATATTTTTATAGGTTTTCTAAAACTATACTGTATTGTTAACTTAAAATTCATCCTGTCCAGTAAACATGATCTTTGTAGACTTATAGTACGGCCGAAGAGTCGTGGCCGACCCAGTTAGTTGTAGATGGCTGCACAGATATGATTTTAGGATTTGTTTCTTATATTTATTTGTTTCAGAAAACTTAACACCAGGGTTGCCACGACTCGTTGACCGTACTGTATATCTTCATAGTTCTCTCAAGAGATAAATATATTTAGATGAAATTCTACGTTTCTAAGCACATATTCATGCGAAATTACAGTAATCGGTCATTTTTAAAATTTTTAGTTAATAGTTAATAATAAATGTATGTATATGTATGCAATTAAAATTATTGAATTTATTATATTGTATAGTTATAAGAAATTAATTAACAATATTTACGAATGTGTATTGTATAGGATGTAAACATGACAAAATTAATATATTAAAACAACTTAATAATTATATTATAATAATAATAATAAACTATATGTAGCCTTTTGTATAAAAGTCCATTTTATAAAACCATTTTAATTTAATTTGTGGTAAAATTAGCTAAAAAAATTGTCCTTCAGTTATAGTAAGTAAAAAATATAATTCATTTTAAGTTCACGAATTGGTAATTTAATTTTAACAAAAACATTGCGGTACTACAAGTTTCTCTACTAACAATAAGCTACTTTAAAATTATACATATAAATTAGAAATCTAAATTCATTTATTATAAATCTGTTATACTGTAATGTACTTAAAAACGGCGTTTAAGACTATTTACAGTTTTTTTTTTACCTTTTTAAAAAAAACTACTTATGTTTAAAATAGTTAAAGAATTTATATTAATTTAATTTGACTGTGCCATCAGTAGGCTTTCATTCTTAACAATATGTACTTAAAGATTTGTCCTGATTTACACTGCCTTTCATATAATTAATTTCATCAGGTTTGAAGACTTCATGGCGAAGGGGCAATAGTGTGTGACTGTAAACGCGACGCTTGTGGGTTTGATTCCCATTCGAGGGAATGAATTATTTAATATTTTAATTTCCATGCTCTGGTAACTGGCGTTGAGTTTCGTCGCTCAACACGCAATCCTTCAAGAATTCGGCAAAAATTGGGGAACGGAAGTGTCTTAATGCGAATAGAGTGTCTTAACAGTAGGTTCCCATGATCCCTCTACTTACCCTGCTATGTGCGGGATGTATCCCGCACATAGCAGGGTAAGTAGAGGGATCACGCTGTAGCGTGGAGCTAAAAGAAAAAATAATCAAGTTTTTAGGCGCATAATTTTTGGCAAAATAGTTAGGAGGTTTTATTTTTAAAATAGTAAACTTGTGACTTTTTTCATCAACGTTCCTCGTAGTTTTAAACATACAAAATACAATACAATACTTGATACACTTAGTTAAATGCACTTAATGTTAATGAAATAACTTAATACCGATATATATTTATATTAGTAGCTTATTATTACTACTTATTAAGAAATCGTATTAGAATATCTAAGCAGTATACATTCTCAGAACATATGGCTCAGTTGGTCAGAGCACTTGCGGAGTTTCCAAAGAGGCGCGAGTTTACATCCCGATACATTAAAATTTTTATATTATATGTTTTCTTAATAAGTAGTTTTCTTTCCTAATTGTCGAATAACACTTTAAAAATGTTAAAAAAAGCTTGTTATTATTTTTTATAAAAAAACATGTCAATTTTGTTTTGCAATTAGAACTTCTGCAAAGCATATCATTTATATAGTACTAACACTTATAATTTAAAATATTTTACTATACTATAATCAACATTTGAAAGGTAGCTGCATTTGTTTAAACTTTTGTTGTCTACTAGAATTTCTTAATATAATTTATTATATAGATGTTGATTGTTTAATCGATGTTTTACTATTACTATTATCATAACATTTTTATAGTAATATTTATTGTAATAGGGAATAAATGTCAGTAGTTTAGTCGTTATAATTTATATGATGTTGAAATGTATATTGAAAATGATAGTAAGGCGAATATATAATAAATATATTAGAGTCAATTTATAAAGAAATATTACTTTTCTTATACCCTTCAAAATTTTGCAGTAAGTGTTAAATAGTAAGGACCAACCGGGCTGGTGCGCACTGTGAACACGAAATTTGTAATTACTTAAAAGTGAAATCAGTTTACAAGTGCCATTATTTCAATATTTTTATCATTTAGGTATATATTTATAGAAATATGAAAAAAATTATATATAGATAGAGTTCCCACAATCTTAAAATTCCAGAAGTCCAAGATATTCCATCCATCCCTACCATATCCAGCTTTAATACTTTTTAGAAAACGTATAAAAATTTTAACTTAGCGGGATTTAAACCCGCGTCTCTTAGCAACTGTCCAACCGCTTTGACCACGTTTACCATGCAGTAACAGCAGTCAATATCCAGCTTTATTACTTTGACAATTTAACTCGATTTTACACAATATTATGGTGTTTTAAAGAAGTATGGCCTAGTAATTAAAAATGATATAATCTTCAAAGGAAACTAGCCACAAAAAATATATCATTTGATTCCATTTCCAAACATGAACTAAAATTATATATAAATTGTATTTTGTTGTCGCATAATAATCAGTAGCATTGTTTGTCCAAAATAATTATTTCTGTTAAAATTTACGCATAAATGGTAATTATAACTTTTATTTTTTAATAGACAAATGCATTTTCGAATTCGGTGTAAGGTTTTGGGTGCGTATGCAAATATATGAATTATTTTGTGTTTCATTGAGGATCGTGTTTGGATTAATGTATTTATTATTTTAAATAGTAAATTCAACTTGAATATTAATATTGCCTATTTAATTGTGTGATTCGTATCATAGTCCATTCAAATGAAATTTAGATGCCCATTACGTCTAATAAATCATTCTTTTCATCAAATATTTTAATATTGTTTTTAGTTTAATCCACAAACTAATAAGAAAAGGGACATATAAAAATTATAAAGTTATGTAGTGATCCCGCTAAATAGGATTTAGATTTCCAAGAGGCAAAGGTTGAGTCCTCCTCCCAAACAATTTTTTTAAAAATATTGTTTATTTCAATTATAAGTATATATTAATTTGCGTCTGGCAATCCTGATATACTGATAAATATACTAATGACAGTAAAAAAGAAGTTGTCAACTTACATTTATTTTGAGATGTCAGAGCGATGACAACTATGTTTTATTTTGTTTTAATTAAAAACTTAAATTAAAAATGTTGCAGAGATTTCTATGTAAAACGTTTAGTTTAAAATTATGTAGTAGTCAAAAAAACATATACTTTAAACCTGCCTTACAATATCACTCCTGTAAACAATGCGGGTTCAGGTTATTTTCTAATCACAAAGTTTCAGTGTTACGAAATAATTATGAAAGGACCTTATTTCGTGGAAGAAATTTGTTTTTGACAAATATTCGATACTATACTAGCCAAGTGGATGCTCAAAAGAAAAATGGACACATCGAAGCACTCAAAGATAATGCCGAAGTAATAGTTCCGAAAAAAATAAATGTAAAATTAAAGATATCAGACTTAAAGCGTCTACTTTCATTAGCAGAACCGGAAAAATGGACACTTGCAGGTAAATTAATTAATTTATTTTATAGAAGTATAGAAATATTATTCCTTATTTACAAAATTCAAATATATAACAATGCTTATAATTGAAATTGTAAAAATAAAAAATACGGTAAAGATATTAAAAAAGGGTAATTGATATAATTAAATATTATACAGTAATAATAATAATAATAATAATAAAGCCTTTATTCAGCATTCACAAACTGTTTTAACTTTACTTAAAACAAATTACTAAAACTATAAAACCCTTTTCCAATGGCAAAGGTCTCCTCCAACCATTTCCACTCCCTTCTATCATTCGCTACTCTGTGCCACGTTTTCCCAGTTCTGTCTTATATCATCATCCTATCGCCTTAGTGGTCTGCTCCTTTTTCTTTCTCTGGGGTACCATTGTGTGACTAATTTACTCCACTTATCTTTGCCTCTGATTGTGTGTCCAGCCTATCTCCATTCAAATCTCTATTCAAATCCATTGCCAGGTTTTTAGTGTACTTTTATTTAATTCTGTAGAGGACCATGTTGGGCAACCATATGTTAAAATGGGCAATTTGCAAGTATTGTACAATTTCCTTTAAGTTTTTGTCTTTCATAATCTTCTTCATGCTGCAATATCTTCTAATATATAACTAAATGTTGCTATGAACATATGTTCATACCAATTTAATTATCTAAACTAATATAATAAAGCGGAAGAATTTGTTTGCTTGTTTGTTTAAACACTAAGATCTCTGGAACTACTGGTTGGATTTACTTTTTGTTTGTTTTGTATATAAGCTACATTCTTCAGGAGTGCTATAGGCTATATTACATTACAGTTTTGTTTGTTTAATTTTTAGTTAGCCTTAAATAATGTTATAAAAATAAATAGGAACACCATCATATTACTTTAGCTGCGTGTGCTGCAGAAATTGTTAAATACATGTAAGTTCATTGCTACAAAACATTCAGTTTCATTAGTTCTAAAATAAAGTCAGCAAGACCCTATATCTAACTCTTATAAATCTGTCACAATAAAATTTTGTGGCAAAAAATAATTGAAAATTGCAATGTGATATTTCAATCTTGATTATTTAACAAAGATATTGAAACTTATGGGCGAAAGTTATTCCACTATCAAGGAAATATAATGAATATAAGCTTTGGCTTTTATAATAAGTAAATTGGACGTTAACATTTAAAAAAATGTAAAATTAAAATAATTCAACATTCTGTTTAAGGCTGCAAATATAGGGTTCGAATCCCGGGGGAGCGCCCTTGCCGCCCATTTCTTCCTCGCAAGCAGCCACATAGTGCTCGCACTTTCTCAAAATTATGACCATATCATATGGCGCTACATTGTCTCTGACTACCCCACTAGGGATGAGGCAAGAAGTTCAGTTATGAAAAATTATTGAATGTATAAATTATATAATCAATCTTATGCCAAATGCAGCATAATAAAATAATTATAGCTGGTATGCAGTCGAAGCCGCGAGTGGGCTAGTATATAATATTATGATTGTGATATGAACAAATGCAATAAAAAAAATATTAACAAAAAATATTCTCTTTATTTTCTCCCAAATTTCCGAGAAACGTAAAAAAAGAAATCATTTTCCAATAACATTTTTATTTCTTTTTATTTCAATTGCGTTTACAGGTGCCATTGGATTCTTAGTTGTATCATCAAGTGTCACTATGGCCGTGCCATTTTCACTAGGTATGGTTCTAGACATAATATACAGTGGTACAACTGACTTAGCCACTGCAAGAGCAAAGTTGGATGGACTATGTTTAACATTATGTGGAGTGTTCCTACTTGGTGGCCTATGCAACTTTGGCAGAGTTTACTTGATGTCAATATCTGGTAAAATATGGTATAATAAAAATATACATAATACATATATATCTCATTTTATATGATATTAGAAACAAACATTTTTTTAATAGTAAGAAAAATACATTTTTAAAATTATAAAATACTTTACATTGGTTGGCTACACCAACTAATGTAAATGTATCACCTGCTTATAATATTACACTACTCTCTATACAGGATGGAAGAGTCAGCACCACTTTAAATGAAACCACAGTTTTAACTACTCTATAAAAGCCTGATACAATTTAAAAAAAAATCTCAAAAATGAAAAGAAGTTTCAAACAAAATGAATAATAAAATTATTGTTGTAATATAAAACGCCATTCTTGAATGGCGTTTTATATTACAACGCACGCACACATAAACCTATCAAAGGGTAAGCGCCGCATATGCCTCATTCCGAAATCGAGTCGTAGGTATTGGCGGCAAAGTTCAAAGTTGATTGACCTTTAGTAGTATTTTTGTAGTAGGATATGTTTACGTTATTTATATCTATGCGTAATTGCGTCATACGAAATACAGGTATGGATAAACATCGTGAAATGAAAAAAATCCTACGTGTAAACTGTTGAGGTATCTTGATTAATTTCTTTAGGTATGGATTTAAAATATTTTATCCTATATACTGTTCCCGTAAAAGGAGCGCTGACACTTCCACTTGTATAACATTGGAAGAAAGCTCATAAACATGATCTAGGAAATGAAATATTTAATTTTGTCATTCCCGATCTCTCATAGTCAGGGCAAAGCATGGCATTGGTTCTGCCACTCAACATTCAGTGCCTCCAAAGTTAGTAAAATTAATTCATTCAATTAATTGTAAAAATAGTTCACACCATTAATGATTACTTTACAACGCCATAAAATGCAAAGCACCAGTCAGTGTCGTTATCTAGAGCTTATATAGTTTTTTTTTTAAATAAATGTAATACAATTTTCTATTATTCCATATTAAATGGTATTGCAACAATGCCAGTAAGATTATCAGTAAGCTTATGAGATTGTGTGAGAAGACCTCGTTTTTTTAATATGTTCAATGACTCATATAAATAAGTGTTGTCTAATACAATGTAAAAACTATATTATCATGACAGTCTTTAACACACAAAAATATAGTTTAACTTATCTACTTATAGTAGATTTAATTCTGAGCAGCATTCAACAATGTTTCGAAAATTGGATGGAAACTGTGGAAGGGAGTGTCTTGGTTCCCTCTACCTATAATGACTGTATGTGGTATATAGTGTGAAACTAAAAAAAAAGAGAAATTGTTAAATCACAATATAACATGTCATTTATTATTAATGAATCTAACTTTTATTTTTTAAACATAATGTTAAAATTTTAGGTCAAAGAATGACACAGGCACTACGCAAACAGGTTTTTGCGTCAATAATGCGTCAAGAAACAGCCTGGTTCAGTAAAACTTCGACAGGGGAACTTGTTAATAGATTATCTGCTGACTCACAATTGGTTGGCAGAAATCTAAGTGATAATGTCAGCGATGGCCTAAGATCAATATTTATGGTGGGAGCTGGGACAGGCATGATGGTAATTACATAAAATCTCTATATACTCTTAATCTTATTCTACTAGCCAAACAGAAATGCTCTTTCCTCAGATGATTTTTTTTTTCTCTCATACAGCAAGCTAGTCATAGGGAACCTAGCGATGGGGCATAACACTTACGTTAAAGAACTTTTGTCTTCACACACTATAAGGTGGAAGAACTCAGCGCAGCGTTTTGTTTTAAACCAATTAAATGTATTATAAGTATGTGTAGATATGCTAAATTGAAGTTTGTGTAATTTTTACATCAATATGACATAGTAATTTGGGCTATCTTGGGTCTCTTTTTGCCTATACAGCCTAAATGTGGAAGATATGTAAATTGGGAATATAATTATTAACAATAACATTTTAGAATTATGAGCCACTCTTAAATTACAGTACAATCAACAAGTTGTGGCTGCAGTGAAGTTAGTTGTAGGTGGGTTTGATATTAGGATTTTGTCTTATTTTTAATTGCCCCCACAGTTTCCTCTGTCTATCATATTATATGCGGGATGCAGCGTAAAGCTGAAAAAAGAATACATAGGTTTTCTTATTTTACAAAAAAATATGCCATTAAACGACACAATATAAAAAAGTTTATATTAACTGTAGGTGGGTTTGATTTTAGGATTTGATCCTTTTTTAATTGGCTGCAGAGTTTCCTGTGTCTATCCTGCTATATGCGGGATACAGCGTGAAGCTGAAAAAAAAAATAGTTAAGTTGTCTTATATTACAAAAAATACGCGACTAAACTACACGATATAAAAAAGTGTATATTAACTGTATCAATAGGACTAATTCAGTAATTGTACCATATTTATAAAACTCACAATTTTTTCTTTCAGTTCTATATGTCACCATCTCTAGCATTAATAGGGTTGTGCGTAGTTCCACCAGTTTCTATACTAGCTATCACATATGGGAGGTTCGTGAGGGGCATCACTAGACAACTACAAGATGCTTTAGCTGGAACTAGCCAGGTACAACTAAAATGTATAAATTGATTTAACTGACAAAAATAAAAGCATTTGTTGGTTATGTTTTAATAATATATATCTATTTGTTTTTCCATGTATATGAAAAATTCTGTGTATATTAATACCTATTTTATTTATGTTTACTATTAAAATATAATAATTCTTTTATATTATACATTCTATTATTTAAATTTAGCCATTTAAATAAAAAAATATTGACTACTATATTCAATTTATGCATGTAACTTAATCATCATTGTTTCCTTTCTGAAAATAATATATTGGGTATAGATAATGTATATTGCCATGTTTACAGCTTGCCGAAGAGAAGATATCAAATATAAAAACAGTAAAAGCATTCAGTAAAGAAAAAAAAGAGTGCCAATCTTACGGACAAAAAATTGAAACATTATTGAAATTGGCTTACAAGGAGTCTTTAGCTGTTGGGGGATTTTACGGAATGGTCTGTATTTTTTTTATAAATTGACTCACTTTTTTATATTAACAACTCACTTAACATTTTTAAACATTGTAAAAGTGTTTTCCACACTTAGAAAAATACAGTACTTTTTCAGAAAACATTAAAATATCTATGTAGTGGAATTTGAACCCGCGTTTCTTAGAAACCGGGGGCAAGTGCTCTGTGCAGTGCTCTAAGGAATCACCTAATATTTTTATATCCTGGTTTAATATTTCGATTTACACACAAAATGTTCTTTAAATTATATTAATTTTTATTAAAAAACTGTCTCACATGCGGTTTGATTTTTTTAATATTGGGTAGGAATCTGTACTATTAAATAATAAACCTTTAGATAATCAATTTTTTTGGTTTTTACTTATTTTGTAAGAAAATTTTAAAATAAAAAAAACTAAATACATCGATAAATATTGAAACCAAAATTTTGTCGCGTTCTTCAACTCAAGTGACTAGGGACTTTAGTAATAAAAAAAAACCATAATTTATAACTTTGGAATTTAACAAAGTTTATTCCAGAATAAGTCGACATTAGTTAGCGTATAAAAATTGAAAATTTCTTGTATTTCCACAGATTAAAACATAGAAAAAAAAACACACACACACACAAGCTCTATGCAATATATAATAAAAATTCAATAATATTTCCAGACAGGTTTAGCGGGTAACTCCATAATAATCCTCGTCTTGTATTATGGAGGTGGTATGGTGGCCACGGAGCAGATGACTGTGGGCAATTTGACTTCATTTCTACTATATGCTGCGTATGTCGGCATTAGTATTGGTGGCCTTAGTAGTTTTTATACCGAATTAAATAAGGGGATGGGTGCCGCGACGAGACTATGGGGCATTATCGATAGGGAGCCGAGGATACCTAGTTCAGGTAAATTTTTGTATATTTTCTTTATATGTGAGCGCGTCGCTTCTTAAATAATATATGTAGATTCGAACAAATGCGAAGCGAAGTGAATGTAATGTCTCTAAGTTCAACCCATTCTGCTATTTGCAAGAAATGTATAAAAATAAAAAATATATACGAGTATGTTTTGTAGGTTCGATATCTGTAAATTGTTTCTTAAAAACTTTAGTATTATAATTAACACAAAAACTATATTTTATGCAAAAAAATTCCAACCATAATACCTGTTTTGATTTGTTCTGAAATATTTATTAAAAAAAACATATTCAAGGAAAAAACATAAATCGCTTAAGCAAACAGTGCATAGTAATAACACTTTATTATTACTCAGACTAATGTTGTATGAAATTTAATAATATATAATTACTTTATGTGGATTTAGCTTAGTAGTAACGGTTATGATGTTTATAATTGTTTTATAGTCTTTTTAAAGACCAGTCGTGGCGCAATATAAAGAAGAATCTTTGATTTGCTGGTTGGATGATTATTTTAAAGATTCTTTTATATATATATTAATTCACTTGTTTTACTGGAAAAACGTTAAAAAAGCCTTTTATCGGTTAAGGAGAAAAAAACTAGCAACATAGAACTTTATTCTTCATTATCATTTATAAATTAACTTAAAATATGGGTTAATACGCTAGGCCATAAATATCTCTGGTGACGAAAAATATAATATAAGAGAAGACTGTTAAATGTAATTATAAAAATTTAAGTAAATATTAAGGCAAGCAAAATAATCTCACTTATCTTTCAATTATCTACTATGTTGAACGAGTGAGTCACAAGTGGTAGTAAATGTATCTGTAAAAACTTGATAAAATATTTACTTCCTTCCTTATTAAATTACATTTTTTTATTCAATCATCTCTAATCTATTTGTAATATGTTTTGAATATGTTACGTCACACTTTGATTGAAAATAATAATGTAAGCTATTGCAAACTAAAGAAAATGTTATATATGTAACAACTTAGCTTAATTTATTTTATTTGTAATGAAAATAAAATAAATATTTAAAAAAAACCCAAGTTCTTAAATATTTATTAATAAATAAAAACATTATTAAGTACAAGATCAAATAAATTTAAGAACAATAAGGAATAAGAAAACAATAAGGAATTTGAAACCTGTCATGACTCAGTGGCACAAGCGTGTAAACGCCCACAGATAGTGTTTTAATTTCCACTTGAGGAACTGAAATATTTAATATTTATATTTATTCGCGCTGTGGCAAAGCGCGGCGTTGAGTCCCGCCATACAACACGGAGTGTCTTAATACTAATACCAGGTTTTACTCTGCCTACCCTGCATGAAACTAAATAAAAATGATTTTTAATTAAGAAAAAATTACATAATTAATTTTAAATTTTTTAAGTGTGATAAACTATATTATCAACAATACTTTTTTTTTATCTTTGTATATTAAAATTAAATATATTAAATACAGTAGGATAATATTTATTTTCATGTTTTTAGGTGGGATAAGGCCAAAAGAACGTCCTCGAGGAGAAATAGTATTAGAAAACGTGCATTTTACATATGCCGGTGCACCTTTAATAAAAGGTTTAAACTTACATTTAAAACCTGGTACAAGTATAGCTTTAGTAGGAAGATCAGGCTGTGGGAAAAGTACGATAGCATCACTTATACTAAGACTGTATGATCCTGATGATGGAAGAATACTCTTAGATGGTGTGGATTTGAAGCAGTTGGATCCTGTTTGGTTGAGAAGCCATATCGGTTATGTCAGTCAGGTAAATGTTTAAATTTCAGAGTTATATTCTAACTTAACATGTAGTGATTTGTATGGAGTAATTTAATTTTTCTAATATATTTTTCTATTGTGACTTATCAGACACAAAACGTAGCGTTGAGTTTCGCTACTCGATGTTTCGAATTAGTCAAATTATTAGGGTTATTTTGCCTACCATGATGCTAAATGAGTCAAGGCGAAAATATGTTTGTTCAATTGTTTGTCTTGCCTAAATAATAATATATTATTGCTTGTTTTCAGGAACCCGTGCTATTTAGCGGATCTATAAAAGAAAATATATTATACGGTGCTAATGACGACTATGATCCAGAGCAAGATGACAAGGTAGGAATGAGTGTTTTGTTTATTGGACTTTTAATTTTAGTCATGGCTTGGAGAATGATAGGGTATGGAATTTGAATTCATAATTACTTATTTTGTAATTTTTAGTCATTCAGTCCGAAAAATATTAGTCGGATCATTGAATCATTTATTCCATAAAATGTTTATATAAATACAAGTAGGTTCCAACAACAAAATGAAACTTAAGAATGAGTTTAAAAATAATGTTTATATGTTTATATAGTTACATACACAAGTTAAATACATTATTAATTGACTCTGATATTTTGAAATAAATGAGTTCGCAATTTGGTAGGGTTTATTGTTAGAGTGTCAGTTACAGATCTGCGTCTGCGCCGGTCGTACCTTGGATCGTACCAAGTCCTGGTTTAATGCGTCTACTGCTTATACCCAGCAGTGTGCCTCATTGTACATTGATTGTAATTTTAATTAAGCGTGCGACTGTAAAACGCAATTATTGTGAATTCGATTCCTACTTAGGAGAATGAAATATTTAACAATTTCAGTTCTTCGCTCTGATAAAGAGATGAAGTGCGGTGTTGAGCTCCGCCACTCAACACGCCACGCCTCGTAAATTCGGCGAGTTCATTCTACGTACCGTGCTATGTGTTCTAGGAGGGCGCGTGGCGGGCGGCGGCGCGCGCGGCGCAGCTGGCGGAGGAGGCGCGCGGGGGGGGCGCGCGGGCGGTGGGCGCGCGCGGCGACCAGCTCAGCGGCGGACAGAAGCAGCGCGTCGCCATCGCGCGCGCCATCGTCAAGGTATTGTGGAACAACTAATTAGACACAGAATCCAGTTTATTTTTTTTTTATTTACTTTTGTAACACTTTATTCTATTTATAATCTAAGACTTTAATAACAAAACTTCTCTCGTCTACTGTATACTATCGAATGTATCAACGTGCTATATCTTTTGTAGGTTTATTTGATTTAAAATAAATAATCTAATCGAATATAGCTTCAAGCTGTATCCCTAGCGGGGTAGTCAGAGAGAACAGAGCACCAAACGCAACGGTCTCTGCATACCTCTTCGCCTCGCTCACTGTCATCAACCTCTTCATACATGCCCTCCAGGAGATCCTCATAAACGAAACATAAACAAAACTTACCATCAGGTGACCCGAACGCTCGTTTGCCTTATATTTTCCATAAAAAAACCAGCTGAGGTTATTCTCAGTTCTCACCGTAACATATCCTCGCTGGTACCTGCCATTCTGTGTATCTCCTTCATTGCGGATTCCATCAGCTTAGCTGACTCCGCATATTCTACGTAGAGATAGCATCTCCACAACATTCATCTTTCATTCTTCTTCTGTAATACCCACGTTTCGCTGCCATATAACAGCGTCGGTACCAACACTGCATTATGTATGGCCAAACGTACAGCTGTGCTAACGTCTCGTCATCATCTCATCAATGCAGTTAAGGCACCTTTAAAATAAATTTAGTTATTATAAAATTTGACTGTAAGGGTATCTTTTTAAAAACGCGATTGGACGGTTTCCACGAGGCGCGATCCCGCATATTTTTTTACGTGTTGAAAAAATATTTAACTATATTTAAGATAAAGGTAGATTATTTATTTTATATTTAATATTATGTTAATTCACTTCACTTCATTATCAACTCTAAACTATGAACTAAGTCTCCGTAATGAACAATCACTCCATAACTTTATGAAAATTAAAGTATATGTATATTATTTTATTAATCATCGACGTAATGGAGGTTTACCCTCTAATTCGACGACTTTACCAAATATTTTATGTTGATATAACTTTTTAAAATTTCTAAACCGATTTGAATAAAATAAAATCTTAAGAGAACGCGTTAGCGTGAACAAACGTACACACCAAAAATATTAAAATAGTTTTTTTTTATTACATTAATAAATGCTTCAAAAAAGTTTTTCACATATATCTTCCATGTACACGTAGCAATCAGTTCCAATTTTGTTATATTTATAGAAATTAAAAATCAATATGTATGTGTTTAACTTTGTCTTTTGTTTGTTTTCCCACAAGTTATCTGCTATAAATGGATTTTAATTAAATAAAAATTAAATTAAAATGAAATTAGCTTCACATTGTATCCCGCACATGGCAGGGTAGGCAGAGGGAACCTAGTGTTAACACTTCATTCCCCACTTTCCGCCGAGTTCTGGAGGCATTGCGTGTTGAGTGGCGGAACTCAACGCCGGGCTTTGCCTTGACACCAGAGCGAAGAAATGAAAATTATTCGGTACTATATGCAATATTATAAAAATCTCATATGATATGCACAAAACATACAAATGTACATGTATTACATTACACCTAACACAAATACACACATCTTATACATTCACCATAAAACTTATAATTATAATAAAGTAATTAGGTAATAACATATGTAAACGACTCGCAACCCGTATATTAAAAGAAAATTTTAGTACTGTGGGTTAGGGCACTTCTTTTTACGGGCTATTTTGTAACGTATCTAAATTACACATTTACTTTTACGAACATTACTTCAACCAACTGTGTTTTACAGTACTTAAGTGTTTAAATAAAGATATTATTATACACAACGTCGATGCTGCTAAATATGTATCAGAAGCAATTTATCATTTAACGCATTCGCATTTTTAGAATTAAACGAAATAGGCAAGGAAAATCTAATGATTGAGTTGGCCCTTCTGCCTTCTACTAGCTCTTACAAAGACATTCGTTGTTAAGTGGAAATAAAATAATAATAATTTAAATATAATCATAAAATCTACTTGAAGCCGTGGCGCAATACAATATTCGAACATAACGCAAATTTCAAATACATAATTTCACAATGTTTTGCTACTACAATTATAAAACAAACACAAAAACGTCGTACAGATAAAATCTTTCATATTATGTATGTACACAAGTAATTTAAATATTGTTAAATAAACAACAGTTATCGAGTAAAGGTTGTTGCGACATAGTTTTATTTATCACATCAAGTCCTTGACCTAATAAATAGAATGTCTACATGATAAAATGACTAACTAGACATAGAAAAACTTAGAAATCACGTTCATTATAATATATTATTAGATGATCTCACAATATTAACGTTACTAAATACTTAAAACATATGTAATTGACTACCATGGGTAGCGTATGGCTTTATACGCGACAGTTGTATATTTTTCATTTTTCAGCTTCACACTGTATTCGGCACACCAGAGAAGGCAGAGGGAACTTAGTGTTAAGACATTCGTCTTCCCACTTTCCGACGAATTGTGGAAGTATTGCATTTTGAGTGGCGGAACTCTACGCCGCGCTTTGCCTCGACACCAGAGCGAAGAAATAAAACATTAAGCGTATCGTACCATTTTCCTCCTTCCCAAACCTGTCGCGTTTACAATCACATAATTGTGCTCCTGCGCCATGATTTGGTTCAGCCTTTTGTGTTTTTTTAATTATTTATTTAAATAGTAGAAGTAGTAGAGGCCAGTCGTGGCGCAAGGTCACTAAGTGTGACTGTTAACTCGACGGGTGGTGGGTTCGATCCCCACTCGAGGAAATGAAATATTTATTTACATTTATATTTTCACTTATTTTTAATTTTTTTTAAGTGTTATTCCACACTTAGGAAAGAGAAATACTTGACGGAGGCGCGGGTTCGAGTCCGGCTACGTTCAAATTTTTATACGTTTTCTTAATAAGTATTATATTTTTACTTCCTCGTTCTGGTATAGAGGCAAAGCGCGGCTTTGAATTCCGCGACTTAACACGCAATGCCTCCAGAACTCGGCGGAAAGTGGGAAACGGAGTGTCTTAACACTAGGTTTCCTCTGCCTACCCCTTTGTGTGCGGGATACAGCGTGAAGCTGATTTAATCTCTATATAAATAGTAAATATTCAATTTTAATCGCAATAAAATAATTAATTACAGATTCGTTGCTAACCAATCGTTTATATTACAGGATCCAAAAATCCTTATACTAGACGAAGCTACCTCAGCATTAGACACTTATTCGGAGTATTTAGTGGACAAAGCACTGAAGGAGATCAGTAAAGATCGTACAGTGCTAACCATAGCCCATAGATTGAGTACGATCCAATCAGCTGATGAAGTAGCAGTTATAGGTGATGGTGTTATTGTGGAAAAGGGGACTTACAGCGAATTAATGGCGAAACCCGACGGTTACTTCAAAGAGTTAATAGCACACCAAGCGTTCACCAGTTCAAAGCCTAAAAACGCCACTGACGTACAAAATAGCTAATATAAAGATTTTTTATATATTTAACACTGGTATGTAAATTAAAAGCTAACAAAATTTGTGTTATTCAACGTTATATTATACCATCGATTACGATCGGCGTGAGATATATGTTATTTTTTGACATACTTATTAAATTATTGTCTTTATTAAGTAAATAAAAATTGGTGTAATTTTTTTTTTAAATAATATTGAAATGCAAAATAATTGTTTTTGAATATTTTGAATTGTAACCGTATACAGTACCAATTTTATTTAAAATGGATAATTTATTTACTGTATAGCTTGAAATTAAAATTTAATTCTAGATTTAAAATGTTAAACTTAATATTAAGGTGAAAATCTAAACAAAGAAGAGCACGAATTTTGATTTTTTTTATTATTTAAATGTGCTTTCTACATAACACATTTATCTTTATTTATCTATTTCTTTGGGTCTTATTTAATTCTTTATATATTGTTAATAAATATATTTAATTGTCTGTGCATATATATAAATATTTAATTTATTAACAGTGATATTTGTAAAGTATGCGCAATAACGATTGCACAGTTTGATTATCTAAATTAGCTCGAGACAATGGATGCAATCAAAGAGCTTCATCGAACTTTGGAACTTAATACATATATGTATTTATGTTTATACATCGTTATTTTAAACTTTTTTTTTCAATATTTGTAATAAAAATATTACAATTATTTTATAAAAATAATTGATATATTGTTGTGTATAATCAAGGACGGTTGTTATATAGGTTTTTTTTTTACTTTTAGTCATGCAAGTTATAAAAATCAAAACGTGATTTATCATTCGCGTATAATTAAATTTGTATCGTGTGCTTCGTACAGAGTATAACGGGTAATGGAATATTAAAATTTAGAGGAATAAATGATTGTTGTTATTTTACCATCATTTTGTTTTATTAATTTCCCTTTTATCATTTTTCCTTTTATCATTTTGAAATATTTTTACTTAATGTTTTTGGATAAAATTTAAAATATAATATTTTTTTTAATCTGAGTAAAAAAATATGTCCGTAATTATAATTATGAATATTTAAGATAACTTTGTTTATTAATTAAATATTCGTAAAAGTAAGTAAATAGCAAATGTGACAAAAATACAAAAGTTGCTTTTGGTAAGACAAGATTTTTGATAGTATACTTGATAAAGATATTCTTAAGATTAAAAAAAAACTAAACAGCAACAAAACGAACAAATTTTATTTGTATTGTCAAGTTAAGCGAAAACACGTAAACACTAGAAAGAATAAATGTATAAGATACTCAAGTTTTCAGTAATTACAAAATGATCTCTTTTTGTTAAACATTTCGACCTTTACAGTTTACAATTTGTTGCTAACTTTCAAATAAATTGAAACGAAATTCAATTTATTTAAATTAGCTTACTTAAATTACAAGCATTTTAACATCCATTCCATCCATTTTAATTTTGAACCGATTTCCGTAGTTCTTTTTTTGTTTTTTTTTTTTGTTAAAAATTATATAATATATTTGATTATTATATAATATTATTAGATTTGAATTTGAAAGCTCATTAAATTAGTTAACCGTTATATTATTTTAATTATTATTAATTAATTCATTGTAAGGTGAAATATAACTGTATAGGTGAGGGGTGTAGGTCTATTTGAATTTGCATAAAAGATCAACTTGATTTCGAAAACCTTTATTTATAGAAATATCAATAGTCTCGTCGTTTTCTTCAGAATAGATTGATATTTAAATTTTTTTATATAAAAATACCACATTATCGTTGATATATTCATGTAAAAAAATAAAATCTCCGATGGGTTAAGATTTAATATTTTTTATGATAAGTATGTAGATATATTATAAAATACTGCATGTAAAGTAAATAATAATAAAATGAGATACGTACCTTAGTTTCATGTGGCATAGTTTCTTTGGATTAACAAACGGACCTTGCCCCGTGACGGGCGCGGAGTGCGCGCCAAAACACCAGCGCGGCGGCGGCGGACACTTACCCGCTAACGTTTCGCGTGAAAACATTGCGAACGGAAGTATGTCTCATTTGAAAATATTACGCGGGAACCTAGCGCGCCAAATTATAAATGGTATATCGTTAAATCAGAAACAATATAAAAAAAGGCAGATTTTCTCGGTTCATAGAAATTTAAATCGTTATTTGTCCACGAAAACTGCTACAGTCCTCGAGCATAATGTGTTGAGTTCGCCCCACGGTGAAATTACTGTTGGAAAGGAGACTCTTACTGAACATGTTTTCAAAGACATCGACAAGTGGATGGACGCTCCATGCGTGGTAAGTACACGTTACTATTCCACCTAAATAATTTTTAATACAGTAAACTATTATTATTTATTTGTTACTTATATTTTATATAGCATATCTTGCACAATAAAGCCCTAAACCTACAATCAGGTCAATTAAAGCGTTAGTTTTCATTATTGTTTCGGGTACAAAGTTCACTAAAGATTTATAAACGCGGATGCAGTCTCCGGCTCCGATAGGATAATATAAATAGAAATTGAAGGTTGAGGTTACCTGAAGTTGGCACGACTGAAATGTTCAAAATCTGTTTTTAATATCACAAAAATTTTATTAATATTAATTAATAATTGTTTGAACTATATTTGATAAAGTATTTTATTAAAAAATATGAAGTTAAAATCTACTTCTATTTAAATGTAGAAGTAATATTTCCGATTAACATATTATGATTTAGACGCCAGTCGTGGCGCAACGGCACGAGTTGTGACTGTAAAACCGACTGGTTCTGGGTTCGATCCCCACTCGTGCCTCTAGAATTCGGCAGAAAGTGGGGAACGGAGTGTCTTAACACTAGGTTCCCTCTGCCTACCCTGCTGTGTACGGGATACAGTGTGAAGCTGTTTTTTTAAACATATGATAGAACACGTAAAAGCAAAATAAAACTGTAGTCACAATTTAATACTAGATATATTTTAGTAACTACGTTGTAACTTTTGCAAAATGTTTATTTTCATTTCGATAAGCAATTAAAAACGATAACGTAACGATAGTAGTGTTTTATTAGTATGAATCTTAATTTCCACTTAAGATAACGTGTAGGTAAATTGCAAATATGCTACAGTAGGTACTGATTTTTGCTTATACAAAGCTAGAAATATAAAGTACCAGTTGAGGAAATTTGCGATTCTGCAAATTATATATTTATACAACAGTTTATTAAAGAGGTAAAATTTTTATATTGTATCTATTGATCGTGATTATAAGGTACAGTCACTATAAACTCTTTGAGGAATTAAAAGTTTTAAATTTCCAAACCCAATCTCAGATTTGAACCCACAGTCAAGTCAGTCTTTTTTGTAACCAGTAACAATTATGAGAAATTTCGACGAAATAGAATATGACCTGAGCTTAATTGGTACTTACATGATATCTAGATTTAAGTGTCGGAGTCAGCTACGTTTCTTTTAAAGAAATTTGTATGCTTTAATAACGTAACGTATCATGTACGTATTAAATACCCATTAAAATGAATCGGTTGAGTTTTTAAGGCCAGTCGTGGCGCAGCGGCACAAAGTGTGACTGTAAAACCGACTGGTTGTGGGTTCGATCCCCACTCGTGGAGATGAAATATTTACTTAAATTTATATTTCCATTTCTTCGCTCTGGTGTCGACGTTAAGCGCGGCGTTGAGTTCTGCCACTCAACACGCAATGCCTCCGGAATTCGGCAGAAAGTTAGGAACGGAGTGTCTTACACTAGGTTCCCTCTGCCTACCCTGCGTGCGGGATACACCGTGAAGCTGGTTGAGTTTATTAAAAATTTAGTATAAAGTAATATTTGTGTTTTTCTCATCAAATATGCCTATAAATAAAATCTTGCGAGTCAAACTACAACGGTCAAGATTATCGTGTCTCTTGCCAAATAATGTGGAGTGTCTATAGATACCTTAGCACGTTTGTTTGTTTGTTTGTTTGTTTATCAAATGTAGTATAAATGAAATCGTTTATCTTGGTTTCTAATTGTATTTAAAACTTCAACAAAATATATATATCTAACTTTTGTTTAAATAAATAAAGAGGCGATATTAAAATTATTACTAGCTTTTACCTGCGGCTTCGTCCCCATATTCAAATGGATTAACGTGACCAGACCGTCTCGTTTTTTGCTCGTATCCTATCCCGGTGTCTAGAAACATGCCATCGGGACGTAGTAAATGTCCCGTTTTTTAGAATGGCATGAACCGACCAACAAGGTTGGTTAAAACAGTTTCTTCGTGATTATCGCAATAGTTGAGTTTTCAAAAAGGGGAAATATTCAATTATTTATTAAAGAAGTGTCAATAATACTTAAAAAACGGGAAAGCGCCTTCAGAAGTCGATAAAAACCTAAGTTATCCTAAGAAAACAAAAACATCTTTAAAAATAAAACAAAAGCTTCCCAAAAAAAACGAAACACACGAAAGCACATCTCTAAAAAAACGGAAGCACGACACTACACACAAAATATTATACCGACTTCAAATTGATATAAAAACAAAACAGCCAGTGAACTCATAAAGAAAAAATGCTAACTATGTTTTCTTAATTTCTCCATATCTCTGAAACTACTGAAGTGATTTTAATGAAACTTGTACTGTAAGTTGAAGTGTATATACCTAACTTTAATTGCAAAGAATCATCTCGATATGACTTTTAGTTTTAGTGAAATTCGTGGACAAACATACACTTACAAAACTAAGTTCAGTTTTATGATATTGTAGTATATAAAATAGTATATTATAAATTACGGTCCACTAGCTATATAAATCGAAATATATTGGCAATAAATATTTTTTTATTTAAAATTCTATTTTAAAATGTCCGGAATTAGAATGTTGATTAATTACATATTCTGCTTTATCTTTAGGATTTCCCTTATTTGTAGGAAAAAGTAAACCATACAAAAGTTGATGGATTTTAAGAAAAAAATGTTAAAAACTTTTCAGACATGCGGTGCATCGGGACGCTCATACGAATATGGTATGATGCGTATGATGATAGAGCGATGCGCGTGCGCACTCTCTGGATACATAAAACTAGCGCCTGGAGAGAGAATAGGGCTTATTCTTCCGAATATTCCTGAATTCGTAGTCTTAATACATGGAGCCATGAGGGCGGGGCTTGTTGTCACTTTTGCTAATCCTTTGTACACTGCAGGTATGTAAAATAAAATTTATGCAATAAATATTTTGCAATAATAAGTATAGATTTTGTAGAACTAAAATAAATTTACTTGTATATAGATAAATAATTATTTCGTTATAATTTAATAGATGATAATATAATAAAATACCGGTAGTAAAAGTAAAAAAATATTAAAAAACTAAAACCTATTAAAACTGTATAGGTACCTATTATTTTAAGATGCATCTATTTTGTGGTAATATTTTAATATATAATATTTTTTTTATGGTATCTTATTTTTTTATGGTAACATTTTAATAAAATATTAAAACATTATACGTAATAAAAAAGTAGTAAAATGTTATTTACGTACGGTTAACAAGTTGCTAATATATTTTTCCTCTCTGTACATATTTGCGATAATTTTTCTTTAGATGTGCACACATTTAACAACATGATTTCAATTAAGAAAAAAGTAATAGACCGAATTACTTTTGTTAATGATGAACGAATTACTTTTGTTTAATATATTAGTTCGCGATACGACACTGTTCGCGGCATCAGAGATGGAAATGTCCGAGCTATTTAGTAGAGTGGAGACCGAAAGCGTATTGGTTGGTCTATCTATTAACAGAGCAAAGACCAAACTCATGTGTGTTGATAGGACAGGCCAGCTGTCGTTAACTTGTTTAATGCCGAATCTGGAAATAGTAAAAAATTGCGTATATCTTGGTTCTGTGATAAGCGATCAGGGAGGGAGCGTGCAGGAAATTCGACGACGAATCCAGATGGCCAAAGGTGCAATGACTCGACTCACGAAGATATGTCAGAGTAGAACCGTCTCCAATGTCACCAAAGTGAGACTCGTACGAACCCTTGTCTTCTCGGTTTTCTTATATGCGTCAGAATCCTGGACGATTCGTGCCGTGGATAGGAAGAAAATCGATGCTTTTGAGATGTGGTGCTGGAGAAGAATGCTGCGAATACCATGTACAGCAAAAAGGACTAATAAATCAATCCTCAGCCAGCTGAAAATCCAAGTCAGACTATCCACTACCTGTTACCAACGAATACTTTCATACTTTGGCCATATAGCTCGAAGACAGTCTGATAATCTCGAAAAACTTATTGTTGTGGGCAAAGTAGATGGTAGAAGACCAAGAGGCAGATCACCATGCCGATGGTCCGACGCCGTCAAAGAAATTACTGGACTCTCCATGATTGGCGCATTGAGGCAAGCTGAGGACAGGGAGGCATGGAAGCATCTCGTTTGCTCTTCCACCAAGACCTACCAGAACGGGCACGACCTTCAGTTATGAAGAACACGACAAAGAAGAAGAAGAAGAATATACACTACCGTCCAAAAGTATATGAACACTCAGACAAAAACGATATTGATGGAATATCGTTGGAATTAAAAAACTGTTAAATGTAACATTACTATTATTACAACAAGTGAGAACTTGTTTGGTTTGTGTTAATTTTTAATTTAAATATACAGGTGTTCAAATAATGTTGGATGGTAGTCTATATAAAAGCTTTGAATGAGCGATTTTAATCTTCACATTCGTGGCTTCCGTAGTTGGAAATGGATAGAGTTCATTAAAGGAACTATGCCGACTTTTCTTTAAGAACTCTGTCATATTCGATGTCATTTTCATACCTTTAAGTTTGTCTTAGGTAATCAAATTTTATTTCATAAAGAAAAGTCCTTGAATTCGACAACAATGTTTTCAGACGTAGTACGCCTAAGCCATTGATAATGGCCAACCAAGCTTAGGGATTTCCTAACAGTCAGTTAATAGTTTTAAGATACAGACCACCTCATCTTCTTTATCAGTCTCTGGGAGTCCGTGCCACAGTATTATCTTCTTTTTAAAGCAAATTTCTAACTTCCTACTAGCTTATTAATGGATGTAAAGTAAAACATTAATAAAATGTACATTATTTAAGTATGTAGTATGTTTTCTTCCATTCCAAATCAATATAAAAAACAAAGAGTAGGCACTATATTAAATCTATTTTTATAAAAATATAACTTTCAGAGGAGATACGACGTCAATTCGCCGACTGCAATGTAAAAGCGATCGCAACGATTGAGATGTTTATGCCTGTGGCTCAAGAAGTGAGCAAGTCACTAAAAGACTACAAAGGTACTATCTGGGTCGGTGGCGATGATGATAAAGCAAAAGGTAATATAAAAATTAAATAAATATTATAATGGACATAAAATATTGAGACATTTTATTATTAATAATTTCAGGCAACAAGATTTTTAATAGCCGTGCTTTTTTATTCAAAACAAAATAAAAAAGGATTCTGCTATTACAAACATACTCAATTAAAATTAACAATAATTTAATCATAATTTTAACATACTGTTTCAGACATTTATGGATTAAAGTCCCTCTTAATGGCGGATCACGAGGCCGATTTGCCAGATCTTAACTGTGATGATGTCTGTCTAATCCCCTACTCCAGCGGCACTACTGGTCTTCCGAAAGGAGTCATGTTGACGCACACAAATTTAGTAACTAATATTAAACAAGTACAAGCACCCAAGTTAATGAAGTATGAAGGAGAAGTTGGTAAGATTCTAAGGTTCTTGTATTACTGGGTACTGTAAATTGATAGTGATAATCTACAGATATTATGCACTTTATATAGTTAATATTGTTTTAAGATTTTAATATTTTTAATTCAATATTACTAAATTAGATTTTATAACTTTTTAATTAGGAATTTTGTCTGAATTCCAGGTAAAGGTGATGTTGTTTTAACAGTCCCGCCATTTTTCCATATATATGGTTTCAACGGAATCCTTAACTACAACCTTACTCTTGGATACCACGTGGTCTCTATTCCCAAGTAAGTAAAACCTACAGAAAATTTACATAATTATATTTCTTTTAAAAAAAGTATATATTTTATAAAACTTACAGTATATGAATTGTGTGACTGTACATGGCTTAAATTACATACATTTTAATTTTGTTCTGTCTATCATAGTAAACAAAATGCGGTGTTAAGTGCCGCTACCTAATAGGCAATGCCACCTAACACTAAAATAAGAAGTATACTGAATAATAATATTAATTAAATTCATTTATAAAATATTTTTTTTGCAGATTCACACCAGAAGACTACATCAAATGTTTAGAAGAATATGAGCCTGTGACCCTCTTTGTGGTACCATCGTTGCTCGCCTTCTTAGCTACACATCCTGCGGTTAGCAAGAAGCACTTGCAGTCTGTCACTTCAATAATGGTGGGCGCCGCCCCTACTACGGACAGCATGTTAGAGAAGTTTCTAATGAAATGTGAGAAGTCGAAGGATGATATTAAATTGCTTCAAGGTACTGATTAGTTTTGTTTATATGCCTAATATTTTGGATAAATATAGATTGGTTAAAAGGTACCCCAATATTAACGCAAGATTTGACTTTGTCGCCATTTATGCAGTAAAGTGGCAACCTTAAAAACATAAAGTATACAGCTGACAGTTTAGGGTTAGTAAAAAAGAGAGCGTTACGCGATAAAACAAAATGTCTTCATTATTAAACGATATTTCAAAAATAACGGAATTTGGCGGCCGCAGTTCGAAAATTTGATACAATATATGGTCGAAAATTTAATACAAAATATCGTTGAATTAGTGTTTTAACTTCATCAACTTGTGAAGATTAAACGTAAAATGCTGGGAGTCGTCTAATACACTAGAAGTCCAAAAACAAGCCGTTCAAATGTCAATTTCGAAGCAGTGCGTAAGTATGTAGTAGTCAGTCATAATAAGAAACCTTGAATCGGTGACCTGGAAAAGGACTGTAAATTTCAAGAAGCTTTCACGACGTATACTTACAAAAGATCTGGGTCTCCATGCTTACAGAATTCAAATAGCACAACAACTGAAGCCTAATAACCATGCACACCGAAGAGAGTTCCTTGAATAGATTATTGAACATTAACAAATGAATACTTTTTCGAGACAAAATCATCCTGAGGGACGAAGCACATTTTTACTTTGATGGCTTTGTTGAATCGCCAATATTGCGGTTCTTAAATCCGCGTGTCAAAAATCATTTAAAAAGACGGTACAACAGCCCCTGAAACAATTCATGCAAAGACATGGAGGCCATTTGCCCGATGTGCTTTTTCGTGAATAATCCTGTCCTATATACTTTATGATTTAATAAAAAATTAACAATTTGAAAACTAAAAACTATATATTTCAATTTTATTCAAATATCGTGTTAATTTTGGGACACCTCTATCAGGAGCTTTTTTTTTGGCTTTGTTAGAGATACATGGCAGTTCTCCAAAACGCACAAATTTCAATTTCCTTGTGATTACTCATTAATAGTAAATAATTTTAATAAGATGAATATCGTATTAAATACTTAACTAAATAATAAACAAGTCGTCTAGACAAGTTTGATGATTTAGTATATACAAAAATATATTTTAAGAAAAAACCTTCAAAAAATTGAATATTTTACGTGGAGATTTGGTGTGTTCTTAGCTTATTTCTTTTCAAAAATATTCGTAATTAAACTATATTAATTTTATTTGCTATTTTTAATGAAATAAGTACATACTTAAAGTTTTTAATAATAAAACGTGCTTATAATTTAGGTGTAGCTACACAAAAATCGATCGCAAAAAAAGTTCATAAAAATAGCGTCATTGATCGAGCGAGCTTTTGTTTTAAATATTGCCACGAAAATACGTTATCTAACGTAGTGTTTATTTTGGCTTATAATAATGTTAGCATGCAGAGCTTTAATTTCCGACGGTCCAATTGACGCCACGGATGCTTTAACAATTTTTTAAATAAGTCTTAAACTGGATTCTCCTAATTTTAGCACATGAATCGTCATTGATATCTTTATTTACTACTTATAGATTTAAAATGTTTCGGCAATCGTTAATATATACTTATATTGACATTTTGAACAAATCTGTAACCAGCAAATTT
>JAAIXJ010001819.1:0-122241 GCA_013403705.1 Heliconius hermathena | reverse complement strand
GTAAAGACCCGATATTATGGTTAGGTTTATCCGCTCTTTACTCAGACGCAGCTGACTTCTATGCATGTCCATTCTTGACATCGAGCATTCCCCCAATATCGATGCTTCCCCTTTTTTGAACAGTTTATTTTAAATCTCAGTTACTATCTAGTTTTTATAGCTCTACACACTGCAGAGGTAAATTACGTTTCACTGGTCTTAAGAATTGAATTTACTTTCTTGTTAGGCTTAAATATAGTTTTTAATGGAAACTTTTCTCTTAAAATGTTGCAATTCTGTCTGTTTCAAAAGTTGTTTTACATATGATAGAAGTCCCGGTTGTCTTTCTACTGAGGGTCTTCTGATAACGCTGGAGGGGAGTAGGCATCTTGCTCTGATGAAAGGCATTCTTCACCCATCAAAGCTCGTCCCCTAGGTGTACAGCGTCGCAGAATTGGTGGCCTCTTTGAAATAAAGATTTGCCAATGGTAGATAAACGTGGGTAAGATTCACAATTGAATTATGCGAGTATGGTTTCTTTGTTAGCTAACTTAAGATCTTTCAGCCCACAAACAAAATGGTAAGTGTCCATGGCATGTTGAGTTTATACCTCGGCGTACCGATTTGGCTAACTATTGAAGATACAGTCAGTTTAGTCTTATTGTGTATTTTCGGCAACCCATACAATTTAGGATATTTTACATAACTAATTACGAGGGATTTAATGTTACATATCTTACGTTTGTTTCATTCTTCTTTTGCCACACCTACGTTTCGCTGCCGTATATCAGCGTCGTTTGTCAGCATTGCACAGTGTTACTAAACGTGCAACTATTCTGTTATTTCACGGTCTCACCAATGCATCTAAGGCACCGCTAATTCTATTATCGGCAGCAATAAGCTTGTGCGTCTTTTCTTCATTTCTTTCAAATGCAAGAATAGGCTCTGGTCTTTCTTTCTTTGGGAACGAAATTTTCCCTCGCATGTCACTTTGTATCACAGACTTTACAACAAGGGAAGCGATTAAAGTATTGTACCTCTGAGGTAGTCTCCCAAAATATCTTATACTCCTGTCAAACATCTAAAAAAAATTCTTGGTTTAGACCTCCTGCGACCGGCTCACTACTGTAAAATGTATGGCCAATTAATAAACAACCTTAGGAATTACTAAAATTGCTCGTTAATATTTTATTTCTTTCTTTCTCAGAACTTTCACGCTTCATCTTTATCAGTACTTGCGTTTGGTGCCTTTGTAGCATATTCTTTTACTTTTTTAAAAAGATTTATCTGAGGCCTTATGATCCTAACAAGTCCCGTTTTCTGTTTCAAAGATGTCTAATATTTTGGAAGTACTTATTCCTCTTTGATCGATGGATCTTAAAACTTCCAGCTTCTTATGCGATAATTCGACTCCAAGTTTGGACGTCTCGTACCTCAAAATGAAACAGACTCCTTATTATAGCAACGATTACATATTGGTCTGTTCCCAAGATAGCATCCTAAGCACTCGTGTGTCCACAACTTAACCTTAAATATACTGATCCGCTAGGAATAAGTCAATCATACTTTTCACGGTGAGAATATAATAGAACGTGCAAATGGATTGATGATGAAGGAATAGCAAAAAAGATTAATGAAGAAAAAGTGAGCGGTAATAAAGATAGACCTTCGAAAATACAGCATCAAAGGTAATGAAGGAGAAAAATCACGTAAAAAGCATGAGGACGCCCCAGATGGCATGTATGAAAAGTTGATGACAGTGGACGAGGTGAAAGAGGTAGATAGAGACCGTAACGTTTGGGGTTCCGTTCTCTCTGATTTTCCCACTAGTATTACAGCGTGAAGCTAAATAAATAAGTATTTAATTTCAATTCTGTCATCATTGTTGGTACCACAGGATCATTTTTCTCCAGTTGCTTATCATTATTCTACACTAATCGTCATTGTCCGATTTAACACATTTTTTAAAAATTCCATTTATAAAATAAATAGGGGTTGTTCATAGATGCCACTTCAATAAACGTGCATTATAATGTCCAACCTTACATCTCACAGCAAAATTACGGCTTTACACGCTGGTTTTAAAAAAGACATAATTTTTGGTTAAAAATAACAATTTTAGGAGAACTGCCTTACATTGAAATTTGACGAAAAATATGTTTAATTTTAAAAACTTAGCCACCACAGCTCACGACGCGTGTCCGAACGCCGCAAACTTTATTTCTATTTTATGGGAAATTAAACACATGTCCCCTAAGCACACGTTAACTGTGTCAGGCTACGGCATGACGGAGAGCTCCCCCGTGACGCTGCTGACGCCGTACCGCTACCCGCACGGCAAGGTGGGCTCGGTGGGGCAGCTGCTGCCGTCCACGGCCGCGCGCGTGCTGTCCCTGGACGGAGCCCGCGCGCTGCCGCCGCACCAGCCCGGCGAGCTGCTCCTGCGCGGACCACAGGTAGCCCGCCACGTCACTGAAAACTACAGTTATATAAACACATTTATCAAAAATAAAATATTGTTTATTCAATTATGCCAACAAAATTTTAATTGTGACGAAGCCAAATGTCGCTGAGAAACGCCGGTAAGAAACCAACCGATAATAGTCCAGCTAATATAGTCAGCTACTATAGGTCTAGAAATATATAGTATGGTCTACTAGAAACATCAGTAACAAATAGTAGTCCAGCTAAACGCAGCAGTCCAGCTGTTTCATTATATTACCTAGACTAACTGTAAGCGTGGCTATCAAATTTTTCATCACAGTTCTATGTCTCCAAAATCCATAATAATATTTTTGTTTAGTATATATTATTTTAATTTTTAAGATAATGAAAGGCTACTGGAATAACGAGAAGGCGACAAAAGAAACTATAGACAGCGAGGGTTGGTTACATACCGGCGACGTCGCTTACTACGACGAAGACCACTACTTTTATATTGTGGACCGCACTAAAGAACTTATTAAGGTCAAAGGCAATCAGGTATACATAACTGTTATGTTTCTGTACATTTTATGATGAAAATATTTAAGACAATTCTTTTTATTTGCTTTTCTTAAGAATAATTAAGCGCGGCGTTGAGTTCTGCCACTCAACACGCAATGCCTCCAGAATTCGGCAGAAAGTGGGGAACGGAGTGTCTTAACACTAGGTTCCCTCTGCCTACCCTGCTGTGTGCGGGATACAGCGTGAAGCTGATTTTTTCTTAAGAATAATACAAGAAAATATATAATAGAAATAAAAGTTAAAGATACCTACATAATGAATGTAAAATTACATACATACATAAATATAATATATTACTAAAAACAATATGTTCCATGTGATAAGTAATCTTTAAAAAAATATCTAAAAAATCGCTTTTATTTATATTTTTATTAATTAAAAAAATATTATTTATTCTTTTTAGGTATCACCAACTGAAATAGAAAGTATTATAATGGAGCTATCAGAAGTAGCAGATGTCGCTGTCGTAGGAATGCCGGACTCACTGGCCGGAGAGGTCCCAAAAGCATTCGTCGTTTTAAAACCTAATCAAAAACTAAACGAGAAACAAGTTTATGATCTTGTAGCTCAAAAACTAACTAGATATAAGCATTTGGAAGGTGGTGTGGCATTCGTTAATTCTATACCAAGAAATGCCGCTGGGAAAATACTGAGAAACGAACTTAGAGTGCTAGGTGGAAAGAAATAAATACTAAAACTACTGTTGTATAATATATTTTTGTAAATATTTTTTAATAATTTGATTGTTGAATAATTGTGAATTGTATAGCTTAGACTGATTATGTATATATACTATTAGTAAAATATAATATGCATATGTAGATAAGTCCTTATATAATACATTATAATGATTTATTTTATTAAGTATTTAATGTAATAACAACCCCTTTATATATTACTTCTAACTTAAAAATAAATAAATCTCAGCTCACACCAGGGTAGGCAGAGAGAAACCTGGTGTTAAGACACTCCGTGGCCCACTTACCGCCGAATTTTGGACGCATTGAGTGTTGAGTGGCGGAATTCTACGCCGCACTTTGCCTCGACACCAGAGCGAAGAAATGGAAATATAAATTTCATTTCCTTGAGTGGGGATCGAACCCACAACCAGTCGCCTTTACAGTCACAGTTTGTGCCACTGCGCCACGAATACCCTCATTATAAGACAGACAAGCTTTAGTTATGTCATATATTTAAAAAAATCGTAATTGTAGCTCATATAAATATTTTTAATGACCAGTTATGGATATATATTATAGTATACTTAATTATTTAACGCAAATAAATCATGTAAGTTTAACCCATTACTTACTTATATTTTTTCGTTATGTATTTTTAGTAAATGTTATAGAGTGAATGTTATGTGCAATAAAAATATTGTATAATGTTTCAGTTTATTTTATTTACTTATATCTTATGTTTTAAATTTATAATGCTAATAATACCCTTTGTCTAATAAAGGGATAATGAGACCGTTGTAGCGCAGGAACACAAGGGTGTAACTGTAACGCAACGATTGTAGGTTCGAGCTCTACTCGAGGGAATGAATTATTATTTATATAAATATTTTAATTTCTTCGCTTTGACACCAAGGCAAAGCCAGGCGTTGAATTCCGTCACTCAACACGAAATGTCTCAAAAAATTGTGCGGAAAGTGGGGAACGGAGAGTCTTAACATTATGTTCGCTCTGCCTACCCTATTGCATGCGGGATACGGCGTGAAGCTGATTTGATTTAAAACTAAGTAAAGTTTACACCAGGTTTATAAAATAGCTACAATGTCTATAAATGATGGTTCATCATAAGAACAAAGTAGTGTGCTATCGGAATTTACCTACAAATTTTATATACATTTTACAGTTTCTAGAAAATGTTTTATTAGGTTCACGCTATCCTCGCCTTAACTGATTTAAATGCAGTTTTCACTATTAGAATCTGTTTGTTTTTTTATAATCGGCTCACAAATAAAAATGTTTGCCAATATTAAGAGTCGCATGCGACACTATCGCTACAAAGTAAGTTTTTATTGAATTGGCTCAAATTTGTATGGGTTTCGAATTTTTGTATTCCAGCGCAGTCCGCTTTTTCAACAATTACGGACTATTACTATTAAAAACAAACAATTTTTAATGTGAATCCATCTTTGATATCAACCTCAGCAGCCCCTTGCCCTTTATAGAATCTAGTTATAGTTCTCCCTTAAGTTTACACTTGTATATTATAACGATAAAGGTTGCTTGAGGATTGGCTGTGTCGCGGCACAATCAGCCCCACCTAAAGGCACAATTTACCCCGTTTAGAAGGCTATGATATTTTATTTCACATTAAAAAATAATCGACGCAAAGCATTAAAATTGCATTGCTTAACAATCCCAGATAAATAACAAACATTTCGCAAAAGCTTCGAAAAATAAAATATTTGACTAACATGTTTTACTTATGTGGTGTTTGAGGACCCATACGAATGCTCGGTCCGTACCACAGGCGCAAAACCTTCGTAATGGGACAGCTTCTGTTTGATAACGTTAAGATTGGGAGTTCGTTCGTTCTTGAATAATATTTACTTCCCCCCAGCTGGTAAACAAAGCGTGGTGTTATGTTCCGCCATTAAACACGTAATATTTTGTAAATTGGGCAGATCCTGGGGAATAGTCTTAAGACAATGATACAATTCTAATGCCGACCCCTGCAATGCAGGAAAATGCATGAAGATATTTATTTTAATAAAATACATTTGATGCAGTAACTCATAAGCTAACCAGTGTGCATGCATCACTACAGTGTATTTATAGATTGGAATCATTTCGTCACTCATGATTAATTTAATTAATTTTTCAGAGTTGAATTACAAAAATAAGCGTCGTTATGAGTATGATTTGCAGTGCGCTCGACCTGTTAAGTATTGGACTAGTTTATTCTCCAGTGTGTGCTGTTTCAGATGTATTGTAATCTATATACTGATAATAAAGGACAATGGGCAGATTGAGACCACCATCTAATAGCAATTAAATTAAATGTTATTGTGGTCTTTTTTATAGGAACAACTTTTGTTATGACAGCATTGTTCTCAGTTGTTCGTTTAGAGATAGATATACGACACAAAGTTTTAGAAAAGAATAAACTTAATTATTAATTACCTAATATAAAGTTTTTTATTGTGCTTACCACTTTTATTTTATGGTAATACTTTATTTCGCCCACTATCTCGTCCTGACGTCGTCAAAGGTTTAATACACCAGCAATATTTTTAAATGACATTAAATTTAATAGATGATCCCTAAGTCGCGTGTACTTCAAATCTGGTATTTAACGAGGCGACGAGAGATCTCGTAAGATATTTAATTATAGTACTTATGAATGTAATTAAAATAATAAATAATTATCATTACCAGCTAATCATATGTTTTTAACATTTTAAAGTGTTATTCCACATTTAGGAAAAAAAATACTTATTTTATACGTTTTCTAAATAAGTATTAATCATGTTTTGTTTCACTCCAAGAAAATACTTATTTTGACCTATAACAGCAAAATAACGCGAAACTTATAACTATTTTATCTCTGAACAGACAAGTGTGACAACAAATGTGTCCCTACAGAAATAACCCATCCAATGACATACATCTTATTACTATTGGCGGGTGGTCCCAGATTCCATACATTTCTGCCCATTGTCCTTCATCGTACTATCAATTTCCGACATTAAACACACAATGTCTCTAAAATTGAGCAGAATATGGGGAACGGCATGTCTTAACACTTGGTTCATTTGGTCTACCTGCTACATACATAATACAGCATTAAGGTAAGAAAACGATAATATTATTCTAAGAATTTTTCATGAAATCATAATATAAATTGTTTCTTGATTCTTCACGTTTTCCAATTCTTTAATAATAAAATATGCATTGGAATTTTATATATATTAAAAGGGAATATACAACAAAAAAATGTAATTTATAAATTAGTTTATAATTCAGAGTAATAACATATTATTAGTAACATAAATTATGTCAATTAAAGGGAACTAAATGCAGTCATAAAAAATATTTCTTGTTTTAAACTTGAAATATGCCATTTAATAATTTTAATTTTAAAATTTTATGAATACAACCATTGACAATTTTTACACTGCAATTGTTTAGATCAGAAACAACATTGTGTGAATTTTACAAAAAAAATATGCTACTTAGACCGAAATGAGCCATATTCTTATATTCCATGAACACTTGTATTTTATGATATTTCATCTTTGGTTTCCACATCATCAGCAGTAATATTATCTTTTTCACCTTCTTCACTGTCTTCACTTCTGCTGTCTTTTTTGGGAGCAGAGTTTTCCTCTTGTTGCTCTTTGTCTTTTGGCAATTCTGACTGTACATCTGATATAGAATAATTATCAGATTCAATTTGTGGGGGAGGTGTATTTTCAACTTTTGTTTCTTTTTTATTAGACTCTTCTGTATCTGAACTTTCACTTTTGTTATCTGATGGACTCTCCTCTTGAATATCAATATGATCATCTTCTTTAGGAGAATTACTATTCCCGTCAGTATTATCACTAGATGAAGAGCTTTCCTCACTTGATAATATTTCAATTGTATCCTTCATTTCTATTTCTTCTTTATTTGATTGAGAGCTATTTTTATCAACTAAAACTTCACTTATGCTTGTATCTTGAGTTTTCTGTTTTACACTTTCTTCATTGCTTTTTAAGTCTTTTGATTGTTCTAATAATTTTTGCTCTGTCATTTCTGCATCATCAACCTTTATTTCTGGTATTGCTAATGTTTGATTTGTTGTATCAGATTTCATTTCAATGTCTTCCTTGGAATCAGAAGGCAGTTCTATGGAACTATTATTATTTTTAGCATCTTCACTTGTTGATGCTACAGCAGGAGGAGCATCTTTTGAGGATTGATTAGACTCATCATTTGTTTCTGTAACATTCAACTCTGGAGGAGTAACTGACTCATATTGCGTAACTGGTTTATCTTGTATTTCCATTGAAGTTTCTTCTTTAGCTTGTAATCGAGCTTCTAAATCATCCACTGAAATATGAGCATCTGAAGACCCTGGTTGAGGTTCAGAGTTCTGCCGAGAACCACTACTTTCCTTCCAGGTCATATCTTCCATTTCTACATCAACATTATATTCAGAATTATTGTCTGAGCCATTTACAACTGGCTCTATAGGTTCACCATTTTCTGGTTCTGGATGACGTTGATAACCAGGTTCTCGTGTGCTTACGACTAAAATATTTTTTTCGATTGCTCTCATAAATTTATCCACACGGTTGTATTGTTTACGTGGGTATGTCAATAGTTCACAAATTCTTTGAACAGTAAAGGGAGCAGAGGTAAAAGAATCTAGTCGTTCCATTAAACTATTTTTCATAATGTCGTAGTTAAACGGATCAACATTTGGATATGGTGGGATATCTATACCTGGACTAGTTTCGTAGAAATCTGTTAAAACATTCAGAAGTTTCTCTTTAAACAAACTCTTAACAAGAGCCCACTGATAGACGGGGTCGCCGGTACGCGCTACATATGCTAAATAATCGTTTAACTCTTGTGGAATAGTTTTTGGTTTACGTTTCGAAAACTCTTCAAGGAATTGAAATATTTCTTCGGCATTTTCCATTCTTAAAATACTGTTTACGAAAAATAACGTTTACTAAACAATTACAGCTACAGAAACAGAATGCAGATTGCATATTAAGCAGACTTGATACAAAGACAAACCACAGAACACATATATCCAAGGAACATCTACTCTATGGGTAGTCTACACACACAATAATATTGACAATAACATTGTTCAATATATGGCCCCGCACACTACACAATATTATTGACAATATTTCGTAGGAAAATTTGACGCAGTCGATTAGTAGCTTTATTTCTATGCGTACATGTTAAATCATAAATAGCTAGAATGCAATAAGCCGTTGCTTTAGTTATTGCATTTAGCTTACTTACAAAAAAGCAATAAAAAAATTGATCAAAGACTAGATGAGAAATAAAACTGAGCTTAAGAATTTCAATATTATTAATGAACTTCAACAGAGGCTATTCGTGGCCCAGGGGAACAAAGTGCGACTGTAAACGCGACAGGTTGTGGGTTCGATTCACTATCGAAGAAATTATATATTTAATAATTTCATTTCTTCGCTCTGGTGTTGAGGCAAAGCGCAGTGTTGAGTTCCGCCACTCAACACGCAATGCTTTCAGAAAGTGGGGAACGGAGTGTAATACTAGGTTCCCTCTGCCCATCCTACTGTGTGCGGCGTATAGCGTGAAGCTAATAATGTAATTAGTAACATGAAGATGAGAGATAGCCGCTTTCAAAAAGTATTATCTCTATTTGGTTAGATTTGTTTGTAAATATCGACAAACTTTTTTTAGCGCACAATATTTTTTTANCTAACAACATAAATAAGTTGTAACAAGCGTATAAAAATTTCGACGTAGCTTGGCGAGAACGCATGGCTTAGTGGTCAGAGCGCCTGGTCGGTTTCCAGGAGGCGCGGGTTCGAGTCCCGCTGCGTTCAAATTTTTATACGCTTTCTAAATAAGTATTTTTCTTTCCTAAGTGTGGAATAACACTTTAAAAAATGTTTAAAAAATTATATATTTAATAATTTCATTTCTTCGCTCTGGTGTTGAGGCCAAGCGCAGTGTTGAGTTCCGCCACTCAACACGCAATGCTTTCAGAAAGTGGGGAACGGAGTGTAATACTAGGTTCCCTCTGCCCATCCTACTGTGTGCGGCATATAGCGTGAAGCTAATAATCTAATTAGTAATATGAAGATGAGAGATAGCCGCTTTCAAAAAGTATTATCTCTATTTGGCTAGATTTGTTTGTAAATATCGACAAACTTTTTTTAGCGCACAATATTTTTTTAACTTATGCTTATATATATTATATTCTTCAATAGATTTATCCTGAAGTTCTGGATAAGTTTATCATGTTTTAATAAACTCTATTGAATCATTTTTCCGTGGGAGTAGTAATATCAATATTATTTTCAGTATATATTTTACTATTACTATTTTCATCGTCCATCTTGAATAAAAATTAACTAAAACTAAAATATTGCAGCGCGCTCACACACACAGTATTATTGACAATAACCCTGCCTTCCCCCGATATTGTCGTGGCAGAAACAGAATTTCTAGAAATCTATAATAGTACTGAAAACCGGCCGCATACACGTAATTTTATTGGTAATACGTACTTTATTGACAATAATAATATTCGTGTGGGGCCACGCTATGGGCTAAATAATGATATCATTATTAATTCTGCATAAGATTATGATTTTAATCTGTTTTCTGTCCTGTTTTTTATTTTATTGCTTTTAGGCGTGCTTATAGAGCACAGTTTATTTCGCCAATGTTACGTAGAATGGAGAAGACAATGATTTTAATCTATAATACGTTCTTTTAATAAAATGTGGTACTGTCATTGTCAACTGTTTGACAGCCAGAATTATAAAATTTCATGAAAATTTAGAATAAATTTGAGATTTAATAAGAATCTAGAATTTTAGATATTACTTTTGAAAACAAAAAATGAATACTTTATTAAGAAGAAACTTAGTGCCATTTTATAGTACGACTTTCAAATTATCCGCTAGATTGTTTGCGGATTCGGCTGTAAATGAAAAAATTGACAAAATTGTTAAAAATAACAAAGTTGTTGTTTTCATGAAAGGCATACCAGACGCTCCTCGTTGTGGATTTAGTAATGCTGTGGTACAAATAATGAGAATGCACGCTGTACCATATGAAAGTCACGATGTCTTATCTGATGAAAACCTTAGGCAAGGTTGGTATATCCCGATTCCCGAAGATATTATATAACTGTATTTTTTGTTAACCTGCATTTACTGCTATAATCAAGTGACTAGCAATAACAATTTTCACAATTCACTTGTGTCTATTTATCACTAAATATAAAAAAAAATTGCTCTTTTTTATTTACTTAATAGGTACATCAATATAATAAATATGATGTTTTATTTGTTTTTATTTCAAACGTTACGTTATTTTTTTAGGTATTAAAGAATATTCAAATTGGCCTACAATTCCACAAGTTTTTATCAATGGAGAATTTGTTGGAGGTTGTGACATAATGCTGCAAATGCACCAGTCGGGAGAGCTTGTTGAAGAACTTAAAAAAATTGGTATCAAAAGTGCTTTATTAACAGCTGAAGAAACAAAAAAAGAAGAGAGCAAGTAATATTAAGTCTTAGTAATGATTCAATAATAAAGTAATTTTTGTGTTAGGCTTTATAGGAATGGTTTAAGTCAAATTTGGTCTGAAATAGATTTATTACAATATTATAAGGCAATTGCCTTATTTACATTATATTTCTTTTTTGTTGCCACTGAATATATCATGGTTTCTTATAATATAACCTTTGTTCACTCACCCGGGTAACAAGACAATGAGTGGAACTCAATGCTGAGTTTTTTATTGCTACCAGAGTGAGGAAATGATAACAATTTGTTACTCTGAATGAGAATTAAATTTTTTGCACAATATTTTCTTTTTTGTTATTTAGCCATAATGAAAACCAATATATCATATTGTGTTTGAGCATTTCAAATGTAGTTATTTATTTATTAATATAATGTAGAATACACATTTGTAAAAATGCTAGTAGCATTGTGTGTAAATATCAAATAGATTATTAAATGTAATTTTGTTGGCAATTATGTTTATCATTAAATAAATTTAAATCATGACATCCTCAGTTCTTTGCTCGCAGTACAAATTAGAAAAGTCGAAGCCATAGTCTGTTTACCAGAGTAGGGAAATAATAAAAAACAGTCCACTGGGGATTGAACCCACTGTCTGTAGTATGAATATGATGTTTCCAAATCCATTGTGCTATGATAATATCATCATAATATAATTTGGTTATAATTTTTGTTATTGTGATTTAGATCTTGTGTGAAACAAGCATAAATGTCTGTATTTTAAAAGTAAATAAAAGAAACAATTATTTAAGAGCTCTTTATTAAATTAGCTGTACATTCGAGTTAGTATACTTTTTGGGCACATAATTCATTCTTAATCTACATACCGCTGCTTCCTCCATAGTAAAATTGGTTGAATTAACAACACAGTCAATATTAAAAGAAAAAAAAATATGGCAGATCATTTATTTGGAGTACTCATACTAAAATACTCTTACAAACGATTATCATACAAAAATGATATTCAGATGATAAATAAATAGATGCAGGCAAGTTATGGCGTTTTATGACAATAAATAATTTGTGTGACACTTCCCTGCATTTGTGTGTTGTAACATATTATACTATAATATGTTAAATGTCCCTACCAAAGTACATTAATTACTAATGGCAGTAATAAAAAAAAAATCAAACTTGTATAAATAATGTTCGCTTAATAAATAAATAAAATATTTAAAAAAAAAAAAACATTCTTACAATGTGAACGAGTCTCATTTTGGTGTCACACATTAGCTGAGCCTAACATTAGCACCATCTTTAACTTACTAAATAATCGATTTGTGACTTTCCCCATAATTTCATACAAAGATAAAAAAATCCTAACTCTAATATATAAATAGTATAGTTATAGTTAAAATACACATATTCCTTCTGATTTGAGCCAAAAGTGGGTAAAGTGGTAGGAAAGTTAATGGCATTTTTGGTTTTAAGATTGCACATTTTTTTTTTAATACAGAACTGTTAAGTCTATCTTGGCGCAAAAATTGTTTTGCGTTAAATTGACCTGGTTAGGGCGAAATGAGGTCAAAGTAAGAAAATAATTTTTGTGTTATTATATCGGAGCGCCTCCGTTACGTCACGCCGAGCCTCGACGAGTCTCTGATGATGACTGATGATGTCTGATGGTGACTGATTGACCTGTATCTACATAAATGTATTATTAGTTCATCCTTACTAGATTTTTATTAGTTATCTGTAATCTATAACACATATCTAAAATACTTTTGTAACTGAGTGACTCAGAGACAAAATGCAGATTTAAGATTAATATGAAATACGACAAACAGACAGGGGAGAATTAATAGTTCCAAAAATTCCTATGGGAATATATAAGCAGAATGGAATTTACTTTTGCTTTCATAGTTAAGGAGAGATATTGCTTTATTTATATTTAAATATATTTATGCCTACGAATTTTGGCACCAAACAATAACATTTAAGTTGGGCACTTGCCAAAAATTTGTTGTTTTATTATTAGTTTCAATTGTTCTATTATAAGGTGATCGGGCGATATACTGCTTGTAGTGCAGTAGAATTATATGAATTGGTTGTGGATTCAAATTGTATCTCTTTTTTATATCTAATACCAGAAATACATGTGGTATTTCTTTGAAGAGAGAAGAGAGTTCTGTTAGTTGTTGCACATTTCTATGTGTAAAATGGGAAAAAGATAAACATCATAATATTTATTTTGATATAACAAAAATATCTTTTATTTATCCAAACTATGACAAAAAATATATATTGGGTAAGTATATTATCATTTGATTAGTAATGAAGAATGACAACATAGGAGCTGAAAAATAAGTATAGGCAAGTGAACATGTACATGGAGGAGGATAAAACTAATAAATATGGCCACCGATTTGGCTAAATATGTGAATTTACCTATATACAAACAGAGCTTTTGCATATATGCTGAATATTGAGCTTAGTAGAGTGCCACGTCTTGCTTACGTGTAGTACCTAGAGGTCGGTCTCGCCGTAGAGCGCGGTGGAGAAGGCCATGTAGTCGAGCGCGTGCGGCGGCGCGTTGGGGCCGCGGTAGGGCGGCATGCGCGCCACGCAGTACTCCGCCTGGTCCGGCGGCAGCTCGCGCCGCAGCTCCTCCGCCGTTATGTACGGCTGACGACACACAAACTCATTATTTACTTTATATTACATATCATGAGGCCAGTCGTGGCGCAGCGGCACGAGGTGTGACTGTAAAACCGACTGGTTGTGGGTTCGATCCCCACTCGAGGAGATGAAATATTTACTTAAATTTATATTTCCATTTCTTCGCTCTGGTGTCGAGGTTAAGCGCGGCGTTGAGTTCTGCCACTCAACACGCAATGCCTCCAGAATTCGGCAGAAAGTGGGGAACGGAGTGTCTTAACACTAGGTTCCCTCTGCCTACCCTGCTGTGTGCGGGATACAGCGTGAAGCTGATTTATTTGATTTATTTATTTATTACATATCATATTTATATTTTTTTTGAATTACATCATATTATGTTTTTCTTGGTTTATTTCCTGCAATCAGTAATTTGAGAGCACAACCACTATTGAAATATGGACACACAAGACGAAATAAATGAATTTCAATACCTTGTCACCAGCCAAGATCCTGAAGCTGTCGATGACCTGTTCAGCGGTATCGGTGTCGGTGGACTCCCGGGTCATGAAGTCAAGGAAAGCATCGAATGAGACGTAACCTGAGGATTTAGTCAGTTGAACATTTTAAATTCACAAATGTCGACTGTAAATACAGATGTACGTCAACTGCCCCTCGCATGAATTATTAATTTCCTCATAATGGTAAAAAATAAAGCGCGGCGTTGAGTTCAGCGAGTGTTATATGAATAATGAATGCCACCCCACACGCTCCGAATAGGAACTGCCATGGGGCCAGTTGTGGCGCAGGGGCACAAAGTGTGAGTGACTGAAAATCGACTGGTTGTAGGTTCTATCCCCATTTTAGGAAATGAAATATTTATTTGCATTTATATTTTTATTTCTTCGCTCTGGTGTCGAGGCAAAACGCGGCAATGAGTTCCGCCACTTAACACGCAAACCAGAACTCTGCGGAAAGTAGGGAACGGAGTGACGTAACACAAGGTTCTCTCTGCCTACCCTCCTGTATGCGGTATACAGCTTGAAGCTGATTTAATTGTTTTTCTTTTAATTTGAATAAACACTACCTTACAGTAATTGCGTCGGGAGTGACAAAGGCTACCCCGTGGATTCGGTTAAAACGCTTGAACTGAACAGATTGTCTTAACACCTAGTGTCCTTATACCTTTATATTATAATAGTTCTGATTATAGCGGTAGTTATAACATTTCCTCCGTTCTAATTATGTAACCACTTTTTAAACAAAACGATGTGTTTATCCATAATCAAAATGCAATTAGATATATGTACGAGAAGTTTGGAAGAAAATTTTATTTTCTATTTTCATTTTCCAATTCGGGTATTTCATTATCATATCTGTTCATAAAATAGAAAACGGAGTCTCTAGACACTAGCTTCTCTAAGCTTACAGATTAGATAAACAATAAATGTTAATAGCAACAATACCAGTATTATTAGGATCAACAACGGCCAAAATACGTTGGAAGTCGAGTTCTCCTTGGCGGTCCTTGCCGATGCTGTAGCCGACGGACACTAGGCAGGACTTCAGCTCTTCTGGTGCTAGGCGACCTATATAATAATAATATTTTGTTTTGCTTTAGTAAGATTTACAAAATATAGGAACTTTGGGGTGAATATCATTTATTGAGGATCTTAAAATGCATATGATTTTTTAAGACCCTAAATTTTAGTTAGGAGATGTAGAATTATTGTATAAATAATACATAATTCCATATGTTATTTATAGTAGATTGAAATGAATAGTTCTTGAAATATGAAAATTATAAACAAATGGTGTTTTGTAACCGTAACTGAAACTACCAGATATCCCAAAAAAAAGTTATACTAAAATCGATATAGTATTCTTTTATTTACACGCATTCATATTCCAAAAGGTTAAAGAAGTATAGTCGTGGCCGGAATGAAGCTAACGCAAAAGTTCAGAAAACTTTTGCGAATTTTTCAGAAAATAATCAAAACTAAAGCCCGACAATTAGCTTATGAGTGTTATGAGTTTTGTGTACATATAATATACTGTATGCGTACGTTCGGCGTTATATTGTATCATATGCAAACTGGCGCAGTGAATGAAACGTAGCGTCGCCCTCTACTGTATTTTAGTGCTAAGATCGGCTTCGCGAGCTAGTTTTGCGGTGTCTATCTCAAACACGCATTCTGCGCAAGTGCCAGCACGAATAATTCATAAAGTTCTTGTGTGTCTATAAGAAAATCTAAAATCAAATCTGCTATCTACAGTAAATTCAGAGCAGCCACGACTAGCCGACCGCACTGCTATATCCTTATAGGCTCAGTCAATAAACTTACCAGTACGATTCTTATCAAAGTGATTGAACGAAGCGCGGAACTCGGTCAGCTGTTCTTGCGTGATGCCTTTAGAGTCGCGTGTCAGGATCTGGTTCTCGACCTCGTTGATGGTGCGGTTGATGGATGTTAGCAGTTGTTCCCAGCCGACGCGGAGCGTCTCCATTGTGTATTGAGAATACCTGTGGAAAGTAGGAATTAAGTATGAAATATGGTTTTTACTTTAAGTTTATATAGCAGAGTCAAGGTCCAAGAGCTAAAATACTTTGCAAGTATAATAAATAAAAAAATATTATGTATTGTGAGGAGGTTCCTCTCTCTGGAGCCCTAGCTACCGATGGCCTGGACCCTTGTCGGAAGAGTAGTTTGTTATATTTTTAAATGTATTTTTATATCAATTTATATTAAAGAATGTACAATTTATTTATTTTCATGATAATAAAACTATATGGATGCTATAGTAAAAAAATAATAGTATGAATGTGTCTTTGCCTGTTTTGCAAAATAACTTAAATGTTATTATACAAACCTGTTCTCAAAGATCATGCCCTCCTGTACAGCTTGGTGGATACGTTCTAGTTCTTCAATGTGCGGCTTGTATGCGTACACGCCCGCCTCGTACTCCTTCAGCCTGTGCAGTTGGTCTTCTAGCGAGCCCTGGAATTTTGATTTTAGTTATTACTTTGGAATTTTGATTTTAGCTATATACCGATTCGTTTCGTATTTCTTTTATATAAATTATGGGGTCGTAATGGCTTAGTGGTACAGTGACTGACTGAAAATGCGGCGATATTGGATTCGTTACCTTGTAGGGGATATATGAATATGTTAATCATTGAATCATTTCCTAGAGTCGGCGAAGCGCTGTATTGAGTTATGCGATCTTAACATACGACTCGAAAATTGTATGGAAAGGGAGGGTGCATGGAGTGCCTTAATAGCACGTTTACCTACCCTGTTATTTTTTATAATTTAAAATTTGTGTTGAAATTTCGTTTTATCTTACGTTTAACTTTAGGATGTTAATTTCAATGAAAGTGTTGGAGATTTTTAAATATTATTTTCTAATTAATACTCATATATGTATTACGGCGTTGAGTTATAGTACCAAGTACACGTGTTCAGGTTACCTGCAGGCCCATGCCGATGGCGGTGACGGCGTCCATCTGGCGCTCGACCCAGGGCCCGACGGCGTTGGCCTTCTCCGCGAACTGGCGCCGCAGCGTCTCGTTGCTCTGCTGCTTGCGCAGCTCGGCCGCCAGCGTGGCGTCGCGCTGCGGCACGAGCTGGCGCACGTCCGACCACTTGCGGTTCAGCTCCTGGACCGATTACGTACACATCTATTACTATAAAATACTGCTAAACTTTACCGATCTGCCACTTTTCATTCTCAAAAACAGGTACTAGAATGAGAAAGGAATATTTCTCGTTCTATTTTATGCAATTACTATTTTCTATAATAAATCTGAACAACTTTACCGCCATTACCTACGACTCATTCACTCGATTTCGTAAATGAAGCAAGTGGTTGGCCATTGCCGCTTTTCCTGCCGGCTAACAGACTATTCCTGCCGGCTTGCCTGATAGGCCTGTTTACGTCATTCTTAACAAAATACATTTTATTATACAATGATAATTTTATATCAATTTATATTTAAGTTATTTTGTTTAAAAAAAATATATTTTATAATTTTTAACAAAATCTCTTTCTAGTTAATTGTACTAAACTCTTACAGAGTGGTGAAAACTGTTCCTTGAAAGTGGTCAGAATAAAAACACTTTATATATTGTATATACATATGTATGTATGTGTTTATGTTGTGTGTCTGTTTATAGTTTTTTAACAAAATGTTTGAAATTTATATTTATGAAATTGATTAACATTTAATGTGTCGCTAGATTTTCTATTGCTAAAGATATTTCTCTAGTCTCTCTAGTCCGTATACATAGAAATATAATAACGGAAAAAGTTGTATAGAAAAGAAAATAAATGATATTTATTAATTTTATTTTCTATACAATTTCTTCCTAAAAAAATTGTTATAAAATAAATTTTAAACTAAAATCAGTACATATATACATAATAAAATGTATAAAAACCATTCAATATGTAAAAAATGTATACTAACATGGGCAGTAAGAGCGGTGTACGGGTTCTCCAAGCCACCAGGTATCTGGTGCTGCTTGACAGTGGCCTCCACCTGGTGCACCAGGTTGACGATGGCCTGGTACTCCTTGTCGGCCTCGCCCAGCGTGGCCTTGAAGCGCGCGTGCGCGTCCATGAGGCCGGAGATCTCCTCGACGGTGTGCACGATGAACATGTCGACGAGGTCCTCGCGCGTGCCGTCCAGCCAGTTGTTGAAGGGCGCGGCGCGCTTGGCGAACTCCAGGTGCAGCAGGTCGATCTGCTCCAGCACGCGCTCGGCGTCGTCCAGCGCGGCGCGGCGGCGCTGCGTGAGCGCGCCCAGGCGGTCCCACTGCGCGCAGATGCGCTGGCAGCGCGCGTTCACGCCCGCCACCTCGTGGTACTCCAGCGTGCTGCGACGGACATTCAGACTTGTCAATCCAGACGCCGAACAAAACTCATTTTCAGCCTTTGACTAAACAATTTTCAACAAACCTAGGAGATACTATACTAATGTGGTCCAGCAAATGTCGAGTCTTAATTTCATGATAATATTTGACCAGTGAATTCAATTAGATATTATAATGTCATAGTTTATTAGTTTAGGTTTTTACTATAGATTTATAATCTATTTTTTTTAATCTAACAGCAAGATCTTTCCACTGCATTAAAAACCCTTGCGATTTTAAAAACATCCAAATATACATTTTATAAATTTTACTTGTAAATTTTAAATTCCAAAGACGCATTTCCGTAGCACTAAAAATAGCTTCATCAATAAGCAAATAACAAGGCAACAAGAAATCTGAAAGTCACAAAATCTACAAATTGACAGTTTTAAATTGTAGGTTAGGCTACTTATTTTTAAGTTTAGAAGTTTTAATGCAAAATAGATAACTAGAATTAGATACACCTGAACGTCGGACACATCTTCTATTTAAAAAAATGCTACTTTTATTTGATTCTTTAAAAACAGTCAGTCGTTTCAAAAATCGACTACACAAAGCCCGAAACAGAATACGTTTACGTTTGACTAAAAATTAGACATTTTTAGGTTTGATTAAAAATTCTTTCATGAAAGGCCGAAAACGTTATTTGTTTTGGCTATGACCAAGGCCTTAATTCAGACCCGAAGATTGAATAGGAGCGCTCGAGCTTCCAGTGTGACTATATGCATATTTAATAGAAAATGGTAATTACGCTATCGGTGCGATTCAGAGTGAAATTAAAACAATAAAAAAAATATTCAATGAAAAATAAACACACTTAAGCTCCTGCGCGATGGCCGCGATCTGCTCCACGCGGTCCTGGTGCGCGGCGAGGTCAGACTCGAACGCCTCGTGCTTCTTCTTCAGAGCCTTGATGTCGTACAACTTGCACTGCCTGTAGTCCTGTGATTGCAGCATTTCTTCCTTTCCTGTGTAAGGTAATATTTGGTTTCATTTATAAGTGTTAATTTAAGAATAATTCATTGTTTTATAGCTTCACGCTGTATCTCGCATATAGCGGAGTAGCCAGGGATTCTAGTATTAAGACATATTAAGACTCCGTTCTCCACGCATAGGTATATTTTCGAGACATTGCATGTTGAGTGGCGGAACTTAACGCCACGATTGATTTGTAACCATAGCGAGGAAATGAAAATAAGTCATCACCCACCAACATCAACCCAACGAAAAACCCTCAAGAAATTTCTTTTTAATTTTACTTTTCGATGAAAAAAATTGAGAAAAAGCAAATAAGATGTAAATTCACAAATAATTTTAATAAGTTACAATTTAATTTTATTAGCATTTTATTTTGGCCCTTCGAGCCGGATTTCTTTATTTAATTTTAATTATTAACAAATCTATTATTTACCTCTGGTCCAGTCTTCGTGGATGTCGGCCTTGTGCTTGAACTTCTGAGCAAGATATTCGAGACGTTCAAGACGCATCATTTCGCTCAAGAGCCATTCTTCGAATGCCTTTTCTGCGATTTCAAGACCCTTCCACGCTTGGGCGATGTCCTGAGTAGAATAAATAAAACAAAATAGTAAAAGTAAGAATTTTTTTATTTTTAAAAACAATTTATCTTTGAAGTAAAACTTCATTTTTAATAAAGTTTTTAATGAAGAACTGTTTCAGTTGTCATTTTTCAATTTGATTAAACAGAAACCCGGCCTATAAAGATATATTATGACTTAGCATATGAATGATTGGGATAGTTTAATTATTGTTTGTTATTTATTGTGATTTTCATAACTTGTAAATAATATAATAAAAGAAGAATAAAATAACTTTTTGACAATACAATGGACTTATTTGTTACAATCCCTACAGGATTGTAATAAATAAGTCCATAGTTATTCTATTGTTCATCAATTACATCCTTTCGTAATTTCACTTCGATACTTGTGAAATAAGTAAAAGTAACACATTTTTTACTTCAAATAATTAATCTTTTTGTTTTATTAGAGTTCTTGGTGCAAATATAATTAAATTTATAATACTTACAGAAACCATCTTGCCTTCAGTGGGCATGTAGGCGGGGCGATTGCTGAGGCGCAGTTTAGTTTGTAGGGTGTTAAAGTTGGTCTCAAGTTTGGCCTTCTGTTCTACACGTGGTGGCTTGTGTTTACGCCTGAAAAAAAATATAAATAGGTATATGATTTTTTTTTATTATCACATACTTTAAACTTTAACAGGTATTCATAGCACTAATAAGTCTTAAGGTCATGAGTAATTTATTGATATTATCTGACACAAGAACATTGCTACAATCAGATGGCGAAACGTCTTCCGATTTTTCCTTTTTGTCAAAAGTGATACTAAAGAATATAAATTTCTGTAATTAGAAATAAACATACTACATACCTGTAAGTACGGTAGTCCTCGAGTTTCTTCTGGCAACCGGCAAGCGAGTTGTCGGTTTGGCGGCTGTTGAGCCACGGCATTGTGCGCCGGATCCAGTCCAATAACTACATGCAAACATAAAAGAAAATAAACATTACATATAGTAGTCATTACTTAAAATCTTGTATGGGAAGACTTTATGATGATTCTCATAATGTGTCGATTTTTTCGTTCGTTTCTTTATATCGTAGGTATTTCGGATAAACCTATTATAGTCGTGGCGCAGGGGCACAATTGGTCACTGTAAATGCAATGGTTTCGCCACTTAACACAAAAAGAAAATGGGAAACGGAGTGTCTTAACACTAGGTTCTTTCCTCTTCTTACTTTGCTGTGTGCGGGATATAGCATGAAGCTGATTATAGTATTTCTAAACAATGCCCTAAAACTTACACAATTTTGGATTTTGGATAAACTTATAAAATTAAATTCTTCTGTATTATCAATCACTCATTGAGTAAACAGAGTTTTTTATATGTACATACTTGTTTATGAAAAGGTCATATTACCACTCCATAACACAAGAAACTGATGATACTTACGTCGCTGGCGAGACGTTCGTACTCTTCCATAAGGCGTTCGTTCTCCTGGTTGACTTTGAGAACTTTGCAAATGCGGTTGGCGGCAGTTTCAGCCTGTTAAATAGTAAAGTAAAGCTTTAAATATATTTATTATAGGCACATTTATAAGTTATTTGTAAAGTGTATAAGTAAATATTAATAAATATCAAGTATATTATAATAAGTCTTCATATAAATTCAACAATTTACTGAAATTCTGTATATTATTTAGTGGAAACTACGATAACTAGTTTGTGTAGAATTTAAATAATATTATTAAAAACTGAATGAACAAAACAAACATATGGAATAAAATTTGAGTCATCCGTTCATGTTATGTGTATATTGAAGTAAATTTGTATTTTAACAATTTTGAAGTGTTGATTGGTGTATTATATTAAAATAAAAAAAAAACAATACAAAACATAAAAGCACAGGTAAGGAACGAACCTTCTGCGCGCCAGAGAAGCAATGGTAGTATGAAGATACGTAGGTCATGACGGCGCGCTCGTCCGGCATCGCCGTGTTCTGCAGATCTAGCGCGCAAGCGACACGGGGTTAGTACATGCGGATCATACTATATATCGTATGTATGTATGGGATGTTTGCATTTTGGTAGACTTTATGCATGTATTTGTATGAGTTTACATTATTTATTCTCTTCTTGAGTTTTTGATTCTAATTGAATTATTTTTTCTTAAAGAGATGTGATTTAAGTTTATTTCATATCGATTTAAATAAATAATTATGATTTCTTGATATGTATTGTCGGTTTTGTTTAGTGAATTAGGTGAACATAATTAAAATTAAGTAGTTGATGTAAATCGTGTCATCCCTACTTTTGAGAAAATGTAACAACTTCTTATCAGGCCTTGACGCCTTATCAAGGTTATTGATGATTTGACATAAGCAAAATCATGACGATAGTAATCGTATATTTTGTTTTTATTATTTGTATAATATAATATGATTAAAGTAAAATCGTTATTATTGATATTAGGTGCATTATATGCTCTTGTTGTAGATAAATGTGTAAGTGTATTATGTATGTATATAGATATGTAATTATTGATATTTTATCAAGATATCACATTAAATGAATAGATATATTTTGGTGGTTTTGTATTGTTGTACATTAAATTGTATAAAAATGAGGAAAGCAAAGACATATACAAACATCCCAGGACTTAATTTTTTTTGTTTAAGTTATCATAAAGTTAATTACGAAACTAAGCTAAAATACTGTTACTTAAAATATAATTATTCAACAGCGACAAGTTATAATATAAAAGTAGTATCTAAATAGATTTATGGATGTAAAATTAAATTTTCAACAATATGAAATTGGTAGAACACGTGTAGGAGGATGGTTATGGGAGCTTGAAAAATGGTATACATTACCAAAACGGACGAATAAATTTTGTATGTAATAAAACTGATGATTCAATGTATATAAACTATAAAGCCAATAAGTTGTTGTATGGACAAGCGTAAGCGTAAAGCGACAGATAGAGACAGTATGCGTATATTTCGCACATATTTATTTGCCTATTCATAGAGCTCCCATTACCGATACATATTCCCCTACAAAACACTGCTAACATTCGGAACATGCTATAAGTGACACACAAAGGCGTTAGGGCTCGGGTAACGAATTGTGGCAGCCATTTTGTTTTTTTTTTTATACCTGTTGCGCGCCTTGGAACGCGTGGTAGTAACATGACACATAGGTCATAATGGCGCGTTCGTCCGGCTTTGGCGTGTTTATAAGGTCTGCAATTATACTATAACTGTGATTCATTGTTTACATTTTTTTAATATCAGTTTCAAATGCACATTGAATTTGTTGTCGTTTGCCAAATTTACTGATATAATAAACTTCAAATCAAATGTTTATAAACAAATGTATTAAGGAATTTTCGTTTCTGTACTATTTATGTATATATTTAATTGCTATTCATAACAAATGGACAAAATATTTTTATTAATCTATTTGAAATTTTAAGAGAAGTTAAATAAAATCTCATAATATAATAAGCTAGCTCAAAATTATTACCGTCGGGGTCCAACATGCGAGGGATATCGAGGTATTTCTCGGCAACATCGAACGCGGTGTTTAAGTTCTCCAGAGGGTTGTCCTTAGAGAGCTTGCTGTAATCGATCAGGTCTGGTCTATGCCTGTGAATGAGAGCGCAGAACGCCAAACCGTCCTTGAAGGAAAGATGGAAGTTCTGTACGTTCACGTTCTTGTAAGGTGCTGTCTTACGCTGGCACCACAGAAGTAGACCTTCCTGCAAAATAAAATAGCCATTGAGTCTGAAATTATTCAAATAATGATCTGAAATTATTCAAAAACAAAATTAAATTAAAAATGTTAATATTTGAACGTGTTTAAAAATATTAAGTCTAGAAATAAATCTTAAGTTCTTTGTCGTATACCTTAGCGGTCATTTCTTCAACTGAGATATCTTGGATGGCGAATCTCAGAATAATGGTCCAGATCATACCGAGTGTCATCTTTAGGTTGCCATCAACGATTTCTTCGGCACCAATGGATACTAATTTTACACCTGAAAAGAAGAGAAATCGTTTGATTAAACATAAACATAAACTTTCTAAACTTTTTTGACTTTTAACTTTTTGTTTATAAGCAGTTTGTTTTATTCAATATTCTGATCACGATACATAACATATAGTAATTTCAGTAAGACGTAGTGAGTGTAGACAGGTGCCTTGACCTAATAGCTCTAAGAATAAACACCTCCATTAGTTTAGATTGCTAAAGATCGTTTAGATTCATCAGACTAGAGAGTTAATGATACTGTATTGAAGCAGAATGTATATAGCTTTCTAGACGAATTTAACGACAGTGAGGGTTTAACTGTAAAAATTGAATAACAATAAAAACAATTTAATTGAAATTCTATTCGAAATGTTTTTTAAGTGTTACTGCACTTTAAACAATATAATAAAATAATATAAGCTATATAGTGTTATTGGTATATGTATGTATATTATTCACTGTGATATAGTAATAAGGTCGTATATAATATGTCCTTCTTGTTGCGTTTATTCGAATTTCGTTTTGGAAGATTGGTTGATTCTAAATAAAATGACCAAACCAGTTTTATTAATAGTAAATATTATAAGATTTGTAGTCGGACATGTTTTTTTATTTATTTTTTAATTTTGAAACATGTTATGTGGAAACGAGACATGTTTTTTTCATATTTTTCAAAGTTCAGCTCATGTTAAAATTATAGATATAATATGAATCATAATAAGATTACTTAATTCACACCCAAGTTTATTTAATTCACACCCACATTCATGTACTAAATAACATTTTATAAATATTTATATATATATACATTTTAGTGCATTATTATTGCCACTCTTGGGGACATTACTCATTATTCTTTTTAACTTTGAAAAAAAAAGTAATGCTTTTTTTTTCAATGAAATGAATTCTTAACCTATATTGAATTTTGTAATCTGGCTATAAATGCTAAAATTCATTATTTGCATTTCCTTACACTGGTAATTTGTAAGTACAGCGTTGACTTCCGCCACTCAACGTGTAATGTCTCGAAAATTGGGCGGAAAGTGAGGATCGGAGTTTCTTAGATTTTTTCTGTCTACCCTGTTGTTCTGTTATGCTAGAAAAAGGGTGAAGAAGCTTTTGTAAAAAATACAAATGAAACAACATCCAAGGGAAAGCGCGGCCTCAAGAATTCGGCGAAGTGTTGAACAGAAATGTCATAATGGAGAACAGAGTATCTTTACAATAGATTCCCAAGTTTTCTCTGTCTTAAAGTTAGAAAGGCTTTCTATTCTAACCTTTAGATGCAATGAAGTCCAAAGCCTTGTTGACATTGGCGATCTTGTGGAAACGCATTTTGCCGCGGTCGGGCTTGGGTAGGGTTTCGCCGGAGATGACTTCCAACAGCAACATGAGTTTGAGGCCATTACGGAAGTCATCCTCGATGTTTTCGATGCCGGTGCCAGCTTTCCTTAAGTGACTGTTGCACCATGCTGTGAAAGTCTGAAAATGAGAAACAATATGTTATTTACAGATCTTTGTAAGAAGAAGGAATGGAGATAAATGTAGTAGCGTTGACTTTCTAAGATAATGTCCTAGAAACTATTTAAAAGAATAAATGTATACTACTTATTATAAAAATTAATGTTGCACTTCATTAGACTATAAATATCCACATTTAAATCTGTTTAACGGTTATAGTGATCTCACCGCTGGAGTATTTTACTAGCTAGTCTTCGAAGAAAATTAGGTAATAAAAGTATTAATTGGCATTGATCATTGGTTGGTATGACTCAAATATATTTTCTTTGACTTTTACGTAAGAATATTGCGTAGTAGCCGCAAAGAACCCGGTGACTCGTCACTACATTCTTAATGTTAAGCTCATTCAGAGATACTACGTGCAACGGAGCTTAACACCACACATTATTTATTCCATTAAACATTTTTTAAACCAGAAAAAAAATACTACGTCAATACGAAGGATTACTCAATTATTTTTATTTGCGCTTCAATATACTTATGAATGTTCAAAACATCGTATAAAAAGCAAATGAGTACTATAACAAAAAAGGCAGCGTAAGCTTTATCGTCCTTTGAACTTTTTTCAGACATATGATTCTTACGCGTGAGTGTCGAGTTACAAGCACCTGTGTTAAGTTGAATGTAAAATATCGGGAATCCCATTTTAATGCAGCTACTGGTGTCGTTAATCAATACTGCATGCGAGGGGACGTGAGGGTCCGACCCCCCTGTATGCGAAATTCGCGACGTAGTTAGATATTTAATGTAATTGCTGTGTTAAAAAAAACAGCTTCATGCTGTATCAGATATAGAGGGAGTGTCTTAACACTAGGCAGGGGGAGCTTAGTGTTATTACAATCCGCTCCCCGTTTTCCGCCGAATTCTGGAGGCATTGCTTGTTGAGTGGCGGAATTCAACGCCGCGCTTTGCCTCGGCGCCAGAGCGAAGAAATGAAAATAATAAATATTTAATTTCATGGGTACAGTAACACGTTTGTGCTCCTGCGCCACGACTGGCCTCATAACCTTATTGAATAAAATGACTTTAATGAACAAAATTATTTAATATTTGATTATTTTTTAAGTTTCCTAAATATAATGTATTATCAAATAAAATCTTTTAAATATAAAATAATATAATAATAAATTTAGTTTCAAGTTTTATCAAAAGTGTCAAGAGCAATATATTCAATTGGATTTTGATTAATAGACTAGTAAAAACTTGATGTAGGTAAATGGGATGCATAGTTGAAGTTGTCTTTTCAAACGAGTTTGATATCAAATTTGTTTATTAATAAATGTACTGTCTACGTGGTCCAGCCACTTCATTATTTGCTACTATCAGTGTCCATTTATACATATATAAGTAAATGTCTTTCACAGTAGAATCATATTGCAAATTGGTTTGCTGTGTTGTTTAGTAAGAGGTCGTCGTGGCGCCGTGGCACAAGCGAACGCAATGCGAAGGTCGTAGGTTCGATTCCTGCTCCGGAGAATGAATTAATATTTAATTAAACTTTTCATTGTCTCGCAAGCAAGAAACAGATTTTGACACTAAGTTTCATCTGCCTACCCTGCTAGAGGCGGGATATAAGTGAAGCTGAAGTAGAAATTGTTTAGTAAATAAATCTGTTCATTTTACCAAACAACTTCTCGATGTGCGTTCTCTACAGCATTTACCATTATGCAAGACTCTTTGAACTACCGCTGAATTTTTAACCGCACAGTACGTCCCAAGATAAAATATCATTTCCATCACCTAGATTCGTTTCACTCCAATAGAGTGTACTTCTCGAGTGGTCTACTGCGGCAGTATTTCCGGGTTGATACGCCACGGATATCTACTTCCATCTTAAAGCCCGGGAACGCACCTGTAGCTCCTATGGTGTTACACGGGGTCGTGGGGGGTTACCATCAGGTGACCCGTATGCTCATTGCAATTTTCGTAAAGAACTTAACTAAAGAGAAGATTAAAAACAAGAGAATTTAGGTATTGAAATCGAGAATTAAGTAATCCTCACATAATACCGTACGTAGGTACATATATCCTTAAAGTCGCAACCAAGATCATACCTTTCCTAATCTAATACTACAATCACGCTTTGGCCTCGTTGTCTCTTGCATTGGGTAAGAATGAAAGTTGCAATATTGAAAATAGCTCACAAATGAACTACATTCACGGGTACACGATTTGTAAATGCCGATATGGCAAAAGTCAAGTCGAAACGGTCAAGATTGCATTTACTATGACTGACTACTCCCGAGTATTGGTTTTTTCGTTTAATTTAAATGCATTTATCTTTTTCCAAAGTATAGGTCTTATTTAGTTTTTGTACTTTATAAAAAGAGGCCAGTTGTGGCGCAGCGGCACGAAGTGTGACTGTAAAATCGACTGGTTGTGGGTTCGATCCCTACTCGGGGAGATGAAATATTTACTTAAATTTATATTTCCATTTCTTCGCTCTGGTGTCGAGGTTAAGCGCGGCGTTGAGTTCTGCCACTCAACACGCAATGCCTCCAGAATTCGGCAGAAAGTGGGGAACGGAGTGTCTTAACACTAGGTTCCCTCTGCCTGCCCTGCTGGGTGCGGGATACAGCGTGTTTCTATAATAATCTGATTAAATATCGTCAGACTTTCCATTTGGCTATATAACACATAATATTTATATATAAAAGAACATGTACCTGACTGACTGAGGTAAGACGCACGCACAGCCGTAACCGCTGTGCGTAGAAACGTGAAATTTGGACAGATGTTTATTTTCATAATCTGGACATTCACTAAGAAGGGATTTTGAAAAATTTTGCTAAAACGCTAAAGGGATGAAATAGGGGTTGAAAGTTTGTATGGATTTTTTTTCTCTCTAATCTAAAAATCGGCACCGATTTTTATTAAATTTGAAATTCAGACTTTTAAAAAAAATTTATTGAACACGTGTTTCATGGTTTTTTTAGAATTTACCCCCTAAGAGTGCAAATAAGGAATTGAAAGTTTGTATGGAAAACTCTTTAAATCACCACCGATTTTTATAAAAAAATAAATTCAGACTGCTAAAAATATTTTATTGAACACGTGTTTCGTGGGTTTTTTAGAATTCATCCATAAGGGTCTAAATAAGCGAGCGAAGCCGCGCGCTATTTATATATAGACGGAAAGTTGAGACGGTTTAAGCAATAAGATTTTGTTTGCTCATAGGCGTGTGTTGGGGAATTATATTTTAATCTCGATGAAGTACCATAAAATAATTATTTAATTTTAGTTCAGTTCAGTTCTTAGTTTACGGCATTATTTAATTTCAATAATACATTTGCATGCCCCTATGTCAGACTTCGTATCAAATAACATAACATAGGTGACTAATATATTTAGCTAGATAACACTTACAGCTAAATTATAGGTAATTTGTTATTCACATTTAAAAGATATAAACGTCTGCTAACCTGGAAACCTCCTAAAATAAAGATCGTTGAGCATTTTGGAATAGTTTTTTTTTTTTGTAAATTATGAGTGTTTTGAGATATCTCTTAAGGTCGACCAGCTTTAAGTGGTCTAAAATTTCAAAGTAAAAATTTTAATATTGTTATTTAAAATACTACATTGTCTATAATATTATTCAAGGATATCATACAGATAACAATTACATAGAAAAAATAACAATGAAAATTGTTAAGAAAAGAATCTCAAGATAAATATTTAGACAAATTTAGAGAAATGGTTTGATATAAATGCAGAATAAAGATAAAATATCTAATATGATTCTTATAAAAACTTAATAATTTTATTTGGCTAACCATAGGAAACTATTTACATCTGTTTTAATCATCAATAGGTAGATCAATCCATCAATCCACCTATTGAATGATTTTCAATTTTCAATACATGCAAATTTATTCCAATAGAAATTTACAATAAATTCTAAAGCAACGTGATGTGTATTATTTTCCCACCTAAAGCAATAAAGAATTGTGCTTTGGAACGTGTGTGAAGGTAAAGTTTCTCCAATATTTATACTTTTTACTTAGTTATTATACTTTAATACCAAAGATTCAATTAGGTACACCACTTTTTTTTTAAATAACTTGACTTTAACGTGTAAACGCAATTTATTAAGAATAAATATAATTTCCATTATAAAATGAATTAATTTATAGCTAAAAACAGTTTGAGATGCATGAAATGATCCACAGCTGCATCATAGGGGCAGGTGGTCGGGACTCGACTAGTTAGTTTAACGTAGATAGTTTCATACAATTTAAAATACAGGTTTAGTAAATGGCACACTTATGAAAATGCAAATGTTTCGAACCATTCGTTCCAAGGTCACTACAGATAAATATAATAGAATATAAAAATGTACCTATGTAACAACGCTGGCGCTGTTTCCCGCATATAGCTGGGTAGGCAGAAGGAAGCTAGTGTTAAGACACTCTACACCCTGATGAGTGGCGGAACTCGACGTCACGCTTTTGTCTCGACACCAGAGCGAAGAAATTAAAATATGTAATATTTCATTTCTTAGAATGGGAATCGAACTCACAACCGGTAGGGTTTACTACTAGCGCGCCTCGACTGGCATGTAATAATAATAATAATAGTTTATTCAAAACTGCTTCGCATTCTATAAACATGGGATCCAACAATTAGATCGATCTTTTACTCCTGTGAAAACGATAACACGACACTGCTTGTATCGCGGAAGTTGGTGGTAATAAAATAAATTGATTTATTGCTTGGGTTGACCGTTCACGGACATTATATTGTAATAACTTGGGATCTCATAAGTTGATATTAAATTATTCGATTTTTAAGAATTTCTTACTTTATCAAGTTTGCTAATACTGCTGCTTTCTTCTCGATTGTATAGAAATTTTATACTGAATTATGTAAAAGAGGCTTACTATGTTTTTAATATAAAGAATAAATCAAAAAAAAAAACAAAAAAATTGTTAGTTATGTAAATCAGCTTCACGCTGTATCCCGCAGACAGCAGGGTGCAGGGCAGAGGGAGTGTAAGGCACTCCGTTCCTCACTTTCTGCCGACTGGAGGCATTGCGTGTTAAGTGGCAGAACTCAACGCCGTACTCTGTCTCGACACCAGAGCGAAGAAAAGGAAATATAAATTTAAGTAAATATTTCATCTCCTCGAGTGCGGATCGAACCCACAACCAGTCGGTTTTACAGTCACACTTTGTGCCCCTGTGCTACAACTAGTAGCTTAATACTGTATTTATATACATGTAAAAGGGGCTTATCATGTTTTTAATAAAGAATAAAATCGAAAAAAAAAACAATTGTTAATTATAACAGTGTTAAGAGTAGACACTACTACCAACATACATTTGTGGCATTCATTGTAAAGCAAAAATTATAAATTATACAACGGATGCTGTTATCACACGTTATTAGACGGTGACATATTTTCCTTTGTACATTTTTTTATCTAACCTAAATAACTTTCTTTTTTAACAACTATATTAATTGTATATCCTGTACCTGTAATACAAGATTACAACTACTGATATAACTAGAATTTGTGACGCAGGGGCACAAAGTGTGACTGTAAAATCGACTGGTTGTGGGTTCGATCCCCTTTCGAGGAAATTAAATATTTACTTACATTTATATTTTAATTTGTTTGCTCTGGTGTCGAGGCAAAGCACAACGTTGAGTTCCGCCAGTCAACACGCAATGCCTCCAGAACTCGGCTCTTAACACTAGGTTCCCTCTGCCTGCCCTGCTGTGAGCGGGATCAAGCGTGAAGCTGATTTTACTGATATACTCGAAAGTAGGTATTAACTCATGTTTTGAATACGTATACGTAACTCGCAAGCCTATCTTGTCAATAGCCGATTAGTGGATTCGAAAAAAAAACACTACAATAGGATATTACGTAAATGCTTCAGTAATTGATTTTATCGTTGAATCTTTTCTAGATTTCAATTGTTATGTACAAGTCATTCTTCCAAAGTCATGATTTCAAACGGACAATAAACGAGTGGCCTTGTCAAAGTGTATGTGTTGTAAAACTGTATATTTTTTTCAGGTACACGCTGTACTCCGCGTCTAGCAAGGTAGGCAGAGGGAAATTCAACGCCGCGCTGTTGTCTCGACACCATAGCGAACACATTAATATATGAAATTTTTAATTTCCTTGAGTGGGAATCGCACCCGCACCTGTTTTGTTTAGTCACCTACTTGTGCCACTGCTCCACTACTGGCCTCAAAACTATAATAAGTACATAATAAAAATTGAGAAATAAAACATTAACACCAGAACGTGTTATCGAACTGCCTTCTGACAAATTATTACATATTATATGAGTCACCGTCGAAAGCTTGGCAGAGGACTGTGGACTGGATAATAATACCTGCCATTAACGTATGACCTACAGCGCGTCGTATATTCCCGTGTCATCAGATTAACGATGGCAGTAACGGGGACCATTTTTACAGGTATACCCTTTATTTTATCGTGAGGAAACCCTTTCACGAGTTCGCCACCCGAGTGGGGAGCGAGTTATGTGAGATTTATTTGGGCAGATATAAGCCGTCCACACTATCATATACTCTACCTCCACTATACCTCAGGGTGCTCCTCCTCGACTGTCACAGGCCAGGGTTATGGGAACCAAGGATTCTTCTATAACTCCGTGGTGGGAGCCTACTAGGCACGTCTAGGAGTAGGCAATCAGCTTTACAGGCATAGCCTACAAGTTCGTTGATAAATATAAATATCTGGACCATTCTAAAGCCAACATATTAGAATCAGGGCAGTTTATGATTCATTAAGCGCCGTGACAGGTTTTATTTACTGTACAAAATTTATAGCACTGGTCTCTATTTTGACTGAGAACTTTTAAATATTAACGTGTTAAGACGAAAACTAGTGAGGATCATCTTCGAGGGCATACTGATCTGAAGGTTATGTTTCTATATTTAGCTGGAAAAGTTATTTATAAACTGTATTATCATTTTATTCATATATAAGAAACTGTATTATCATTTTATCTTACACGGGCTCCCACCACTCGACCTGCAAATTTATGTACCTAAATACACTTTATTGCTACTCCGTATAAAATAGAGACCCGACGATGGTACTTGTTTATTTTTTCATATCATAATTTATTTATATTGATAACTATAAAAATAGAGGCCGGTCGTGGCGCAGCGGCACGAGGTGTGACTGCAAAACCGACTGGTTGTGGGTTCGATCCCCACTCGAGGAGATGAAATATTTACTTAAATTTATATTTCCATTTCTTCGCTCTGGTGTCGAGGTTAAGCGCGGCGTCGAGTTCTGCCACTCAACACGCAATGCCTCCAGAATTCGGCAGAAAGTGGGGAACGGAGTGTCTTAACACTAGGTTCCCTCTGCCTACCCTGCTGTGTGCGGGATACAGCGTGAAGCTGATTTGTATTATCATTTTATCTTACACGGGCTACCACCACTCGACCTGCAAATTTATGTACCTAAATATACTTTATTGCTACTCTATAAAACTACTAAATAGAGACCCGACGATGGTACTTGTTTATTTTTTCATATCATAATTTATTTATATTGATAACTATAAAAATATTTAATAAAAAAAATAAATCATCTACATTAACAGACGAAACATCAAAAACAAAATTAAAATAAAAGCCGACGATAAATTTTACTTAGACAATAAATATTTCTAAACAACAAAAATGATATCTCGCCACAGTCGCGTTCAAAGAAAATGTCCCTGAGATAAAACATAAAGCGACCTAGAATGTGAAAATAACCCCGCATCACCTTGCTGCTCTCACGGCCAGCGTAGATCTAAAATAAAGTGCAGGTGTAGAAGTTATTTAGGCATACCAACATTTCATACTACTGGACTTTTCAACTCTCGTAAGATGTTTAGTACAAGGTGACTACCTACTAAAATATATTAATTTTATGTATTTGTGGTTGTGGGTTCGATCCCGCTCGAAGGAATGCCTCGAAAAATTCGGCAGAAAGTGTGGAATAGAGTATCTTAACATTTGGTTCTCTTTGCCTACCTTGCTATGCGGGATACAGAGTAAAGCTGATGATGAGCAAGCCAATCAAAATATTAGTTAAATAAATAGAGTCCAATTCGATGTCAAATATTCTGCCGTAAAACAATAATGTGTAAAAAATATATTGTTTCACCCAAGGGCAAATAATCTGTCAAATTATTCAACATATGTTTTAATAATTAGTCGTGACAGTAACGAATGTAATTTAGTAACGCTTTTGTTATTTAACAGTTAGTAACCAGCTCGCGGCGTCGCCCGCTTGAACCATAAGACTATATATTTATTAATCTGAATTGCTTTCGTATTCTAATAGCATTATCACAAAATCAAATATTATTAAACACTTCGAGCTGATCTCTGGCACTTCAAGGCCTGCATAGTTTTAACTTTTCTCCCATTCTTAGGTTGATTGGAAGAAATCTCTGTTAATATATAAGGATAAGGAATAAATTCACCTTTACCAAAAATATTCTGGACTTTGTATATCAATCTTTGTAAGTAAGATATAATATAAGTATAGATATAGAACAATTTTAATTTTACTATTATTCATTCGAATATAATGCAACATCTTCAAGACGGTGATCGTCATATTCTATTGTTATTTTACCTTCATCTATTACATAACGTTCGTTTAGAATCAGACTAGCCATTCTTTTAATAATAACATTTGCTTATGAGATCGAATAATATAGTGTTGGTCACGAATGAGCGAGTAACGTGATTTATCTAACAGCCTTTGAGTTCTATGTATAGTTCTATCCTAAATGTAGACTGCTGAAAATATCAAAAATGTATTTTTTTATTATTTCTCTATAAATTTGACCTTCCTGCAGTGCAACTTGATATGTACATACATTCAATTAACTGATGATTTTAGATCTGTAATTGTCTTAGTTTCTATTTGAACGCCTAAATGTCATAAGATATTCAGTTTTTGAATAACTTTTGAAATACGATTTATTTTTTCTCATTAATTTTGCTCGAATAGACCGTAAACGAATTATTTGGCATGTCACTAGCTTGGCTTGCAACACTATTTGATACCTACGGCCTCTGTTTATCTAGGCGTACAACTGTCTATTAAATTACATTGATTTATGAGGAATTCGTATTTAACAGCGAAATCAAACAAAATAACCTTCGGAACCACTCTAGATTAAAGTGCTCTCATCGATACCTTTTCAATTTGTAATAGCTCGGTGGATTGTGATTGTAATCAAGCGTGAAGACTCGGTCTTTAGCTATATTTATTAAGTAAAAAAACTGTCTTGTGTACTTTTTCTAAAATAACACTCTGTTACTTTCTACGACTTTAACAAATAATCAGCAGCAGTCAAATTTAAATAAATATCAAAGTAATGTATCATTACAACGGACAATTCAATGTCTTTATGTACATTTTTTATTTTAACTTTTGACATCTTTGATGCATAAATATTAATATTTAGCAGAAACTTTTTAAGTAAAAGTTAGTGGCAGTCGGCATAATCGACGAAAGCGTCTGTCAAAGACCATACATAGAAAGTTCGTTCGTTAAAAAAATATTTTGGTGCTTCAATTAATTACTTACAATAAAAATCCAGTTTCAAGTTATGAAGTTGAAGGTGAAGGCATGCGAAATGAATATTTATTAAAAGAAAAATAGAGAACGAGGCCGGTCGTGGCGCAGTGGCTCGAGGTGTGACTGCAAAATCGACTGGTTGTGGGTTCGATCCCCACTCGAGGAGATGAAATATTTACTTAAATTTATATTTCCATTTCTTCGCTCTGGTGTCGAGGTTAAGCGCGGCGTTGAGTTCTGCCCCTCAACACGCAATGCCTCCAGAATTCGGCAGAAAGTGGGGAACGGAGTGTCTTAACACTAGGTTCCCTCTGCCTACCCTGCTGTGTGCGGGACACAGCGTGAAGCTGATTTGATTTGAAAAATAGAGAAAAATACAGCCTGTATTTAAAATTAATTTACATATAACTAATTACTTAATAGTTTCTTATTCTAGATTAACTTTAGTTATAGTTAAAGATCAACATAAAAAATATGTATTTATAGGCTACATAAAGTATGTAGCCAAGATGAGAAATGTGACCAAACTTTTATATATAAAAGGAGTACTTTTCTTATCCATTGACACTGAAACAATTTAAATGATATTCAAACTGACAAGACAATCGGTGATTATATTGATTGATGAGTGCCGGCGGTGGGCGATGTTATTCTAATGATGGTATAATGGTTGTCCAGCAACCAACATAATTTACATCTGAATTTATTATTACGACAAATGTCTTGTTATTTTTAAAACAACAGGAATATGGATTAGTATTACATTCCACGAATATTGCTTACAGCATAAAGGAGGTTTCAAATTCAAATGTTATACAAGGAAAGGTTTGTAACTTTGTATAAATCTGATGCCTTAGCCATTCGTCCTGGTTTCTTAAGGATATGTGTGTCTGAATGGGAGGAATTAAGTGGAAAATGTCAGTTGCTCATAGGTTTCTTATAATAATTAATATTGAAAGCGATATCCGTTAAAACACTCTGTACAGCCCTACACATTTACTTCACTCTGTACACAAAAATCACTCTGTACAGCCCTACACATTTACTTCTTCATGGAAGGAAGAAGGGTAGGCAGAGGAAACCTAGTATTAAGACACTCCGCTACCCTTCCATTCTCCGCTTTCTGCTGATATGGTTTTGAGGAGAAAAAGTCAACATCGCCTTTGCTTTGTTACCAGAGCGAAGAAATGAAAATTATAATTTTTTATGCAATAAAAATAATATTTTATCTACAAACAGATTAGACGATTAAATAAATGATATCGGAATAGCCGATAAGTGACATCATTACATTATTTGCCTTTACTGTGTAATGTAAAGTAAACATCTCTGGTCGTATTTGTACAATTGAGACCTAATTAACGTGGCCATTTGCAAGAATTCCTATCGTTTCAAGTTTTTTTTTAATTTCCGTTGATTTCATGCTACCGTGAAATAAAGCAAAAAAACTTTCAAATTAAAAAAAATTGACAAGGCTTAGGAGAACTATATTGTATTTGTACGTGTTATAATTATGTCAATTTCATATAGGTAAATAATACGTTAATACTTAATTGATTATTAAATATATAACATCTAACAAATATTCTCAAAATATAAAACGTTAGATCATCAATCTTCTTTTTGTCATCTCTCCTAAAAAACTATTATATGCTATATATATGCTATTAAGATGTAAATAGAAATCATAAAATAGGACTACACCTGCAAAGGTGTTTCGATTTGTTCCAAAGACAATTTCCAATTTTGTATCATTTTGATAAACAATGTAAGGACCGTTAGTCGGCATACTTTGAATGGTAAACAAACAAAGTGAAGAGCAGACGTGTTGGTGTGACACGCGATCTGATTACCATGAAGATCATCGTACGATGGGTTTTTCTGTGTCACGCTGTATCCCGGATACAGCAGGATAGGCAGGGAGAATTTAGTGTTAAAACATTCTATTCCCCTTTTTCCTCTGAATTCTGGAGGCATTGCGTGTTGAGTGGCGGATCTCTTCGGTTGCGCTTTGTCTCGAAATATTTCATTTACTCGAGTGGGAATCGAATACACAACCAGTCGCGTTTAGTCACGCTTTGGGCCCCTGCGCCACGACGGGCTTCTTTTTTCTCTTTTTATTTTGTTTTATCATAAAATGTATAATAAGAAAACGAATAGTTGATTTTTTTTGTTTACGTTAGAATGATTTGGGATTTTTAGTTTAATTCACTACTTTACGGTAATACCTGAGTGAGTATTTAATATCCGGTATGTGTGTCCAGTGTAATTGTCTTGTGTGGTTTCAATACCTGAAAAAGAGATAAAGGATTTTATTAAAGTTTGTAATGATTGTTTCATAGGATTTTATAGGAGATTAGGTTTTTGGAAGATTCAATTTTCTGGTAGTTCTATTTAAAATATCTACTTCCGCCCTGGTCTGGTTAGATATAAATAGTTAAAACAAAACTAAATACACGCTTTTTCAACAGAACACATTAAAATGACGAATATAATGAGCACAAATTCTATATGTTTACTAATCAGCAGCCCAAGGCTCCGTCAGCCATCTTCCAATTCCATCATCAGCCCAGCTTAATGGTATCATGATATTGTATTTATAATTGCCAAGTTTCATGATTATACGGCAATTATTAGAAATGCGTGTAATTTAGATTCTTGGATTTTATTAAATAGTTATTTATAATAGTTAAATATAGAAAAAAGCGTGTTATAAATTTATCAAAAGTGGAGGAATCACAAAATTATTTTTGCCTACGCTATATAATGTGGTGATGCAAAAGATAGCCTAGCTACTTGAAGACTACTTATTATAAGTATATTGCAGATAGTAATATTTTTTTGTGTGGGCGCGTGAAAAGCCGTCTGGGATATTTTCAACCAGCGAAGGCTATTATTACAAACACATCCGGCCTTCGAGCTCTAGAAAAATCTGTTACTAGTTTGAAATTGAGCAAAAAATTCTCATTTTACTCTAAAAGTTACATTACACTAGTTTTACTCTAAAATTTAAGCATCCGTTTAAGTCCATTTTATGCATCTGCTCTACAACCAGCATATGATTAATTTTATCTGCTCTCATCGATTATATTGAATATTTGTCATCTGTTTAATCATATAACGTTAAGAAATGTTAATTGCGGCATTGCATGTTGGATGGCGGAACTAAACGCCGTGCTTTGCCAGAACGGGGAAATTAAAATATTAAATATTTCATTTCCTCGAAGGGGAATCGAACCCACAACCTGTTACAACTGACCATGTTACAATTTGTACCGAACAAAGTGATGAAATCTTAAACGTTAATTATATGTATGTGTTAGTCTTGAGAAACACAAGACTGTCTATGCTATGGTTATTTCCAAAGTGATTACTCACATATTTTTAAAAATACGTAATAAACCTACTTCCGCGCCAGCACGATCCTGTCAAACTATAAATAAAGTCCGCCTATGATCATATCTTTAATAAGCACATAGGAATGAATAATATATAAATTTATGGGTATTTTTTTTCCAGAATGAATACTGAACTACTACTATTTTTGGAGTAGTTATAATATAAAAAATATCGATAATAAGTTCGATTCCCGCTCGACTGAATGGATTATTATTTCTTAATATTTTTATCGTACTTGAGTTCCGCCACTCAATCCTTGCAAAATTAGGCGGAAAGTGGGGAACAGAGTGTCTTAACAATAGTGTCTTAACATCTGCTGTATGCGAGATACAGCGTGAAGCTGATTTTAATTATATATAATATTTAATTAAACAAAAAAAACTTAGGCTTGCATTTCTGAAAAGGCTTAATAGGATGTTATACTAGGATTGGCTTTATCAACACAATTGTTGGGCAACAACAAAATAAAAATAATATAAAACATCGAGTTTGAATTGACACTAACATAACTTAAACGTTCAGATACATTTGTAAGCATTTTAATGAACATTTTTATGCAAGACATGTGCTGTATCTATGACTAACAATTTTTCATAGGTATGCTCAACTTAAATATTAATGTATTATATGTCACAGTCATTTTTTAATTAAACCCATTTAAGCTTATTATTGTAACATTAACTATTAGTTACACTGTACGTTTGTTATTAAGTTCTTAAGTATTTCTGTGAATAATTATGGATTCATTATATCTTAATTAAAAAATTAAATTAAATTAGCTTCACGCTGTATCCCGCACACAGCAGGGTAGGCAGAGGGAACCTAGAGTTAAGACACTCCCTTTCCCACTTTCTGCCGAATTCTGGAGGCATTGCGTGTTTAATGATTGTAAGATATTTTAATGATTGTAAGATATTTTCTATCCTTAAATAGAACTTATAGTAAATTCTGGTGAAGTATGGAACGGAGTGTCTTAACACTAGGTTCCCTCTGCCTACCTTGCTGTGTGCGATATCCCGCACAATTATAATAAACAGCTTCACACTGTATCCAGCGTGAAACTGTTTATTATAATTTATTGGATAATTGTGTTTATTCCTGACTAAAGATCCCATTTTTTATATTTTAAGTTGTTAAAAGTAACATATAAGTAATGTGAAAAGGTAAGTCAAAGTAGTTATACGTATATTTTATTTTATAGGATGGTTTCACTTCACTTCGTAAGTATTTCGAGACGAGCAAATATACAGTTATTAACAATAGAATATAGCTAATATTTGCACACAATGCACACTCATAACACTCCCATAGACTGTAAATAGGGTTAGTTAAAGTTTTTTGTTTAAACAGACGGGCGACAGGCACTTATATATATGGAATAATTTATGTTAAGATAAAATTAAATTAGTTCATTAAGAAAAGAAGTAACGTTTATAGAAAAACACATGAAGCAATAATATATATATTTTCAGCTTTGCGCTGTCCAGTGCCTCCAGAATTCTTAAGGAATGGAGTGTCTTAACACTAGGTCCCTTCTGCCTACCCTGTCGTGTGCCGGGATATAGCGTGAAGCTGATTTAAATTAATTTAATTTTAAATATTTAATTTCCTCGAGTGGGAATCGAACACAAAACCTGTCGAGTTTTCAGTCCCATGCTTGGGCCCCTGCGCCACGACATGACGATGACGATGGCATTAATATAATAATATTATATATTGTTCTACATGTATAGATGAAGCCGGTCGTGGCGCAGCGGTATGAGGTGTGACTGTAAAACCGACTGGTTGTGGGTTCGATCCCCACTCGAGGAGATGAAATATTTACTTAAATTTATATTTCCATTTCTTCGCTCTGGTGTCGAGGTTAAGCGCGGCGTTGAGTTCTGCCNTATGTTTTATTCTATATTATGTGTATCGTATTACATATGTTTTATTGAATAAAATATATGAAGCTGGTAGTGGCGCAGAGGCACAAAGTGTGACTGTATAATCGACAGGTTGTTGATTCGATGTTCCCCACTCGAGGTTCTTCCACTCGAGGAAGTGAAATATTTATTTACATTTCTTCGCTCTGGTGTCGAGGCAAAGTGCGGCGTTGAGTTCCGCCACTTAACACGCATTGCCTCCAGAATTCGGCGGAAAGTGGGGAACGGAGTGTCCTAACACTAGGTCCCTCTGCCTATCCTGCTGTGTGCGAGATACAGCGTGTAGCTTATTTGGTTTTTAAGACGATACAGATCGTCAATAAAATTAAATATATGTAAGACTAAGAAGCTATAACTAAGTAACGTGGTTCAATTGATGACCAATGGTTTTGACATGCTGCATTGCAGTCAATGAGCTACATTATCTTCGAAAAATACCTATTAAAAAATATTTTTCAAAAAAAAGTTAAATTTTTCAAGTTGGTTGCTTAAATTGATGCGGCTTTTTTTGGTGAAATTTATTATGTTTAAATTTTTAAGTAATAAAATGTCTGGATTTACTTGGTATCTCAAATATCTGTGGCTCTTTATAGTTATGGTTTTTTAAAAAGTACTTTGTTTCTTAATCACTAATTAGTGAGCGTGTTTTAAAGTAAACAACAGGCTTACCAGCCAAAAAAACATTACACCTACTCAAGAGACCATTTGGAAAGCCGCCATTTACAGTCATCTATTGTTAGTTTCAGCATTTTAAAATACCAAAGTATATAAATATATTAGAGCTTTGAGAATAGTCTGACTGTGAAAGTAGGGGTTGTGAGTTCAATTCCTACTCGGCGGAATAAATTATTTAATTTCTACAACTTGACCCACCATGCCTCGAAATTTTGCGGAAAGCAGAAAACGGAGTGCCTTAACACTAAATTCCGCCTGCTTACACTGTATTCTGTGTTTGTGGGTATAATATAGAATAGTGGTGATACATAGAGTGCAAGTTCTGTTCTTAATTAATGAGTTTTAAGTCGTGGACATTGGCTTTACAATTTGTTTTAAGATTGCCCTTGACAAGGAGGAGGTACTGGTACTTAGAGCACAATCTATTTTCAAAAAGGTTAGACCTTTATGTGTCATATATCAAATAATTAAGAAAGTTGGTAAAAATTGCTAAAAACATGTTTTCGGAACCCACGGCTATGAGTTTTTAATGAAAAATTTTAGTCTTAAAAAAAATATGAATTCCTTCATATATAGATAGGTATCAGCATATAGACGACCCCAGTACGTTGATGTTTTAATTTTTTTTAATTACGCTGTATCCCGCACACGACAGGGTAGGCAGAGGGAACCTAGTGTTAAGACACTCCGTTCCTCACTTTCTGCCGAATTTGGAGGCATTGCGTGTTGAGTGGCAGAACTCAACGCCGCGCTTGTCCTCGACACCAGAGCGAAGAAATGTAAATATAAATTTAAGTAAATATTTCATCTCCTCGAGTGGGGATCGACCCCACAACCAGTCGGTTTTACAGTCACACTTTGTGCCCCTGCGCCACGACTGACTTCAATGTTGGTGTTTTAATGAAGTCATAAGTCTTTGTAGTCAAAACAAAGTCAAGGTTTCGTAGTAAAATTGACTTGAGATTAGTTCTCAGAAATATTACTTGGATAATACCTGGATTTTAAAGGTTTAGTAGTTTTTTAAAATAAATTACTTATAACGGTTCTACTATATATTTATGATGTTTTTTAAACAAATGAGATTATGGGGATCGACTCGGAAGACTTTTTTGTGTGTTATTGTTTCCTCGGATAGGATGATGTTATATTCATACACATTAACAATTATATTATAATAGGTAATTAAATATATTCTATATCCATTTTAATATATTATATTAATAAAGTATAATTAATCTAATAGCTCACAATGAAGTGTATGTATGAAGACGTCGATGACAGTGAACGAGACTCTCGAACTCTCGACTCTCGAACGAAGAAGTATGTAGTGATGCGTTTACTGCTCAGTTCTCTCTGACTACCTCGCTAGGGATAAAGCATGAAGCTAGTTCGTTAGTTAGTTAATAGTTCACAAGAACCTTTTAATAACCCAATAGTCCCAATTATCTTTTAATTAAACTATAAAATACTTTTAGTTTAAAGTTAAAATAAAACAAAACATAAAAAATATTACTCTCAAATATTAATTAATGCAACGAAAGCCCATCAAATTTCTCGTGAATAATCATAGTAGGTACTTATCTTTGGTTAATATAAATGTTCTACAGTCGACCTTTGTTAAGAAGCCCTTAAAGAGTAATAATCCTTTTTCAAAGTAGGTATTTCAATGAAATAGTTTACATGTACAATGTACATACAGTTATATAGTTTGTATTGATAGAAAACCGGCTATAAGCAACGAATAACAGACCATACCCATATATTTCTTAATGTGATAGAAACTGGTACGTGTGAGATACAGCTTTCTGTTTTTTCCTATATTTACACGATGCCGTTAGTTAGGTATATTATTAGATTTGATGAAAATTTTATAAAGGGAGAGGAATCTGGTGTTGAGATACTCCGTTCTTCATGTTTCGCGTGTTGAGTGGCGGAACTCAACGCTGCGATTTGTCTTGTTGTTGTTGTATCAGAAAGTTTCCTGAGCAAATCTCCCCCTACAATTCTCACGATTTTAGTCAAACGTCGTGCCACTGCGCCTCGGCAGCACATATGATAAAAAATGCAAAACATATACTTAGTATTAGTTATAAATATTTTACAACTAGTACATATATATAACTAAGACTTAGTATATAGATATAAATTCAAATCAATACAACAAAAATATAAAATATATATATATATATATATATATATATATTTCCACACACCGTTAACTCATTTCCTTTTCTTTCAACTTTAATTTAATGCATAATAATAATATAAATAAATCGATATGATTCGGAATCCTACACTTGCTGATACGGGGAAAGCGGTACATAGTGTTTACGGTGCGAGAGTCAAGAATGCGACGTACCACCGTTGACACTAACATTACCAAATTTGGAGCCAATTAACTTTAATGTCTTCAGTCATCATTTCAAGTTAAATCACCGTTAAGATATATTTCAATATTTTTTAAAAAGTGAAGGTCTTGTAATAAATGAAGAATAATAAATTTTGTATTGCTTGGATTTGGTTTTTTGTTAATAAATCAAGAATAAATATAAAAGAATAATACTTAAATTGATAATTTTTAAGTATAAATTGTATTTTTTTAAAGAAATTTGTATTGAAATGAAAATATTTACTATTTACTAAATCATTTACCTGCCTGCCTACTTTAAAATAACATTTTTTCTGTTGTTATTCTACACCATGTGTATAATAAAATTTAATTAATTTATTAACCATTTACTTGTACCCAGTACACAAGAGTGTCATTTATATGGATACAGACCAATTTCAGCCTATAATTTTAAGCTCTTACACTAAGAAAGTAAAGAAAAATAAATATAGCAACGTAAATTACAATATAAATCCATATATCGCAACGAATTCTAGATTCTTGAGAACTTTTAAACTGAATTCTCCCTCGTTGATCTGTTGTCCACCGCAGGCGCGGACGGGGGGTTCAAATAAATAATAATTCGAAAGTTCCCCTCTCAGTTACGACGGCTGCTGGGCTTATCAGAGCAGATTATCGCCTGAGATAGAACCAGGAGTGATAAGGACAGCAAGATAAGTTAAATGCATTCTGTGTGCGATATAATAAAAACTTATTGTATCGCATGTGATTCAGTAGCACGCGGCAATGACTATGTACATTTTTCACGCTGTATCCCGCATATTGCAGGTTAGGTAGACGGAATCTAGTGTTAAGACATTCCGTTCCCCATTTTATGCTTTTGCAATGTTGCGCTTTTTGCCTTGGTACCAGAGGGAAGTTATAAAAATATTACTAAATAATAATTTATTCCCTCGAATGGGAATCGAACCCACAACAGCCGCGTTACAGTCACACGCTTGTGCCTGTGCCACGACGTTCTCAATGTATGACGTGGATACTATTGAAATTAAATATAGTATAAACTATTTTCTAATTATAAAAGCAAGTGAGTGTAAGCAATTTGCGTAGGTGTGAGGACAGACGCAGAAATAGACTTTGGCAACGGTCAACTTGCAATGTGGCGATTTGATCTAAACTAGTCTATCCGTTTCAAATTTGTAAGTTTTATATTTTTTGATCATCGATCAAAGATAATTTAATTCGTCGTATTGATCGTTTACTTTTACTTTATTATAGATATTTGTCACTTGGCAAAACTCTGAGAAGAATGTTCTTCTATTTATATAATTTTGGTAAAATTTATTATATTAATTTCCTATCTTCTCGCCTATTTTCGCATTCCGCGCCATAGCAACTGTAGTAACTCCACATTTAATTCTTCACTTTACTTTCATATTAGAATAACATATATGTGTTCTGTATTCCGCATAAAGCAGGGTGGGCAGAGGAAATCTAGTGTTAAGACAAACTTTTCATCGAATTTTTCGAGGCATTGCGTGTTGAGTGGCGGAACTAAACGCTGTGTTTTTGCATTGGTGCCAAAGCGAAGAAATTATAATGTTAATAAATAATAATTCATAGAATAAAATATATTGTAAGCATTTTACATTTCTTTCATTAAAAAAAACCGTAATATTATATAGTTAGTTAAAACAACACACTAACAACAATTTAAATAAAAAAAATATTAATTTTTGTTGTTATATTCAAAAACATCGTATGTTAATATAGAACATTCAGGTTGAGCAATGATAAGAGAAGTTGATATGCAACGCACCTGGGCGTAGGCGGGTCGGGTCAGCTTGCTAGTTGTTTTGAAATGGAGGTACTACTTCACAGAACTATAGAAACAAGGCAAGCTACAACAATACACGCATCCTTCTTGTCGGTTTGGACTCTATATTCCATTTTACGAGGTTTTGTCAGCCTTATGTGGCGCTCTTGTATGAAAGATCTAAGTAACGAGTTAGTCTAAAGTTCAATTTTATTAGTAAAAAAAAATAAAAAAATAATTCAGCTTCGCGCTGTATCCCGCACACAGCAGGGTAGGCAGAGGGAACCTAATTTTTTTAGTATTAATAATTTATAATGTTATTTTACAAATGGTTTTATGAAACACTAAAAATATAATTTAAATCAAAGTTATTGTGACATATTTGTCGATTGTAATGTTTAATAGTTCACCATAAAGAATTTTATCATTAGACATGTACGTGTTTTTTTTATTTAATTAAAATATATTTGATTATTTGAACCCGTCGTGGCGCAGGGGCATAAGCGTGCGATTTTAAGCGCGACGATTGTGAGTTCGATGCGCACTCGACGGAATATTTTTAATTTCCTCGTTCTTTTAGCAAGACAAAGCAAACCTTTGAGTTACACCACTCAACACGCAATGCTTCAATAATTTATCGGAAAATTGGAAACGAAGAGTCTTAGCACTACGTTCCCATGTTCCCTCTGCTTACTCCGCTATGCCAGCGATACAGCGTGACGCTAAACAAAAGATACTTCAACTAGCAGCACAATAGTGAAACGACGACGAGACCATATCCTAAATATCGATTGACAAAAAGCGATTGAATACTTGTATAGTTATTAATCAAAAATAATAATTGATGTCAAAACTAAACACTCTAGAACGTGTACAAGTGAAGTATCTATTAAATTAAGTTACACGATGACTGTATAATTTAATGTGTCCACATACTTAGAACCCCACGGGCGTCGAACCGGTCTCTTTGGTGGTGTTTGTGACGTGGGTTTGTTTGTGACTGTTTACGAAGTATGTCGCTCTAAGTTTTCAAAGAACTGCTTATGTCTTGTATTATTATTTCAATTGAAACTATGATTATCATCATTTCTATCTATAATTGTATTTATTTTATTTGTAATAGTAATAATTTATTAAAATTATTATTGTAGAAGTCGTTTTATTATAATAAGAAATAGCCTATAAGACATTTTTTTAGCTTTGCCCTTTATTCTGTACACAACAAGTTAGGCATGGAGAACTTAGTGTCAAAATTCACACCATTCTTCGCTTTTTGTTTTTTTTTAATTCGGGATACTGCGTACTAAGTAACGGATCTCAACGCCACACTTTGTTTTGGCAGAGTAGGGAATGAAAATAAATCATTCCCCCGAGTGTGAATCGGACCCACGACCATTTCGTTCATAGTCCGACTCTGCTCCAATGGTTTAAGTGTATAAAAAATATTAATCTAATCCATACAACGTGTAATAAAAACCTCAATACATATTATAAATATAGTAATATAAACCACTATTTACATATTGATAACACGAGAACCACATAGGTAGTTAGAAAGTTAAGTTTCTCTAGCATTATGTTAATGTATATTCCACTATCACTGCTAGAGTTCAATGTTCAAGGTCGCCAGCGTAGGGTGAGCTGTAGGCTTTTTAGAAGATGTTAGACGACAAGGTTTTGTTTACTTCGTGTTACTTCGTGCATTTTAGAAATCTAGTTTAGTAAAAATTGAATTTAAATAAATAGAGGTCTCATTTTTTTTACAGGGTAGGTAGAGGGAACCTGGGAACCAAGTGTGAAGACACTCCGTTCCTATTGAAATACTTTTCGTGTTGAGTGGAGGAACTCGACGTCGCGCTTTACCTAGTTACCAGAGCGAAGAAATGAAAATAATAACGTATTTAATTTCATCGAGTGGGATTCGAACCCACGTGTCGTATTTACTGTCGCACACTTGAACTCTTGCGCCACGGCTACTCTCAGTTCTTATTATTTGGATTATATAGTAAACACCTTGGAGAAACAATGTACAGTCAGCAAATATTGCATTGCAGGTCTCTCTAATGTATAAAATTTTGCTATAATAAAGTGCATCATCGTTTTATATTTAGTTTCTTGAAGAAACTTGATTTAAGTATACATAGTCAAGTTAGGTATTTCTATTAAAAGTCGTTGGAAACTTTATAAAAAAATGTCTTTTTGTAATATCTTAAACAAAAACTTTACTTAAAAAAAATCTTAGTCAGCTAAAACGAAAGAGCGAAATGTTTTTTTAATTTTCCAATCAATTAAACGATATCGAAATTAGAAACATAAATTTCAACAAACTGCCTAAAATTATAATAAGTGAAAGTGTATACGTATATTGGGCACCAGTTTTGAGAAGAGAATATATTATTTTTCCGGTTTCACTCGACCTTTATAAGTGTTACTATGAATAATTAATTGGAATTAATAAACATGTTTTCATATTTTTTTTGTGTATTGTGATAAAAACTTGGAGGGAGGCTCGCGGATCTTAGGTACCTAGGTACCTTCCAATTTCATATGTAGCTTTTAAAAGCTGTGCATAATGCACAGCTAGCACAACTATATATAAATTCTATGTGCCTAGTAATTTCGATCTGGAGCACTGTTTGGCAGTAAAATATATGGTGAAATACAGTAGTCTCTACATTATACATACTCTGTGAACGCGCAAAATATATTGTAAGGCTTAAGAGGCATAAAAGGGGTCATGTAACTTGTTAACCTGACTGCTTTATTTAAAATAAAAAATGAAATCTTATTTTTGAACGCAATTTCTTTAATTTATCACACTTAATAACATTTTTAAATTATTTATCAATAAAAACTTTACAAATAACAATGGAGAACACAGTGCCTTAACACTTCTTTCTCCGTACCCTGCTATAATAGACAGAGGGAAGGAATCCTGCTGTACAGTGTGAAGCTGAGAAAAAGATAACCCTTTTCATTAAAAATCGCGCTTCCGTTCTAATTCATAATAAACAAAGATAACTAGATAACATTGTGTTAGTATAAAGGACAGTCGATAGGTTTTACAGAACCTGTTCGGTTAACAATGCTAAGTGGCTAGATGTGGGCAGGAACTGTCATAGATACTGGTGCTCGAGTAAACATTAGCACCGCGGATGTGGTTTTACTTTGTCACCAATATAACGTGAGTTAAAATGTATCACATTTTAACTTAAATTATAAAATGTATATTTTAAATACTACCGTTTTTTGGTACATATTAAACAGACATTAAATATTACTTAAATAAAACATTTACTTTCATATCACGAAATAAAAATCAAAAATGATTATTTAATTTAAAATTAAATAGGGTTCAATTAAAGTTTCAATTTCGATAATAAAATGATTTGCATAAAACGTCAGAAAAAGTAAAGAATAAGATTTTTTTTTAAATATAGTACAGAACAGCTGCAAATAACTGCGTCAAGGCCAGTACAATTTAGCTTTAGAAGAATACTTGAAAATCTCGGTGCCATCTTCGAACGATGAGATAATTAAAAAATAATAATATTCAGTCTTCGGCCGAGATGCAATATAAGTAATTAGAAATACAATTTATGATCGATTTTTATAATGCATTTTGATGTTAAAATTGTGAAATTTTCACCATGTTTTTTTGGGCTGGTGCCAACAGTCAGCCAACAGCGACAAGGAAAAAATAGCTGTCACGCGTTACGTAATCCACGTACACACGGCGTCAACAATCCATCAAGCAACGGTTTAAAATCTACGAGCATATCTTTTTCATATTCACGTATATTTCTCATCTTGCAAACGTGAGAATCTAGCTGAAATTTCGTTCTAGATCTTTCTATGAATAATAAAAATAAATCAGCTTCACGCTGTAACCCGCACACAGCAGGGTAGGCAGAGGGAACCTAGTGTTAAGACACTCCGCTCCCCACTTTCTGCCGGATTCTGGACGCATTGTGTGTTGAGTTTTACCTCGACACCAGAGCGAAGAAATGGAAATATAAATTTTAGTAAATACTTCAACTCCTCGAGTGGGGATCGAACCCACAACCAGTCGGTTTTACAGTCATAGTTTGTGCCGCTGCGCCATGACTGGCCTCTGTATCTTTCTATGCTTTAATGGATATTGTTTTTGATGATGACATTTATAAATTAGAACGCACAATAAATAATTACCTTTATAGTTTAAAACAAAACACATAAATCTACTTTTATATAAAAAATATATATAAAATAGGCGACGAGAAGTAAAAAAATAAACTAACAATAATGAATGCACTTGCAATGTTTTGAACGTGTAATAAATTTTGGTCAGGACGATAAAATCTGGTATGTAATGCTTATCGGCAGTCAATGACCTCGGATTCAGGGGAATTATGCGAAAGGTATGCCAAGGTGATAACTTATGTATTTAGTGGCAACAAAGGTATTTGAGCTTCGATTCGATACGACTTTGAAAATATAATAAAAATCGCCATCTTCCAGTTTTATTATCTCTTCCTTTTTAGTGGCCTTTGCAATGATAGATATATTTGTTTATATTGCCCTCCGAATGTATGTAATCACGCACTTTCCATATAAACTTTCTTTCTTAAACGTTATTAAGATTCGAATCTGTATATCGTATTCATGTCGATTTCGCATATTTTGATCATCATTTTTATTTACCAATTATAGTTTTTATTCTCAATAATTTTAAACTTTTACTGTTTTTAGGATGGTTGCAGTAATAGGTCCATCAGAAGCTTTCGTGTAGAGAGAGTCGTAATAGTTATATGTAAATTTGTTAATTTATTAATAGTTCCGAACTCTTCCTTGCCACTTTCACGTCTGATTTCTACAATATCCAGATGTTATTAATATTATTTTGAGTTGGATATAATTAATGATTAAAATTGAAAATAATTTAATCGAAGGAACCTACATTAAAATATAATCTTATTTGGACCAAATATTATTGATTTTCTTGATTTCCAGTGACATTTTTTATGTTTTAAAATTAAAATAATTAGGTCATATTCGAAAAATTTGTTAAACGACCTGTTTTGATATTGTATTTCTAAGGACTATAACTAATATCCATACTAAACAACATTGTCTTTTACAATGTTTATTTAGTAATTAAATTATCAATTTGCTTGACCTCTACGAAACGCACAAAATAATGATTCATAATTGCCGGATTCAATAAACGTCACGTTTTCCTTTTCTGGTGTTGAACAAGGAAAACGGTGTGCTAGTGACCTCCTTGCGGAAGTGCGTTTTAGTGTCCGGTGCGCCTTATGAGTGGTCGGATAGATCTCAGACCCATCCGAAGCTCGACCGCGACATTGACCCGTCAGCCACGTACGGCCAATGCACCTGTATGTCGCAGGGTCTTTGTTTATACTGTGCTATAGGATACAGGTCCACGAGACGTCGCGTCGGTTGTTATCCTTTATACCTTACGCAAACATATCTTACGTTGCTGTCTAATGTACAAAAAGTATAGCAATCACTGCCACTTAAGCTTCTTGTAGGTGCGGTATTTGTTTTATCAGGTCCGCATAATTAAAATGCTAGTGTTTTTAAGGTAAAGTAGTTAAAGTTTAATTATGCTGATGTTTATTGATTGGAAACTCGATTGCAATAAAATTTTTCTGGGATTAAAAGATTTTATTAGTTTAAGTTTAAATTGTGTGTATAGGAGGAATAATTATTATAAACTAAATAATAATTACGTAAAGACTGAAAAAAGTCTTTAATTTTTTTTTGATTGAAGTTTTTTTTTGTTTTCCTCAAATAACCTAGCCCTACAATCGAGTGCTTTCGCAACTTGTTAATGACATTCCTCTCGGGTTGAGCTCACGGGGTGCGTCACAGCGTTCGTCATAGAGCTTCAAACCTTCACGTACAGTACGGTCGACTAGTTGTGGCCGCTGGAGTTAGGTTTTCCGATCTCTGCGCATTGTTCATTTGGAAAGAAAACAATAAAAAGTAGGAAAAATTCTAAAATCTAATTTGTGCAGTCATTTAGAGCTAACTTCAGTACGGTCACGACTCGTCGACTGCACTATAAATGGCATATATTTGATGAATTTTCACGTACATTTCGAGGCTACAGTTTCCCTGAAACGCCTGTTTCGCGGTGACGCAAAATCAGACGCCCGCGCTTTCAGCGGCGCCTGCGTCGGACCCATTTTAGGACATGACTAACGGAAATTCGATTCCTCTCGCTCCGGCCCGTTCCCGCCCGTGGGACGCGACGTGCACCCGTCTCGCTCGCACCAAAAGCTTCAAGAAATCTTTTAATAGTGTCCACGGCCGCGATCTACTTTCAACTTGCGGCGGGAAATTCTAAAATATTATGTCAATTTTCCGAAATGCGACATTCATTTTATTTTTAATGATGTTAAATAACGTCACTCATTATTTATTTAACGATTATTATTTTTGTATAATACAATGTAATATGATATTTTAATTAATATTTTAAACATACATCAAGCTTTTTTTATTTATCGTTTTTAATAAAATTTGTTATATCACAGTGTTCAGTTCTTGACTTTGGAATGTCTAGCTCGTTTATAGATTCATAAAGCAGGCGCTATCTAAAAATAGATTCATAATCTGATTTTGTAATAAGCACTATCAATAACGCTAGATGGTTCTTAAAATAACTTCTTTAATAGAATTAATTAATAATAATGGCGGTATTTATTAAAATTTCTGGTAGACATAAAATTATAAACATAAACACCATAAATATGAGTCACGAGCGTGATAAGGATATGGTTAACTATTTATTGCGATTTAAGCACGAAATATTTTCGTTTCAACGTATCATTACTTAAAACCATTGCGAATTTGTCGTTTTAAACTGACCTTTTTCTGTTGTTTCTCCCAAGCCGGGTCTAGTAGACCCTCGCGTTCCCACTCCTCCTCCTGTTCCATGTACCCATCCCCGTACTCATAGTTATTTGTTATCACCCCGTTGTCCATCATCATGGTCACCGCACTGACCGTCGATTTCGATGTTCGTTCGAGCCTATGACCGCGAACTCGTGTGTGTTAGTTCGCACCGCGCACTGCAACAGGCAGCCGGCCACACGCCCGCTGCAAGAAGACTGGCGCACGAGCGCTGCTGTCGGCGGCGTGCGGAACTTTCTACGCGCATTCCGTTTTACGCCCGCAGCTGTCAGTGTGACAGCTTTATTTGTAATCTGTATAGATAAATGTCTGGTGTTGGCAACATTATTTAAATTATTTTTAAATGCTACCTACCCAGTGACGCCATCTTGTATAATCCATTCAAAAATAGCAATGGAATTTGTATGAAAAACCTTGTTTACTATCCATAAATAAACTATCCAACTTCTGCTAAAAAAATCTTTCGTTTTTACACGATTTCATTGATATTCTTAGTATTTGAATGGGGTGAACATTTATATTATTATGTATAACATTTTTTTGGTAGTTGTTAATATATTATTAATTTATTATGATTTGTATGAGTGGTCTATAGTACACTATTTATAGTAAGTAAAAATAAAATAAATAAATCAGCTTCACGCTGTATCCCGCACACAGCAGGATAGGCAGAGGGAACCTAGTGCTAAGACACTCCGTTCCCCACTTTCTGTCGAATTTTGGAGGCATTGCGTGTTGAGTGGCAGAACTCAACGCCGCCGAATTATAGTAAGTATATAGCATTTATTTAATATATGCTATAATAGGATAAAGATTTGTAATTATATACAAATATCAAAATAATAATTATTTTAAGGAATGTTTAATTGAAACAATTTCAAAATACACAAAAAAAAATTTATTCACCACATAAATTTTCTTGAATAATAGTCTTGCTCACGCAAAATAACAGATATAATAGATATAATTTTGTATTTCTTGAAGATCCCATTTATTAACATACTTTATAGCAACATGCACGATCACAGGAAGGTAAAAATTTTGGAATAGAAAAGTTATTAACCATAGAGTTTGACATGCCATTAACATTTGGTGTTTCTACAAATTAATAACTATTTTATATAAAGTACATGTGGAATAATTTATAAGCATTTATGCGACACTGAGTGACAGAAATATACAATTATTTTAATTGTTCTAGAAGACGTAAAATATAAACACAAGTCCAGATTATAAAAAGGGTTTCTTAGTAACGAATGTACGTATATTTTTTTGTGAGTTAATATCTTTTGAACAACATTCCAAAAACATATTCACATAGATATAACAGCGCAAGATTTAGAGGCATTTATTATTTTGATACATAAAATTTTGTTATAGAAGGATTTTTTCACTTTTAGACTATCATATAGAATATTTAACATGTATATATTAGTATGTAACAGTTTACGATTATTATTAATGTGATTTAATAAAAAAGAAACGAAATACTGAGATTTACTGCGTTTTTCATTTCTGTACAATATGCAAGATACCTATTTGTTTCTCTATTTTTCAGCAGTTGTCTATTTTCAGAACTACTTGGATAATAATGTTGATCAAGATATCTAGACACATATCCACAGACGAACAGTTTTAAAAAAATATAGATCTACTTCCTTAGGATAACATTTAATATTTATAATAATACTGACCAAAATATTTTCCTTGGTGTTTCTTTATTTACTAATTGTCCTTTTTTTGTCAGTGCTCTTTAAACTTTACAATAAATCAGTAATGTTTCAGAAATATAAATAATGCTGTTAATAAATTCATAATTTAAATCAATATAATAATAATTTTACTTGATAGATTTTAATAGTATGACAAAAGCGAAGGAAGCAAAATATTATACAATACATACCAATATGTTGTATAGGGTAACATTGGTAATTACTATTTATGACTTAAGAGTACTTTATTATTCTACAACATTTGGTACAGAAATATTGTAACAATTTACATGTTATATTATTCAACATGTAAGAGTGGAAGATCTTAGAGTAAGTGTCTTTTTCAAATTTATTTTATTTTTATAGGTATATTTTTATATATATGTATATATTATATAGATTGCAGTCTGTTTCTCATTATTTTTTTTATCGTTCGATACAAATCAAATACAGACTGCATTGTTTTGATGTATATTGAACTCAGTGTTTTTTATTGTTACAAATAAAAAAAAAATATATAATAACATTTTCCACAACGAAGTAAATTATTTCTTCTCTTATCGTTTCTTCCTCTATTTAATAGGTATATGCAAAGTAAATGACTAATATAAAATAAAAAATAAGTATAATAAGTAGATTTCAATTTATTCAAAGGATAATTAATATTTTTTTTATATCCATAATTAATCAATATTTTTAAAACAATGAACTGGATAAATATTTAATTCAATAAACTGGATAAATATTGGGACATTTACAAACACGTAATAACATATATCGTACATTCTACAACACGATAATAGGAAAATACCGACAGATTTGATTATATGTTTTTATATATTTTTACGTTTATTCAACACAGATATATAATTTGGTAAAAAGTAACAATGGGGATATAGTATAATATTTATTAATTATTGAAATTTTGACATTCATTCAAGGTAAACACTACAATGTAGGCACACAAAGGTATAATGGGAAATTTAAAGCTTCACTTGTAGAATAAAATATATATACAAGTTGTAAATGTTGTACATTTAATATATAAGATTGTGCGAATCACAGGAGAGGAGAGCGTTTATATTCAACTACAACGACGACAATGAATAAAAATAAATTTATTTTTCGTAGAGCAAAGTCACATTACGAACGATATCGCAATCTTTAATATTTAAATTTAACTCATATTAAAATAAAATTCAGTGCATTTGCCCTACAAAAATACGTCAAAATAAAGTTAATAAACTTCCTACAGCAGTTGTGAAGATATCTCATTTGAGATTCAACTACACATTGTACTCTACAGAAACATAAATCGTTTGCCCCTTATTTTTTTACCAAATAGACTATATGCTTATAGAGTAATGTAACATTATACATCTAACATTTAGAATTCGATTACATGTGTTAATAATATACTTATGTTTAGTCAGCGGTCAGTCATTTATTCGCATGCCGTCATTTAAAAGCAGTTAGTTTGCATGGATCTTACCGGGGCCTAAACACATAACGTGGTAAACAACGTTTAAAGATAGAAGATGCATACAAAGACTAATTTAATCAATACAATGAGCAAACTGATTCCGCTATTTAGTGAACTGTCAGGGCGGATATTTTTCTTTCATAAGTTTATATTTAATTTGTAAATTATAACTAAACAAATCCCCAGCTTGTGATCCATTTAGCTATTTCCAAAATCCCAAAACTTAAACATATTTTATCATAATAAATGCTTCGATATTAGCAAATGTCGGTTTGTTTATTTATTCGCTAAACGCTTTCACAATGTTGGTACCAAAAATAGAGATGATTATACTGAACACGTCTAGCTAGATGTAAAAAATATAGGTATCAATGAACAACAACAAGGAATATACTCGAGAAGTGTACAAATATTTCTCGCACCTACTAAAGTACATCTATAACAATAATACTTTTGAAGGCGTCAACATACCACAATGAGAAGAACCCGTTCTATCATAATCTATCTAATACACTGATAACCTTCACAGCTCCTTTATATTCCATAGTCGAAACTTTCAAATTCGGAGTACCTTGAATCCTGCTTCTGCAGTCGTTGCTGACAAGCTTCTAAGTAATCTTCTTGGATCCTATACATTCCAGAGTTTGCCTGATACATGAGCGTTTCTAGAATGCGTTCATTTTTGATCGCTTTAGATGGCAAAACAACTTTAATGAGCTCTTGCGGTGATATCCTATACAGTTTCAAGTCCCTCGCTAATCTATCCATAATGCATTTAAACTCATTTTTGGCATCAGTCTTATTGGCAGATTTAGATTTGATTTTGTTACGGGCCCAGCCCAGCATAGCTTCAAACTTCCTTACCTCGGGTACCTCGAGATTTCTGCACATTATCATTTGTACCATGGATTCCGAGAGGTTAAGAAATTCTGGAGTTTGGAATAGAGCGTATGCTCTTTGCTCTATAAAGGCCAAGATCATATTTACTAGCTCCGACGCTGACGTATACCGCCAGTAGTAATTTTCCAACGATATAAGCATAGTGCATACCTGTGTTAGAAATAAAAAAAAATGTAAATTTTCAATTTTTAACTAAATTATTTTCAAATGATGGTTTGGTGACGACTTAGCAATTCGAAGTAATGATTTCTTAAAAAGTTTGAATGTTAATTACATTCAATACAGTATGTCTACTTACCACTTCTATTCTAAGGAACTGTTTAGCATGATGGAAACAAGCCTGCAAAAGTTCAGGTAGGTCGTAGTGTTCTGCTGCACAAATCAGTCCCGGTATTGAGGCGCAGGTGAGCGGGCAACTACCTGTGTGGAGATAATCGAGCAGAATCCTGAAGGTTTCCGGGTCAAACTCAATAATTGAGAACTGAAACATTGAATTGTATTAGAAATGATTTAAAAAGCAAAGCGTAGGCACAATTGTACATATAAGCGGTAAAATATAATATGATATAAAAATAGAAGAATTATAAGAATTTCAGTCGTCATAGTTTCTTTTCGAGGTCTGTCGTGGCGCGGTGGCGAAGTGTGCGATTGTGGAAGTTAGAAGATTGTGGGTTCGATCCTCCCTCGAGGAAATGAATTATTTAATATTATAGCTACAGGCAAAGCGCGGCGTTGAATTCCGCCAATAAACACGCAATGCTTCTAGAACTCGGCGAAAAATGAAGGCATCTTAATGGGAACGGTGTGTCTTAACACTAATTTTAGAGGTTCCCTCTGCCTACCTGCTATGTTCGGAATCAGCGTGAAGTTAAAAAAAAACTTTTTTTAAATTACTTGCTGTTTCTAACTAGGTTAATTATAAATGAAATGACTACCTCAGTTTGGGCGAGCTTAGCGCGATCTACTTTTTGTGCATCTGCACAAACTGATAAACGTGGGACCGCGAGCGCCGCGTTTTTATCCTTGTCCTTGTCTTTGCTTTCTTTATCTAAAATTACATAAAAACAATAGAAAATAATTTGTAATGTTTTCTTTTGTCAAATATCGTTCCGAATTTTGTCTTAATATAATATGCTTTATTTTTTGCAAATCAATGAAGTAATGAAGCAAAATAGGTGATTTGGTATTTACTAAATAACCGCACTCAGTGACATTAGCTGGCGTCTAGGATATATAGCTTTAGTATCGATTATCGAGTATCGATTGAATGTCTGTTAAACGTCAACTAGTATTTAAGAGTTCGTCTGTGAATGTAAAAAATAATAATATAGCAACATTAAATATATTTACTGGAACAATCCTGAGAGCTCGCCCATTTCTTTTTATCTTCTGCGTTGAGTTGTGAATGTTGTTTTCGTATGGAGCGTCCCCAACCCGCTGTGATAGTACCCAAACGAGAGAATGCTCTCTTGACCATAGGAGAACTTGGTACACTTTTTGGCCTGAAATTTAATATGTTAAGTATATAATTTGATACTTGACGAAATTTAAATAACTTTAATAGTTTGATAAACTCGTTATCCTGACAAGGATATCAGGTACATGCTATGAATATATGTTAGTATTTAGAGTCTTAGAACATAACCAATTTTTTAAGTAAATCTGATGGTATGTAAGTCAAACTAGTGTTGTAAAATTAATTGATAGAAAGACAAATATATACCTCGGGGATTCGATATCAGGTACTTGTAGAAAGTTACTACTTTTCTGCCTCGCGGGTGTTGGAGATAGAAGCGTCGGAGCTGGTCTTGCGAGAAGTTCTGCCACCGGCACTTGAGGTGATCCAAATCCAGTTTGTATACCATAAAGCATTTCTTGGAACACTCTGTAAATATGTTAAAAATCACAAATAATATCTTTTTAACACATGATGAAATAATTTGCTAAATAAATATATATGACATTCTACATTAATCCCATACATTATAAATTAATGAAACAAAAAACACTAACCTACTCCTAACGCCTAAAATTGCCCTTACGCCAATGAACTTAGTTTTCTGTTTCGATTGGCCCACTAGGAATACCACATCGAAGAGTTGAGCATTTTGAGCACAGTTTAGTTCATTGTTCAGAAATACTCTTGTAAAATCTTTGGCTAGTTGATCGTAGTCCTCAAATTGATCTCTTACTGAATCCAATAGTGGTGACGACGGTCTCATATGGCCAATGGGCCGCCACGATCCTATAGAAAATTATAGTAAATAGATATAATTAGGTAAAAAAATATAGTTTCCATAATATTAAAAAAATAATAAAATCAAAAATATCTATAATTTTACTTTTTTAATTATATTAAATCTTTCAAAATTATGAACAGTATTCATATGTATACCTCAGTAGTAAGCATATAGTAGAAAAAAATATGTTCTAAAGTATTTATTTTAGTGTGAGTGGAGTGACATTCACGTATTTTAAGAATTAATTCGACACATTACTAACTCTTGTTTTGTGATATCGCGCCAAAAGGGATCTTAAGTGATAAAAAGTATTATTTGGTGTTTAGCTTTTGCCAAGAACTTTTATTTTTAAATTAAGGTTATAAATCGGATTTAGTACCTTAACGATCTTGAAAAATACGGCCGAAATAATACTAATGAAGTTATTTGATAGTTTTATATAATATAAATAACAATAAACTTATATAATCTAATTTAAATAAAAAATATTTAAATACCTCTTCTATATGGTTTAGGTATTTGTCCAGTTTCAGCATGATTTTGTAAATTAGCTACAATATCTTCAAGCATTTGACTCCTTGTGCGTTCTTGCATTCTTGCAAATTTAGGCGCTGAATATGACGCTCGTTCGCCATTCACAATTTTTGTGAGCAGCCATTCCCTGCAATGAAAATAGTCAGATATTTTTAAACATTTTTAAAGTGTTATTCCACACTTAGAAAAGAAAAATACTTATTTAGAAAACGTATAAAAATTTGAACGCAGCGGGACTCGAACCCGCGCCTTCTGGAAACCGACCTGGTCGGATTCCAGGAGGCGCGGGTTCGAGCCCCGCTGCGTTCAAATTTTTATACGTTTTCTAAATAAGTAAAATAGTCAGATGTCAGTTAAATATAATAAATAATACAGAGAAAGAATAAGATATTCTTAAAAAAAATTGTAAAGAGTTGACTATACTGAGCGGGGGTTTGTTGATTTAAAATGTTTTTATTGTAATCAAATCAATGGTAGTAAGTACAGCTCAAATTAAATTGAGATTTAACCTGGACGGTTTCCAGGAGGCACGGGTTCGAGTCCCGCTACGTTAAAATTTTTATACGTTTTCTAAATAAGTAAATTGAGATTTCTTTGAAAAATACTCATACGATTGTTTCAACAGCCAGGAAGCTTGATAATTCTCAAAGTCACCTGAACATGGCTCCTTTGTCGAACACACTCTGCTCCCACAAGTAGGGCTTGTACGCACCCACTTCGTCTCGAGTCACCACCGACACTTCATATCTAGTGGGCCGCTTTTTAATTTTAGCTGACACCCGCACTGGAAGTTAAATTTTAATCCTTTTTTAGTAAAAGTTCTAAAAAAAAAAACTCCTAAAGTTACATAATTATAACGGTGTCTGAATACATATAGTGTCTGAATAATTTGAATTTGTAAATATTATTTCTATCTTTTTAAAATTTGTATTGTTAATTCTTATATATTATATTTTCTAAATATTTTTAACAAAGGGGAAAGTGAGTCTTATTTTTTCTTCTCGCCTTTTTTATTATTAAATATCATGCAACGGTGTAACTCATATGAGTTATATATTTGCAGGATATTTATCTATTTTAATACAAATATGGTCTCGGTTGTCTGGACTATGGACCGTATATTATGTTCTTATATACTTTTCCCTTCTTTATTATTACTGTGTATGTTTTGTTGAGATAAATACGATATTTGATAAAAAAGAACTTCACGTTAAATTAGCTTTACGCTGTATCCCGCATATAGCAGGGACCCTTGTAGCTTTTCGCCAAATTCTGGAGGCGTGTTGACTGGTGGAACTCAACATCGCACTTTTGCCTAAGAAATAAATATATTAAATGTTTAATTACCTCGAATGGGAATCGAACCCACAACCAGTCGCTTTTATAGTCACGTGGAACATAAACAAAAATACAATACACAACAATAATACAGTACAATAGTATTTGAATATAATAAAATTATAATATTTTTTATGAAATCAATAAATGACCTAAGATAAATAAGGCTTGTTGAAAAAATGTATTATATATATTGATATTTTTAACCGATATATTTTTCCGCTATATCGATACAAAGTATCTAATAGCGAAAACTGTATGAAAAATGATTTATTCTTTTCATACGTAAGATTTCAAAGAAAAAACGTCGAAAAAAGCACACGTCTAGACAAAACGAAAAAAGGCTGTAGTTGTAGGCCCTAATAAACGAAAATACAGCTTAAAAAAAACGAAAGCTATAGCTATAGATAATATTGATATTTTGATAAATATTGATATATCAGTATATCGATATTTATATATTCTAACTTCCGAGCTAAATAAGATTTAAACACATTACTCACCTAATATAAATGTATGTAAGAAATGACTTTTAATACACGCAGGTGAAAATGCTGTGTTGTCCGCCTCCAGGAACACAACACACACTATATCGTTACCGATGTGACGTTTTCTTTGTAATTTTTGAGCGTCATGTTTTTCATAGGGCAAAAGGGTTGAAACGTGAAACATAATTTCTATGCCTCTCCAGTTGGTGTATACGGAGTATAGCCCAGTGAGGTCGTGGACGGTATCTAAACCACCTTTATATTTGTCGAAACCTGAAATTATAAAAACTTATTTTTATATAACACTTTTAAAATTAAATTAGCTTCACGCTGTATCCCGTACACAACAGAATACGCAGAGGGAACCTAGTATTAAGACATTTCGTTCCCCACTTACTGCCGAATTTTGGAGGCATTGCGTGTTGAGTGGCGGAACTCTACGCAGTGCTTTGCCTTGACACCAGAGCGAAGAAATCAAAATATTACACATTTCATTTCTTCGAGTGGGAATCGAACCCACAACCTGACGTGCTTACACTCACACGTTTGTGCTGCCAAGGCTGGCCTAAATTTACTCAAATTGATTTTATTTATTAGCAATCAGAAATAAAGTTTCTATGCCAACTAGCTAATACAAGCGTGAATAACAAATTAACAAATCAATTAACTATACCTTTGAGGCGAACTTTTTCGCCGAGAACTTGCAGAAACTCCTCGAAGAGCGATGAATTTTCATTATTGTCCAAAATTTCTTCTTCTGTGTATTGGTTTTCTTTTACATATATCACACCGACTTTTAGCTCCGATTTGATGAACACCTGGTAAGAAAAATTGAGAACTCTTTTATTTAGGTACGTAGAGTAATATTCTTATTTGAAAAGTACATCACTTTTCATATACAATTATTAATGGGATTCAATAATAATTCATGTTTTCAGTAGAAAATTTGCTATCTAAAATCTGATTTTATGCGCATAAGTCTTATTTAAGGAAGCGATAATACCCTAATCTTATATTTTATACAACGACGTAAACTAATTTATAAATATATTACTACTGGGAACCAATTTATTTCAGTGTTGCGCTTTGATCGAAAGTATCGTTTACGTATAAGAGGCTCTGGGGACATCTCTATTATTATAATGAGAAAGATAACTTATTTATCCCATCCTCTTATTTATATTTAGCGTACATAGATGTAGTGTTTGGATAATATTCTAGATTGGAAACTAAAAGACTGTGTATCAACAAGTGGAACAACATGAGGAGGGAATATATCAGTAAGTACATTTATCCTGTTGCTCCCCTGGTACTAACCCAGTAGCTGCCAGTAGAAACTTTATGTGCATCAAGTGGAATTTCAATATATAGTATGGTCATAAATATTATACTATTGCAATTAAAAGTAAATAAAATATTACTTTTGAAATTGGAATTTGTCATTTTTATATGATTGTTGATTTTTTCTTATTTTCGCGCCAATATCTTGAAAAATATTTTGTGATTTTTTTTTAAAACATTTTTAAAGTGTTAATCCACACTTAGGAAAGAAAAATACTTATTCAGAAAACGTATAAAAATTTGAACGTAGCGGGACTCGAACCCGCGCCTCCTGGAAACCGACCAGGCGCTCTGACCACTGAGCCATACGTTCTCAAAACTTAAGTGTCAAAACTTAACTTACTCTTAAGAACGTATGGCTCAGTGGTCAGAGCGCCTGGTCGGTGGTCCGTTTCCAGGAGGCGCGGGTTCGAGTCCCGCTGCGTTCAAATTTTTATACGTTTTCTAAATGAGTATATTTTGTGATATTAATATGGAGTGGGGTGTTAAAAAGAAACGAATAGTTGTGATTGCATTATATAAAGTAAATAGCGTAGCACCTAGAATATGTTGCGTATTTTAAAAGATGATTTAGGATTGCAGCCTATAAGAGATGCACTAGTCGTATTTTAACTGATAATTTAAAAAATAATAAGTTGATAAAATAAAAATAAGTACTTAAGCGGTACGCAAAGGGAGGTCACAGATAAATTTGCTTACGGATGAGAACATTTTTACAATTGAGCAATATTTAACAATCAAAATGACCGTATTTCTGCCGAAAGCTCTTAAGGAGGTTCCCAATTAGTCAACAAAGGTACAACGTGAGCATTATCAGACTTCTGTGATGGTTTGGTGGAGTGTTAGATCTCAAAGAGTGACTGAGATATGTTTTAAACATTGGCACTAGTGTATTAAAATACCATTCTTTAGAAGGTAGTTACTTAATAACACTATGTTCAATAATTGAAGAATGGTGCTTTCAGCAATGCTCTATGCCGGGTAATAAAGCTCGGTCCACCCAATTTTTCTTAGAAAACAAGGTTCTGGACTTCATCAGGGCTGAAGACTGGCCGTCATCTAAATCTGAGCTTAACCCACTGGATTATTATTTATGGTCAGTTTTAGAGAGTTAAATTTGCTCTAAGCGCTATGGTAATTTGGAGTTCCTAACTCAATCCATACGATGCAGTGAATTATTTTCCCATAGAAAGAGTGCATGCTGCAAATGGTAATAGGTCTCAATGTTTAAAGGATTGTGTTGTAGCCAACGAGACGACTTCGAATAATCTTTATAATATATTTTTAATATATATCAGCTTCACGCTATCCTGCATACAGCAAGGTAGACAGAGGGAACCTAATGTTAAGACACTCCGTTCCCCACTTTCTGCCGAATTTTTTAAAGAATTGCGTATTGAGTGGCGGAATTAAACGCAGGGCTTTTTGCTTTGGTCATCAGTAGACTTACTTACGCTTATTTTTATAACTACGATTACAGAAAACGTTATATGTTTTCTGTAAAAAGTTTTATGATTACGAAAATGACTAAGGTTATATTGCCTTTGATACTAATATAAAACGTATTAATTGCCTACATTTCTAGAATTTTTATATTTGAAAAATATTAATTTCCAAATATGTAAACATGTCTGCAACGATATATTTAAACTTCAAAGGGATGTAATTATTTCAACAGTTAAATAATTGGAGATTTACTTATTAAATTGTTCACATTTTTATATAACACTCAACAGCTAAGTATGCACTATATCATTTTTTAAGTCTAGGCGTCAAAAAAAATGCAGCATAACCTGTATGTATTATATATATGTGCCATTGATGAAATATCATATTCAATTTTGAAATTGTAGGGAGAGCCGGATAGCACCGATCGAAAAAAACGCGATTGCATTTAACAAATCTAACGCCATAGCAAGGAACATGAAAAGCTTAACAGTCAGAACGAAATATTTAAATTTTGCCAAGGGATCAAAGAACGGAGTACATTATTTGTAGCTTCATCTTCGAATATTTCGAAAAAGGCGCATATATTATCATAAATGCACTCAAGATGCTAGAACATAGAGACACATTCATTATTGCGGGTACAACTGCAAGGGTAAAAACCACTCGGCCGTCGCTAAAATGTAGGTTCGGTCTTGATAAAATTATATGACTTAACTATCGCTTATTACCTTATTTATTTATTTAATACTATTGGTATTTAATACTTGGTGTGATAACACCAATATGAAAAAAAAACAAAAAAGAAAAAAACAACAGAAAGAAAAGCATTGGTCCAAGGGCGGCCCAATCACATCCGGTGATCTTTTCCAGGCAATTCTGGATATACAAAGATCTGGAAACACAGGGTTTTAGGTTGGTGAACGAATGTTCATAGTTTATACTAATATAATAAAGCGGAAGAGTTTGTTTGTTTGTTCGTTCGTTCGTTCGTTCGTTTGTTCGTTCGTTCGGTCGTTCGTTCGTCCGTCCGTCCATCCGTCCGTCCGTCCGTCCGTTCGTCCGTCCGTCCGTTCTTGCGTTTGTCCGTTCATCCGTTTGTCCGTTCATCCGTTCGTCCGTTTGTTCGTTTGTTTATTTGTTGGTTTAAACGCCAAGATCTCTGAATCTGCTGGTCCGATTTACTGCCTTTGTATTTTATATGAAAACTGCATTCTTCAGAAGTGCTATAGGCTATATAACATTACGGTGTAAGTCTTAGTTAGTCTTAAATAAAGAAATAACAATAATAAGGAACGGCATCGATCGCCATCGAATTGCTTTAAAATTGCTTTAAGCGCGTGCGCTGCACATATAGCTTATTATATGTCAGTACGTTGTAAGACAAACATATTCAATTTTATTAGATCTAAAATAAACTCCGCGACGCCATATATCTATCTCTTATAAATAAGTGACAATAAGGTATTTTGTGACGAAAATTATTTGACAATTGTAAGGTGATATCTCATCGATTTTTATTTCACATGTATATTGAAACTTACGAGCGAAAGTTATTTCATCGTCAAGGAAATTTAATCTAGATAAACATCGGCTTTTGTACCATTAATTTGGACGTATACTTTTCGAGAAAATGTGAAATTAAAATAATTCAACGCTCTGTTACGGCCGCAAGCCTAGGCTCGAGTCCCACGGGGGGCACCTTTACCGCCACTGACGTCCTAGCATACACGTAGTGTTCATGATTGAATGTATTAATCTGTTGGCAAATGCAGCATAAAAAAAGTATCATTGGAGGTATGCGAGCGAAGCCGCGAGTGGGCCGCTAGTATGTAACTTACTTAAAGGTTAAATGCTATTTCTTTTTTATATTTACTTAATAAAATAAAAGGTTACTACATAAACATATTGTTTCGTCTTTTTTTATAATAGTTATATAATTAATAAAATATAGTAGCGAGAGCCCCATAAGCAAAACACTTAATGTGTTTTGCTTATGTGGCTCTCGCTACCTGACTCTCCTATTTTTATTTTTTCAAACAAATGTTTTTAATTCGTGTTTTTTACAAAAAAATTAAAAGTTAAAACAGAATGAAGCGTTTATTAACAAAAAAGTGGTTACTAACGTATCAATATTATCTGACTGCAAACAGTTTAAAGTTTTCATATTAATCCGGATAACTGGAGGACTCTCCAATAAGTCATATTCAAATTGAATGAATAAGTCGCTTCCATTGATTTCACTTTGCAACTAAAATTGATACTTAGTTGAAATTTAATAATTTATTTTATTAAAATATAAAATTTTTGATTAAAAATCATTTGTACAACTAAGACATGAAGAAAATTCCATCAAATGACTAAAACAAGTAAATTATTTTTGTATTAATAATGCTTACTACTAAATTGCTCCGATATATGTAATATACAGGATGGAAGCGTCAGCGCTCCTTTTGCGGGAACAGCATATAGGGTTAAATATTTTAAACCCATACCTAAAGAAATTCATCAAGATACCTCAACAATTTAGACGAAGGATTTTTTTTTTATTTCACGATGTTTATCCATACCTGTATTTCGCGTGACGCAGTTACGCATAGATACCAAAAACGTAAACACATACTACTAAAGGTTAAACAACTTTGAACTTAATTTTATTATTTATTTTGTTTGAAAAAATCACTTTTTCGTTTTTGGGGATTTTTTTTTAATTGTAAAATAAATAAATCAGTTTCACGCTGCATCCCGCACACTGCAGCGTACAATACACACACTATACTTTCTGCCGAATTCTGGAGGCATTGCGTGTTGAGTGGCAGAACTCAACGCCGCGCTTGTCCTCGACACCAGAGCGAAGAAATGGATATATAAATTTAAGTAAATATTTCGTCACCTCGAGTGGGGATCGATCCCACAACCAGTCGGATTTACAGTCACACATTGTGCCCCTGCGCCACGACGGGCCATTATTTTTTTAATTGTATTAAGCTTTTATAAAGTAGTTAAATTCTGGTTTCATTTAAAGGGGTGCTAACAAAAACACTCCATATAACTACTGTTCTATTACTTAGTCTTAAGAAATTCCGTTCCCTTTAAGACACTTCCGTTCCTCACTCTCCGCCAAAGTTGAGTGAGTGACGTTGAACGTGTGAAGTTGAAAGTTAAGTTGAGTAACGGAATTCAACGCTGCACTTTACCACGTTATCAAAGCGAGGAAATGAATGTACTAAATATTTTATTTCCCCGAATGTGAATGAAACCTGCGTCACGACTGGCCTCTTTGAGTTATATTTTAAAATTAAACTATTTTTATGAAAAATAAAAAACAAATAGGATTGGAAGAACAACTGAACTAAAACAGTAAAAACTTAGTGTTTTAAGTTTATTGTGTTAACTCTTTGTTTATTACTTCTACATATAATGTGATTTATATGATCGTGCACTTATGTATCAAATAGAAAGTTACTCATTTGCTAACCTATATACCATACATTACAAGAAACCTGTTCCTATTATCTTAATCGTAACTTTAAGAACTGCTCAAATTTATAGCGAATACTCAAACACCTGAGTAATTAATGGTTAATTCAGTTTAATGCCACAATTACTTCACTGTGTTACGCATTTATACGATCTTAATTGTCTTAACATAGCAATTTACTTCGCTTGATTGGCTAAGCCGAGCTTTTGAAATATATGTAATTCTAATATAATTAATTTATGCTGTCCCAAGTCTTTTGGGAAAGATGTAACTTGCAAAATGTTATGCAAGGGACAAAGAGACGAATCGTGGCGCAAGTGTATGACACAACCGTGCAAACACGATAGGTTGTGGGTTCAATCCGTGAAATCTAAACGTGGAAATGAAATACTTAATATTTTCATTTCTTCATTGTCGTTATTTATTAATGAGTCCCTACACAACATATTATCGATTGTATTAAATATTTTTTGGACATCCGTTTTTACGATATGACGATGACGAATGACTGAATGACTGAATTTTATTTATCATTTAATAATGATATAGTCAAATTCAGTTGTTTTTTATTCTATGATCAACTTTGACGTTCAAAAAATGAAACATGTAAATTCATATTTTGAATAAAATTATTTGATTTTGAGTTTGAAATACAACCACTACTACCAACAAAAAAGGATTAAAAGGATACTATATACAATATTTTTTTAAATTAAGTTAGATGACACTCAGGGTGGATTGAATTTCACATAGACGACGTTGATATTTATAGGATAGACCAGCAGTGTTTGCCTTTGTTAATTTCTTAGTGGCTATCATAACATAGTGAGTAATGTGTCTGATATGTCCACAACTAATGAATAAAGACTGTTTTTTTTACTTGTAGAATATTTTTTTAATTTTACATAGATAGAGCTCTTTCCTAGTGTGCTTTAGGTGCAGGTTAATTCACCGCACTCAACACTGCTTTTTTGTGTCAAGATATTATTTATTAAGAAACGAACTTGAACGTATGGCTTAGTTGGTCAGAACACTTGGACGGTTTCCAAAAGAGGCGCGGGTTCAAATTCCGCTACGTTCAAATTTTTATATGTTTGCTTAATAAGTATTTTTCTTTCTTAAGTGTGAAATAACACTTTAAAAATGTTAAAAATAATCAGCACATTTACAGAGAAAGCTTTTATTGGGAGCATTCATCAATGTAATAAAATAAAAAGTTAGCATTCATCAATGTAATAAAATTAAAAGTTTTCTTCGACAAAATTGTTACCAACATAATTGTTTTATTGTATTGGCTAAGACTTAATTTTTAATGTACGGATATTGTCTTTAAAACTGTAGCGTTATTAGAGCACGAAAGTAATTCAGAGAAGAAAAAAAATAAGTTAATAATTGTGAAGTTCAAGCGGGCGAAGCCGCCGACAGGTCGCTAGTTAATTATAATACCGTTTTGTTGGGTTGAAAATTATACCTACAACAATTGCAAATAGTTAAAGACTTTAAATGTATAATATTATATATTGCAAATTTACATAAAGCATCTATACTGAACTATTTTGAATGTCATGCAGGATAGCTGCCAGTTAATGTAATAATTAAATTATACCACTGACTTTGAAAAGAGCAACTGTTGAGTTACTTCCCGGTTCTTCTCAGCAGAACTGCCTTCCGAACCGGTGGTAGCTTTTTTTGTTTATATGTTCATTCGACGATTCAAAAGTGCTTATAAGAGTCTATTTTAATAAAGAATGTTTTGAATTTGAATTTTAAATTTATACATATGTAGATATACCTATCTATACTATATCCTATTATAGAAAGTCGTTAAAGAAACAACTGTGATCATATACTGAGAACAAAATGTAGAACTGCTATAGTATGTACGTACATCGTATGACAACATCATATATATTATATAACATTGTACGTAACAAAGCATGTACGATCTGATGAAAAAATCATTTTACGGCCTTTCTGTGTAATAAAGCAAGCGTAAAAGTATTAGTAGCTCTGTACGTCGGTACATTTTTTGTGTGTACTTTATTCCTTTGCTTGTTTCGACCGCAAATTTGTTAGGTGCGGATGAAATATTCATATCAATGTGAGTGGTACTGGTATATTATATACAAAATATATTTTAAGGTAATTACTAAAAATGATAATTTTACCTTTTAATAGATACAATATATAAAGGGCTTTATAATAAATTTAGAGTTTATGCTATACAAAAATTATAAATAAACGAGCAAAGCGCAACGTTGAGTTCCGCCACTCAACATGCAATGTCTCCAGAATTCAGTGGAAAGGGCGCGAAGTGTCTTAACACTACGCTCGATCTGTCTACCCTGTTACGTGCGGCATACATAGTGAAGCTAAAAAAGAAATAAACAATGGCAAATAACAATAGCAATTGCATAAATAACAATGGAAGTATTACTTTACACGTACTCTGTTCTGTGTTCGTATGTAGGTAAGGCCAGTCTCGACGGTAGTAGCTTTACAAAACTCCGCCGCCCCAGTGATGCACACTAGGGCTATAAACGCTTTTAAAGTGCTATAAAGCAGAATAATAAAGTAGAAGTATAATTTGTGTTATATTCTTAAATAAAAACGTAAAATAACTATATGAATTTCGTCTGTATTCAAGATTTTTCAGCATCGAAAATGCAAAATTTAAAAAAATATTTATATAAAACTTTTAATTTATCGACTAAGATGCTTTCTACTATATAAGTATACTATTAAATGCATAATTTGTGACTTTTCATTAAAAATCCCTCTAGTTTAGACTATATATGCATAATAAGTAACATCCATCCGAGGCCAGTCGTGGCGCAGGGGCACGAAGTGTGACTGTAAAACCGACTGGTTGTGGGTTCGACCCACTCGAGGAGATGAAATATTTACTTAAATGTATATTTCCATTTCTTCGCTCTGGTGTCGAGGTTAAGCGCGGCGTTGAATTCTGCCACTCAACACGCAATGCCTTCAGAATTCGGCAGAAAGTGGGGAACGAGGTATCTTAATACTAGGTTCCCTCTGTCTACTCTGCTGTGTGCGGGATACAGCGTGAAGGTGAAAAAAAAAAGAAAAAAGTAGTCCAATTTGACACCTACCACATCACACATCACAAACAAAGGCTACGAGTATAAAGCTTATTTTAAAAGTGTTCGGTCCTGAACACTCGAACCTAAATCAACTTAGCCCAATACCACTTAGCGAGAGGCGAACAGACGTCACGTCAAATAAATACGTTTCAGTGAATCTAAAGGAAAGTAGAAAACACATGTCATATCAATCAATTTATGTACCAGTAAGTTTTGCTTTGAGTAGATTTGTAAAAGACTGAGTGAGCATCTTATTAAAAGTTCTTTTCAAAGGAGAAAAAAAAAATACGGAATAGTTTTGATTTTTTGTATAATAGATTTCAATCAGGTAAAGTATATAAGTGGAGATGGAGCACGTTAGTGGGGTGAATGGAGACCATTAGTATTCGCGTCTCCACGTGTGCCATTAACTGGATTGGATACTTGAAGTTGATTGCTTTAGAGGTGTATTTTGAGATGTGTTAAGCTTAATTTAGTTATATATAGACGTTGAATATATCTTTATACCTCAAAAGTAAAAAAAATATGGTTAAACTTTTTAAATATTTTTTATTGTATAAATATACTGAAAAGTAGTATTCAAAATATGTATAAGTATATATTATTTTAAGATAGTTATGACGCTATGTTTAATGTGCTTTGTTGGTTTCGCTATCGAATACTTAATTTTACTATATTTACTGGGTAGCAAAACCGTCTTTGGGGCCACCGTAGCAAGCTGTCTGAGTCTTTTTTAGATATTTATATTTAATTACAAAATATAAATGTATACATATTATCATTTACTAAAGAAACCTATTAATAATTCACACAGTAATCTATTACTAAAGTTATAAAAAAACCATTTGGAATATTCATACACACTAGACAGTAGACAGAAACGAAATAATAAATTGTAAATGGTAAAGGAAACAGCAGTGGCAAACTCTAAAATCAAATCTATTTTAGACAAAAGCATTGTTTGAAATTGGAAATATTTTGAGTTGAAATTTCATATGTGGGCATTAATTCATACAGTCATATGGAAATGCCTGTTATTTTCACAAAACCCGACGTTTAAGTGAATGAGAAATGTAAAGGATGGACGGCGTGGCTCGCTCTCAACAAAGTTCCGATTTATACCTCTGACGGCACCTAATGATAATTGGCAGTTCACTGGATCGAACAAACTTATGGTACACACTCCTATGGTTTACGAAATTGAATCTTATTTTATCTAGCCCTTAACTTCGTATTAGGATAATGTCGTTTGTTTTAAAATTAGCAGCGGAAAGGTGGCTGTAATACTTTCGGAAAACTCTATTATTCCGACTGGAGGTATAACGATTGTATGGAACAACAGAGAATACTCGGAACGAACAAATATTTGGTGAGAGTATTTTGTGGCTGACTTCTTTCATTTTCAAAATAAGCCTTTTTTATAGCCAAGAGTATTAGAAAGCAGTGCATTTTAAGTAAAGAAGATTTTTATTTTTCGATTTTTATATTGCAAAGATGAAGATTTTAATATTTTTTTTACCACTTCCATATTTTAAATCAGGTCAGGTTAAGCAGGTAAGCAGTCAGGTTAAGTAGGTAAGATAGTGGTCTAATAAAATATTCAGAAGTGAAATTGAATAATAAACTTGTTGTTATTTTCAAAAAATTCGTTATATACAATATAGAACAGCGTTATTCACAACTAAAATTAAAGTTATTATACGCGTCTCTAAGGTAGTTGCTTCAAACTTGTCATTCATTACTTCATTACAGTGATTAGTTACAAGCTCGAGACGTGAGTGAGTTAGTTACAGCGGATGGCGGAGGGCGGAGGGCGGGACGGAGACGATAGGTACCCTCCCTTTAAAAGGGCCTCATTAATGTTTCACGGCCATGAACGGCATCGCTTGTTCCTTAATTGGCAAATGAAAAAATAACCGTAGGGAACTTTTGTGTTATTTTATTCTTGGCACTGGTTTATTCTGAATGCCAAACGAGATAAGACGCTCCGGTTGAGGTGGATTTTATTGTATTATACTTCCACTGTGATTTTGTCTTGTCATTAAGTATTTAACCATTAACCTGGGAGGGAACCCTGTTAATATTATTTTTGGGGTGAATTTATTTGCAAAGAAATTAAATTACCAAGAGATCTGTTTTTTAAATGGGTAAGATCTCGTTAAGGTTCATTTGGAAGTCAAAATAACGTTTGTGGGAAATTATATTTCATTGTAACTAAATGATTCGTTTTCGTAGTTTATTTTTTGTGTATGCATATGTGTATAACAGTTATTTAATATATAAATATAAATAAATTTAAGTATATGCATATAGTTAATTACACGATACTAAAACACAAACAAACAACTTTAAAACTTTTGTCTGTCTGTCTGTTTTTGTTTCTCCGGGCTAATCTTGAGAATATGGGTCCTTTCTTTCATTTATTCCATCCTTTCCGATCCCCATTTTCCCACCTATCTGTCTTCTGACTTTTCATACCTTTCCTCTTTTCATGATAAATCCTTACGTTCCCAATCAAATCTTCTACTGTCAACACCTCATCATACTTCTGGGTACATGTCAGACTCTTTTGCAGTTGCAGGAGTTCGACTTTGGAATGAATTACCCGAGCCTATTCGAAGAGCTCCCTCTCGTGAAATATTCAAACGCCGGGTAAAAGAATCCTTTTTCATAAACTCATAATTCTATTTTTTTGTTTTCTATCTACTCTTTTATTATTATTTATTTATATGTATATAATGGTATGTTGTATATAATTATGTAGTTTATATTTTATATATATACTAGTTTGTATATATTGTATGTATCATATATATTTAATATTATATTAGCATGTATATAATTATATAATATATTATTGTGTATTTATTACATATACTTATGTAAATTGAATATTAATATTTTGTTATTATTAATTTTTTTTTTGCACCTACACACTTCTCCCACATGACTTAGGTTGGCTGGTAGAAAATGCTTTTTAGCGTTAAGCCCGCCTATTGTACATTTTTTTATGTATTAAATTTTGTGCAATAAAGAATAAAAAAAAAAAGAAAAAAATAGCTGAACCAATTTCTATGGGACCAAAACAGAAACATAGAGGGGGTTGTGGAGCAACATATAAGCTATATTTTATTCTAAATTTCTCGCACAATCAAACAAAAATCAAAGAAAAGTTTGCCGTGCGCTGTGTAACTGCCACCTACCTGACAGATTTTGATACTAAATACGATTTTTTTCGAACAAAATCAAATAATAGCTAGATAACCACAATACAAATAAACTTAAATAATATTGAATAAATATTTGTTAAGTACAAGAGGGTGAAGCCGCGCGGGGGCCGCTAGTCTTATAATAAATCAATACTGATATTAAAAAATGGAAGAGTTTATTTCGTTGAACGCACTAATACTGGTTCCAATTAAAACATTACTTTTGACCATGTATCGCAGAACGTTATAGACCTTATTACATATATTTATATGATTTGTTTCAATGTAAGCCAGCGTACATGCGGCCAGAGTTACAGCGGGTGCTTAAAATGAGTCATTTATCATCCATTTGGCCACGCGTGCGAAGCCGCAGTCAAAACCTAGTTTTATATAAACGGTCACACCATCACGCGACTGTAAACGCAAGACTTGTGAGTTCGATTCCCATTTGAGGAAGGAAATATTTAATATATTCTTTGCCTCGCTCTAGTAAAGAGGCAAGGCGCAGCGTTGTGTTACACCACTGGAAATGGGACACCGTAAGAATTGGGCGGCAAATGAGGAAAGGAAGTGTCTTAAAGGGAAACGGAGTCTCTTACTTAACACTATGTTCATAGGTTTTAAGAAACTAAATAGTAAAGAATAACAAATTATCCACTTACTTGATCTAATTTCAACAGTTCTTCAGGTGTATCAGGCAGCTGTCCCAGCATCAGAGGTGGATTTATATTGACCTCTTTGCCCAGTGACCTCACCACTTCCTCGCGATTATAACGGTCGGCGAACACGCAGGATGCCGGGATAAGTCCGTGCACCGTGTAGCTTATTGCTCGCACAAGGATTCTAGAATATAATATATACATTATAATACATTTTGGCGTGTTTATTCGATCGTTTATAATACCCAAAAATTATTCGATTTCTGCTAATCATTTTACGCAAAAAGTACTAAACGGATTTAGATGAAACTTTACAGTATATTACTGTATATAAGAAGCTATACAGCTTATATGTACTTCAGAATATCACGTAGGCTACAATTTATAAACAAAGATTTTGTATTAGTTGGCTATAATTTTTTTTTGTGTGTATGGTGCTTTATAATCTTTATTTAAGCTTCACTCTGGATTTCGCTTATAGCAGGGTAGGCAGAAGGAATTTAGTACGATATAATAGACACTGCTATCTACTTTGAGGCCAACTGTGGAAAAAATGTGTGCCGTGGAACTATCGAGGGAATGAAAAAAATATTTAAATGTATATTTCCATTTCTTCGCTCTGGTGTCGAGGTAAAGCGCGGCGTTGAATTCTGTCACTCAACCCACAAAACCTCCAGAATTTATTACCTACTTTATAATTATATTACGAGACATTCCGTGGCGTTAAAGACTCCGAATGGAAATCGAACCTACAATAGTCGCTTACGACGACTGTATAGCCTCTTTATTTACGTATTTTTAATTAACAATAATTTAATCAATTATTGTAATTTCATTTCCCATTCAAATTTAAGCATTCACCTCTAAAACAAAAATGTAATCAAGGAGAACACTCGCAAATGGGATTCCCTGTAAAATTTTACTGTTCGATTAGAAGTTTATTTGCTTGTTTTGTGGCTTTCCGTAAATTGTAACTGGCTGCTGGCTTTACAATGTAGTAGAGTAATCAAGGCGAACGGTGTTTGTTTGCAACATCTATCTATTCATATTAGGTTTTAGATTATTATTAAAATTGGTTTGTTCAAAGGAATATATCAAAATGGTCTTGAAACAATGTGAGACCGTCGTGGTACAGGGGTACAAGGATGTGACTGTAACGCGACGGTTGTGGGTCCCCACAACCGTCGCGTTACAGTCCCCACTCGNTCAAATTTAAGCATTCACCTCTAAAACAAAAATGTAATCAAGGAGAACACTCGCAAATGGGATTCCCTGTAAAATTTTACTGTTCGATTAGAAGTTTATTTGCTTGTTTTGTGGCTTTCCGTAAATTGTAACTGGCTGCTGGCTTTACAATGTAGTAGAGTAATCAAGGCGAACGGTGTTTGTTTGCAACATCTATCTATTCATATTAGGTTTTAGATTATTATTAAAATTGGTTTGTTCAAAGGAATATATCAAAATGGTCTTGAAACAATGTGAGGCCGTCGTGGCACAGGGGTACAAGGATGTGACTGTAACGCGACGGTTGTGGGTTTGACTCGACGGAATTAATTATTATTTGATAATATGTTCATTTCTTCAATGCCTTAACCCTAACACTAGGTTCTCTCTGCCTGCCCTGATGAATGCGGGATACAGCGCTATTATATTTTAGTTTGTCTTAAAATAACGTAGTACACATTTCGTTAAATTTATCCTGAACTAAATAAATACCAGTAAAATAGCTTTGCAAGAATTAATAGAAATGTCAACAAAGGGGCGAAGGGTAAAGAAATTTTGGCAAACCAAGTATTCCCTAATATTCGAATTGGAATAACGAAGAACTAACTTGAATTGAGTAAACCACGATTATTTCCAGTTCACTGGTTGCGGCTGTTGATTTGAAGTCTAAATGGAGTTACAACATCAAATTAGACAGAACTACATAGTTTATGTGCAGTTTATGTGCGTTTGAGGCCGTAGTGACACAGCGGCACAAGTGTGTGACTGTAACACGACGGCTGTGGGTTCAATTCTAACTCGGGAGAGTGACATATTATTTGTTAATATTTTCATTTCTTTGCCTGGCTCCAAGGCAAACGGCCGGAGTTGAGTTGCGCCACTCAACTGGCAATGCAACTGAAAATGCTAAACGATAGTGTCTTAACACTAAGACCCTTCTGCCTACGCTGCTACATACCAGATACAGCGTAAAGCTGATAGAAAAAATAGCTTATGTGTAAAAGTTCGTTTGAACTTCATTTCAAACTTTTATTACTAAAAAATATTCCAGTATTCATTTACATTGTAGAAATATAAAAATTTTAATTAAATATATATATTTTTGATAATAAAACTATTACAATAAATAAAATGTGATAAAAACTATTACAATAAATAGAATGTGTGATGTGCTTGCTTCTAAAATTTCAAAAATGCCCACTTCGAGCTGTCTCTTTTAGATGCTCTTGTGAACATAAAATATTTGTTGTGAAGCGCGAGTTGATAAGTCAATGTATATATTTCATAACTTTAAAAATTCGAACAAGCCTTTTAATTAAATTCCCAAGTCGCGTTTCAGTTTTCCCGTGACAGAGAGTAATGAAAACGCCGGAATCCGTGAGCGCCATCGGAATCTTCCAGAATAATTTCTACGTGAAGGAGACATTTTTTGTGGCATGCCTTGATTCCATGTGACGTCGTATCACTTTTTTCCCGTCTTAGCATTATCGCATTATGATCCCATTTTCCGGTTTATAATCTTTACTTGACTTTGGCTTTCATATTTGTAATATGATAGAGGTTGCGACCGCATATCGTTCACGTTTCTATAGCGTTTGACGTTTGTGAAGTTGAACCAAGCATTTTTTTTGTAAGAGGCCGTTGTAGCGTAGGCGCACAAGTGTGTAACTTAAGCGTGTTACTGTGTCAACGCGACGGTTACGACGCGACGTGACGGTGAAAACCGACTGGTTGTGGGTTCGATCCCCACTCGAGGAGATGAAATATTTACTTAAATTTATATTTCCATTTCTTCGCTCTGGTGTCGAGGTTAAGCGCGGCGTTGAGTTCTGCCACTCAACACGCAATGCCTCCAGAATTCGGCAGAAAGTGGGGAACGGAATGTGTTAACACTAGGTTCCCTCTGCCTACCCTGATGGGTCCGGGATACAGCGTGAAGCTGATTTAAATTTTGATTTATGTACGCAATAAAGATAATTCTAGTTTATTATTTTAATCTAAAAATTTGAAAATATATTTTTAAATTTACTGCACTGTATTTGTATTTAAATTATGATTACTTATGACATTTTATGTTTCTTAAGATTTAAATGCCTTCAGAAATCGGTGAAAAGTGGAGAACGGAGTGTCTTAACACTAGGTTCCCTCTGCCTACCCTGCTGTGTGCGGGATACAGCGTGAAGCTAAAAAAAAAAGACTTAAATCTATTAAAAAAATTAATAAAACTCTTATACAATTTGTATTTAAATTATAAATATTATACTTATAACATTCTGTTTCCAAGATATATTTGTAATTTGAAATATCAAAACGATTTTCTGCGACTCTGCGTGCTTAAAATTTTGCTAACTTTGTACGTATTTGCTTCAGAAGTGTACTCATCTTTGTATTACTTAAATTAATTATGTATTTCTAGAGCACGTATCACGAACTTGACATTTGATTATATTTAAACGAGCGACTGACACGCGGCTTCGTCTGCTTAAATTTATGAAATCACGCTGTATCCCGCACACAGCAGGGTAGACAGAGGGAACCTAGTGTTAAGACACTCCGTTCCCCACTTTCTGCCGAATTCTGGAGGCATTGCGTGTGGAGTGGCAGAACTCAACGTCGCGCTTTGCCTCGACACCAGAGCGGAGAAATGGCAATATAAATTTAAGTAACTATTTCATGTCCTCGAATGGAGATCGAACCCACAACCAGTCGGTTTTACAGTCACACTTTGTGCCCCTGCGTCACGACTGGCCTCATTTATGGCTTAAATTTATTGTTGTATTATAACCAAATTATACGAAAAAAATATAGTTTAAAAAATTAACAAAGTCTTTAAAATTAACTAAGTCATTAAATTATAAGATTTGAAAAAAATTATATTATTTTTATATATAATAGTTAATTAATCAATATTATATATCGTAGAGTAGAAAAAGAAACTATACCAAATTCTTATCCTAACATAAGAATAATTAGTTTAAATTAACAACTTCGATAATATATTATAGCTTCCACAAAATGAGTATTAGGGTGTAGTTATTAATGGTGGGTAACTATAATACATTTCTTGTTATTTAAACGGGATTCCTTTGAGAGATGGTTTGGAGCTAACGAGTCGATATTAATGCAAACATTTGAGTATGCCTGCATTATTTAGTCATATACGTATAATGTATATACTAAATTATAGTACTGTAGTGTAGATATAGACTGTGTTGAAATCAGTTTAGCATTCAACGCAGAAGCCAATGCTAAATTAGATGAAATTTTGCATTATAATTATATTAATATTTTTCATTATATTAATATAATAGAGAAAAATGTTAAGTTTTTTTAACTTCACGCTGTAGCTCGTACAGAGCAGGGTAGGTAGAGGGAATCTGGGAATCTACTCGTAGTGTTAAGACACTTCGTCCCCATTAAATTTCTTCCGCTCTCTCGCTTTTCACCTAATTCTGAAGGCTTTGCGTGTTAAGTGGCGAAACTTAACACCGCGCTGTCTCGTTATCAGAGACAAAGGGAATGAAAATATTTTTGAAAATGTTTTTTTTTTAATTTACATATAACATGAACTGTGTTGTTAATAAGTTGATAAGTATGAATATATATTATGAATATATAAATAAGATGTTTATAAAGGACTAGTAATAGTCTCTTTGCTGTTCGCTTTCTATGTCAACATTTTTAAAGGAGAAACAAAGATAAAATCAGCTTCACTCTACATCCCGCACACAGCAGGTTAGGCAGAGGGGACCCAGTGTTAAGACACTCCGTTCTCCACTCTTCACCGAATTCTGGAGGTATTGCGTGTTAAGTGGCGGAACTCAACGTTGCCATTTGCCTTGACACCAGAGCGAAGAAATGGAAATATAAATTTTAAATAAATATTTTATTTCCTCGAGTGAGATCGAACACACAACCAGTCGATTTATAGTCACACTTTGTGCTCCTGCGCCACGACTGGTCACAAACAAAGATAAAATCTCCTTTATTCAATTCACTCCTCAATTTGAAATAGAACCCATAACCGTTTAAACACTTACAACTATTCCACAATCAAATATTCATTTCAGTACAAAAATATATTTATCAAATGAACTCAAACGGATATAACGATGTTTTTTTTATTTTTATAGGTTATTTCAAGCATCAAGTCGTTTATTATTTAGACAATATTATACTACGAGTATAAACGGCTGGCTTATTATAGGTTATAAGATAATAATATGGACTTGTGCATTATAGGAGCTTTTTGTTATGGGTTATGGCTTACCAAAGTTGTATAATAAAGTGTATCACCTCAGGAAATCGGCTGTAATAAAATATCTTTGTGTTCTTTTCATTTTGTCCACATATAGATACGTTTGATTTGATGCAATCAGTATCCTTTGGTAAAGTGAAAATGTTAAAATTTCCATATTAATATATATAATGTATTGCTATATATTGAAATTTAAGGTTTCAGCCAATTCAATAAAAGTTATTTTATAGTTAATTTTGTGATATATTTTTTCTATAAGCCGATTGACATAAAACAAAAATTAAACGCTAAGGGAAGACTGAAATACGTTTAGTGAAATGTACATTTAAATCGTTTCTGAGATTGTGTGAACGAGCGCACATACAACCAGACAGAACTTTTAAAAATTGTATATATAACAAGCGATCAGTTAATATTTTATATATATATATATATATATGTATATGTATATATATCTATGCAAATATCATTCTAAAGTACCTAAGGAATTCTAACGTATGACGGAGCATTTGTTCAAATTTTTTATAGATTTTTAAAATAGAGACGTTGCTCTGAAACAATTAAAATGACGCACATCGTGTGAAATGTTCTAAATACAGTATTTTTTTAGGGAAAATTATATATTAATATACGAGTATGTAACAACACCCCGGGCTGGTTATGCAAAATAAAATATTGAAAAAAGAGAAAGTAGTTGTCGAAAAAAAAATTAATAAATCAAATAATAAATCATGATAGTCTTTTAATCACCTCCTCAGGTGAATGAATCGCCATAAACAAAATATATTGTTTTGTAAATTTTAAAGTTTAACAAAATATTCCGAAGGTACTTCATAAGTTGAAGTTAAAAAATATTACCCACTCCATCAATGGGAGGAAATTACGTTTCTCGATTTAAAGGCTATTTGAGGACAGGTTTATTAAAAATAAAATATTTTATTTTACTTTTGCAAAAAGTAGCTTTGGAGGTGAAATAATGTTGTAACAAAGTGACAATAATTAAAATTAAAATATTAATATTTTCCTTGGTGACGCAAAGGGTAAAACCCGGAGTTGAATTCCGCCACTCGATAAGCAATGCCTCAAAAATTCGGCAAAAAGTGGGGAACGAATTGTTTTAGGTTCTCTCTGCCTACCCTGCTGTATTTGGGATACAAGGTGAAGCTGAAAAAAATAAAATCCTGTTAAGTGCGAGTCGGAATCGTCCATGGAGGCTTCCGTACCAATTTTAGTAAATAAAATTATAGGTCAACGGGAAATATAACTTATAAAATTTTACAAACTTAATTTTGCTGGCATATGCATTCATTTTGTATGAAATGAACTACAAATATAATTGTATTCCGTGTTGAGTGGTGGAACTCAACGCCGCGCTTTGCTTCCAAACCAGATCGAAGAAATGTAAATATTAAATATTTCAATTCCTCGAGTAGGAATCGAACTTCACAACCCGTCTTTATAGTCACACATTTGTACCCCTGCGTCTCGACTGGCCTCATAGACTATTACAATTGCGTTCACTATCTTCGCGTTTAATAAAATTAAGCTACTTCCCTGTACAATGGTACAGTGCTGTGGTCTAATCACATTGGCTATAGTGTGTAGTGGTATATGCCGGAAGGCAAGTGCTATGCCGTTACCTATAGAGACCGTATGTTATATACGAGTACATATATGGTATTCGATCTTCCTTTCTTGTTGTGGTGACCATATATTCGTTTTATTGTTTTTAATTAATAATTTTATTTTGTTCAGATAAGGTTGAATAAATTTAAACATAATGTATAAGTTAATGAAATGTAGTGGAATATAAGGCAACTTAAATATGACGTTAAGATTTAAATTTGAAAGCTGTGAAAAATGGAAAATCGTTTTAAAGCTTTGTTAGTCTTTTCACTTGTTCTAGGCCGTTTATGTGTACATTTTTTGCTTCACGCCGTATGCTTACCTAGTGTTAAGACACTCCATTGCCATTAAGAACGGAAGTGTGCATACTTTCCTCCGAATTCTCGAGTCATTGAATGTTGAGTGCCGCTACTTAACAACTCAACGCCGAGCTTTACAACGAAAATATGAAGATGAGATGAGAAAATGAAAATATTAAACATTTACACTCCCCCAATGAGAATCGAACCCACAACCGTCACACTCACAGTCGCACGTTTGTGCCGACATTTTCATATATTTTGCCAGATAATATAAGTGATATGAAGACTATACTACAATATAATATGATAATTATTATATTTATAGCTTACCTAAATTGATCTCTCGCATTGAGAGTTTCTTGTTTTATAGATAAGATGACAGGTCCCAAGTCTTCATCACTCGTGAAGTAATTCCAATGTTCTGTACCGTAGAAATATTTCTCATAGGTTTCCTGTTCCACGGACGTGAGTTCGAAGCCGCCAGCCCTTTCCCATTGCTCTTCGATTGCTGTTTTCTTCTTTGGTGTGCTGCCACCATTGTCGCTGCTGTCTTCTGCCGCTTCGTCGAGCGATCCTGATCTTCTTTGACGGTCTGTATAATTAAATTATTATTTTACATATTCATGTCGTGAAGTCTTTTATTGAAAAAAAAAATCAGCTTCACGCTGTATCCCGCACACAGCAGAGCAGGCAGAGGGAACCTAGTGTTAAGACACACCGGTCCCCACTTTCCGTCGAGTTCTGGAGGCATTGCGTGTTGAGTGGCGGAACTCAACTCAACGCCTTTGCCTCGACACCAGAGCGAAGAAATAGAAACATAAATTTAAATAAATATTTCATCTCCTCGAGCGGGGATCGAACTTATAACCAGTCGATTTTGCAGTCACACTTTGTGCCCCTGCGCCACGACTGGCCTCTTTTATTTATGAGGCCTAATAGGATTTAATATATTGTTACGAGTTTATCCATTATGATATTGAGAAATTGTATTTTTTATTACGTCATTACGAAATTGAATTAAAATTTGAACATCGCAGGATATAATTAGCTTCCGATATTTAAATATTAATTAAACTCAAAAATTCTAATTAACTAGGAGCTCCACATAAAGTTTCAGCCTTGTATTTAATTTTTCCATGTTATTTTTTATTAGTATAAAAAATTGATACGTAATAATTATTATATTTAAATATACCAATTAACTTATTAAATTATACCAATGTCGTCTAGAATTAAAATGACAAACACAAAAATTAATATAAATCGAGGATAACATTTATTTAAATCTAATATAAAATAATTAAGTAATTAATCTCTGCTAAACTTAAGTTGTTTTACAAAAATGATTTCCATCTAACATATTATAGCAGTGTATCTATGTAGAGTCGATAATAATCTAGACATCTTGTAAATTAATTATAACAGAGTTCTGAAGCATTATTAATTGTGAAAAATAAAAATCATTAGCTGGATTATTGTGAAACCATCGTTCCATTACTTTGATTACTTATTTTACTTAGACAAGCTTTTCAAACAAGCTTTCTTGGGTGTTTCGATGTATATTTCTTTAAGAAACTTTGTTGTTAATTTATATAAAAGATGTTATAATAATTAAAAAGCATTTAAAATAAGATAGTCAGGTTATGGGTTCGATTCTCACTCGAGGAAATGAAATATTTAATATCTTTATTTCTCCGCTATGGTGTCGAGGACTCAACGGAATTCGGTAGAAAATTAAAAACGGAGTGTCTTAACACTAGGTTCCCTCTGTCTACCCTGCAGTGTGCAGGATACAAAGCTAACAGAAAGGTAGGAATTAGCATCAACAACAACAAACGAATTCATAATACATATTCATATATTTTTTTTCTTCCTGAAAAGCTAAAACTTATTGCATTAGACCAGTGGTTCCCAACCAGTGGTCCGCGGACCACCAGTGGTCCGCAGAAGCCTAAATATGGTCCGCGAACGATTTTAATTTTACGACTGGGGATGGTGAGGCGAAGTTTTTGTTTAATTATCACAGTTAATTTTTATTATACCTACATGCATAGTGGTCCGTGCTACCAAGAATGATATAAAAGTGGTCCTTGATCAAGAAAAGGTTGGGAACCCCTGCATTAGACTATGTCAGGTGAAAATAATTAGATTATTTGAGCCTTTCGTGTGTCATATATTATAAACATCTCATTCACTGGAACTCTAGCCACTGATGGCTTTAAAATATTTTTTATATTAATTCACATTGAAAAATGTGCAACTTATTTGTCTTACATAATAAAAGTATAATTATTTTTATATGAAATTGTAAATATTGTCACTGTCTGCCTACGAAATTGTTCTTCATAAAACAATTCATACTTTTATTACATAAGAAAAATATTTTTTCATTTTTAAATATAAATTGTTATAAAAAATAATATCTATATAATTACATATAATTTAATATACATACATACATAGCTTCACGCTGTATCCCTAGCGGGATAGTCAGAGAGAACGGAGCGCCAACGCTTTACTTTTTCTATAATATTTCTTTAATTTATAATGATTTTAATTAAAAAAGTTGAGGCCAGTCGTGGCGCAGGGGCACAAAATGTGACTGTAAAATCGATTGGTTGTGGGTTCGATCCACACTCGAGGAAAAGAAATATTTATTTACATTTATATTTTCATTTCTTCGCTCTGGTGTCGAAGGGAAAGCGCGGCGTTGAGTTCCGCCACTCAACACTCAATGCCTCCAGATATTGGCGGAAAGTGGGGAACGGAGTGTCTTAACACTAGGTTCCTTCTGCCTACCCTGCTGTGTGCGGGATCTGTATCCCGCTGTATCCCGCGTGAAGCTGATTTGATTTATTTGATTTAATAATGAAGTATTATTTGTTCAATATAATTTAAACTTAAAATAATTTAAATATGATAATTGAAATATTCAATCACTTTACAAGTTCAAGCCACACTGTTATCGCAGGCCTTGTATTGCGTTAAGCCCGAGCTTAACGTGGCCAGACATGTCAGGCTTGATTCCATGTGTTCTCTTGGACTTAGAAGAATGGATTTAAACGTTTATTGACGAAAACATTTTTTATTTTTAGATGCAGTAGAAACTTTATTTAATTTTATGTGCACTAATATAAGCATTATATGTTAATATCTTTAGAATAATCGCTATATAAAAGTACAAATGATGACTTTTGTGTGTGTTTTGTGTAGAAATATAAATTTAAATTCAAAATTTTAAATTAAAATGTTCATATAATGTTAAGTACAGCCACTCAACACGCAAAGATTTCGGCGGAAAGTGGAGTGCGGAGTGTCTTAACATTAAGCTTCTTCTACATGCTAGCTACATGCGGGATACAGCGTGAAGCTATAAGAATGAGAATATTTCTCAATTTATATCAAAACGTACAAATAATAATAATGTAAAGTAAAATACTGATATCATCAATTTGCTTCTTACAATTTGCATTTATAATTTAAGCTGACGTTGTATAATTCTTCCCTAATGTATGCCACGTTAAGTCATTTGAAAATCTTATCTTAAGACGTTGAAAGACGTGGTAAGCTGTTATTCTCGTTTGAATTAACGAGAATTGCCTAAGAGACTTAAGTTTTGACTACACTATACTGTAGGCTGTGATGTAAACATCAGCATATTTATATAAAATAATAGGTTAGGCAGAGGGACTCTACTGTTAAGACTTTCCGTTCCTCACTTTCCGCTGAATTTTCTAGGCATAGCGTGTTGAGATGCTGGTTGTTGAGGTGGCCGCCTAGCTTTGCCTCGATACTAGAGATGAAAATATGAAGGACTTAATTTCCTCGATTGGGAACCGAACCCACACCCTGTCACGTTTACAGTCACATGCTAGTGCCCCTGTGCACCGACTGGCCTCTTAAATATCTTATAATAGATAATTATTTTTGAAACTCATATTTTTTTTAAGTATATAAGTTACAAAGTATTACAACAGCTGAAAAATATTCGTAAAGTAGTAAATTAGAATTGACATGACGTTCCAGAAAATTATGAAAAATGATACTTTGCTCATACAAAATTACCCGAGAACATCAGAGTGACATTTTCCTTTGTCACCTTGTCGTAAATTTTAAGCAAAATAATTTTTGACATTTGTTACCATTAACATAAGTTAGGAAGCGTAGTAAATAATCGAAAAACCATATTAAACATGAGATTTTTTTTCTCTTACTAAGTCTTTTGTATTTTTTTATGGTAAGCTGAAAAATAGAATTGTATTTTTCTGGATAGGAAGTCAAATTCACAAAGATTGCCTTAATTTTGATATTAGAATATCCAAAGAGTGAAAAAAAATGGAATTAATTTTAAACCACGCTCTTGGGCCCTTTAATTCTTTAAGTTCTATATAAAAAGAAAATTAAGTAATAGATCAGTATTAATTACAGTATATTATTTTATTATGTAAATATGGTGGGATTTATACAAATAAAAACAGTTCAGATAATAGGTCAGGGCAAAAGTATTTTCGTATTATGAATGTATTATAAGTAACCAAACTTCTTTGACTGTACTGAATGTAACTGGCTGGTTTCAATACCATTAAATGTGACATTCTGAAAAGCAATAAATAAAAAAAAACTAGTTCCCGCCATTTTTCAATTGCTTTTCAAGCAAGCAAAATGAACGTATGTGACGAAGAAATCCGGTATGTTTTAAAAATTTTATTACAAAAAAGGTAAAAATGCAACGAACGCCGCGAATAAAATTTTGTGCGGTTTACGGACCTAATGCGGTATCAATAAGAGTAGCACAACTAACTACAACATTGCTGAAGAACTGGATGTTGATCATAAAATAGTTTTACATCATTTACGGTAGTCTGGGTACAAGAAAAAACTTGACATTTGGGTACGACATGATCTCACTGAGAGAAACCTAATCCAACGTGTTTCCATTTGCGATTCTTTGTTGAAACGTAACAATTCCGAACCATTTCTTAAGCAGATAATTACGGGTAATGAAAAATGGGTGACTTACGATAAGAATGTGCAGAAAAGATCATGGTCGAAGCATGGGCAAACCCCATAGACCGTGGCTAAGCCCGGCCTAACTCGGAACAAAGTGATGCTATGTTGAGTGGTGGGATTGTAAAGGAATCGTCTGACTCACTATGATGACCTTTTGCCACCAGGTAAAACTATCGATTCTGCCTTCTGCTGTCAGCAACTGATGAGTTTAAAAAAGCTATTGAAAAAAACCGGCCCGAGCTGGTGAATAGGAAGGGCGTAGTTTTCCACCATGACAACGTCAGACCGCACTCATCATAGGCACGCAGCTAAAATTGAGAGAGCTTGGTTGGGATGTGTTGATGCATCCTCCGTATAGCCCTGACCTCGTTTCATCAGATTTCCTTTCCGTTACATTTTGATAACGGGAGGAAAAGAAAGTGCTGAATGTTCTTAATTATACCATTAAAACGTAACACGCTTTTATTATTTACAAAATTGGTACTGTGATAAAAACGGGAAGATTTAATAATTAAGGTGTAAAGTTAATAAATTTTTAACTTTTTAGTTAATTTTATTAACAAAAATTTAAGTTTGTTTTTAAAAAAGGTTATTTTTCCTTTAATTATATAACTATATGTAAATAAATCCAATCAGCTTCACATTGTATCTCGCACACAGCAGGGTAGGCAGAGGGAACTTAGTGTTAAGACACTCCATTCCCCACTTTCCGCCGAGTTCTGGAGGCATTGCGTGTTAAGTGGCGGAACTCAACGCCGCGATTTGCCTCGACACCAGAGCGAAGAAATGAATATATAAATGCTACTAAATATTTCATTTTTTCGAGTGGGGATCGAATCCACAATCAGTCCGTTTTACAGTCACACTTTGTGCTCTTGCGCCACGACCTGGCATCTGAAAGAATAAATACATCGTTAAGTAAAATAATATAAAGAAAAAAAATATCAAAATACATATATACAGATTTTCGTGAACAAACTGCCAAGTCTCAAATAAGGTCAAAATCTATTAATTTATTTATAAGCTTTCAAAAAATAAAAAGGTAAACTTTGGCTTATGCATCAATAATGTGAGAAAGTGTCACGGGAAATATTTTTGTACCCTCCTATACGATTAGATAGCCTACGCCGAGATGAGAAATGAATATTCTATGCTCCGGGATTGCCGTTTACAAAGTAAAGGCAAACGTCGAAACAAAACGAAGGAATATGAATGTAAGAAAAGGCCGAATGTATAATACAATGTTCATTTGTAAGAATAAAGCTTACTTATTTAGTCCTAACTCAGAAATATTCATTAAATTTCAAAAATAAATTGCTGCAAATTATTTATATTCCTTTAATTTTTAGGTATAATTTTCATATAAACTCAACAACATATCAAAACTTAAATTCAACTTAGCGCTGTACGCTGTAACCCTAGCGGGGTAGTCGGAGCGAACGTAGCGCCAAACGCTACGGTCTCTGCATACCTCTTTCGCCTCGTCCACTCTCATTAACCACTTTTACGTGACGTTCCTACAGTATCTTTGATACTGTGTTTTCAAAGATCAACCGGGGTCTCCCCCGACTTCTCTTATGTCTCTCTCTTCCATCGTAAGTCTTTTTTGCCATTCGTTCATCACTGCCCGTGCCCACCTGAACACCATCTTCTTAATTCTTACCGTGACATGCTCGCAAGTACATGCCATTCTGTGCATCTCTTCATTACGAATTCAATCAGCTGAGCTGACTCCGCGTATCCTACGGAGAGATCATATCTCCACGGCATTCATTTTTCATTCATTTTTGTTCTGTAATATCCACGTTTCACTACTGTACAACAGCGTCGGTACCAACACTGCATTGTGAACGGTCGAATGTGCAGATGTGCTGACATTTTGACATTTCATCAATGCAGCTAAGGCATTATTATCGCTGTAACTGGTAGCGATACGCCTTTCCTCATCCATCTCGTATCTTCTGTCGCTAAGAAGTGCTATATTTGGGGAAAATGTTCATATTCTCCCCAAATATAGCACTTCTTTCATTTGTTCTAATATCTTACCATTTACACTGATCTTGCATTCCGTCACACCATATAAACCGTTGCACACCATACCCGCACCTTCGCACTGAGTAGAATAGAAAATATTAAGCAAAGGCTTTAAGAAGATAAAACTGCTAAATTTGGGGCTTTCATATTTTATAAATAATGTTGTTTTTTGTCCATAGAATGAGGTATTGCCACAATAGGAGAATAAGTATGTAGTTAAAATGTTTCCATTACAGAAAGTTCGTTAATGTTGCTGTAAAAAAGCATTTTCTAAGCAAAGCCATTTCCATTGAAAATAAAATTTTAATCACCGCTGGACTCATTTGCGTTCGACTAAAACATACCTTTGAACAAAATAGACATGTATTTCCTTCTGTTCTAAAAGAACACGAAACATTTTTTTTAGGTTAAACTTTCGAGCTGTAAAAACTACTATTCGTATTCTATTCAAGTATTAACTAACAAGAACTAATACAGATACTTTTATATATTAATATTAGAAATCGCTATAGTTTGTTCGATATGGGGATAAGTTACTCGTATATCGGATGAAATATAATACAGCAATGCCTTGTGCCTTCCATTAGTATTATAGAGCCTACGGCGCGGAAAAGCATATCTAAATTTTAAAGAATAAAAGCATTAGCGTCTTAGTGACAAAAAATAATTATTTTAAATGATTTGAAATTTAAAACAGTTTAGTTAATTATCTATTTGTTCAAACTCTTTTCGTTATACAAGCATATATTATTAAAGAAATTACAAGTGGTCGCCAGCAAATTTCTTTTTTGTATTATTATTTATTATATAATATATACTCATTTAATATCTTTCTTAAGCTACAGTCCGCGAGGCGTAAGCTGAGTTTTACAAATGACTTGATTTGACTGAACTTTTAAAATAACATTTGTAGAGCCAGAAAAAAAAAACATTAAAAATATAATGTAATATTAGTAACCAATAACATGTGCTTTATTTTTTTACCTACTGCAATTACGCTTAACATACGAACGAATACTATTTTTATTGTTCGTCATTCAAAAATCATTAATTTCTATGCAGTAGCTATCGCCATATTAAGAAATTTAAATTTATCAGTTTTTATTTTTTACGATTTTCTTTTCACTTTTTCATTGAACATCAGGATAAAAATCGAAAAAGAGAGAGCTCCTGACTAGCACTAAAAGTTTCTTACATTTCTGTGTAATAGTTTTGACCTGACTCGTGAACAAATTAAAAGACAGTCCGATTAATTTACTAATATATATTTTTTCAATTAATTAATTAAATTATTTTTCATGAAAAATTAATTAAATTATTAATATTCTATCCAAAACAATAGAATTTATAAATTAATTAAAATTATTATATTATATACGAAAAATATTTATATCATCAACATTTTACTATAGAAGGCAGTCGTGGCGAAGGGGCACAAGCGTGTGATTGTAAGCGCAATAGGTTGTGGGTACGATTCTCACTCGAAGAAATGAAATTTTATTTACTCTGGCGTCAAGGCAAAAGTGTGGCGTTAAGTTACGCCATACAACACGCAATACCTCCAGATTTCGCCGGTAAATGGGGAATGGAATGTCTTAACACTACTTCCCCCCTGTCTAGCTTGCTGTATGCGGGATACAGCGTGCTAAACAGAATCATTTTACTATAATATCCTTATTTACTATAAGCTAAAGGGGTTAATTGATTTTAGTAAATTGAAGTTGAAGACAAACTAATGACGCTGTGAGTAGGATATCTGTGACAGCCAGAGACGAGCTGTCTGGCGCCAAGGAGTCGACTTCATACTTCATATACATTAAAGTTGTTTTAAATGTGATTATACACAAATTTAGTTTAACAGTAACCTTTTATGGCAGCTTTTGTTATGTTTGTAATTAATTTAATAATTTAATTAAATTTGGTAACATCGATATTATAATACTAATATATTTATTTACATTTATATTTTCGTTTCTTCGCTCTGGTGTCGAGGCAAAGCGCGGCGTTGAGTTCCGCCACTCAACACGCAATGCCTCCAGGACTTTACGGAAAGTGGGGAACGGAGTGTCTTAACACTAGACTCCCTCTGCCTACCCTTCTGTGTGCGGGATATAGCGTGAAGCTGATTTATTTTTTTTTATGATATTACTAAATTTAAATTAGTAACAAAAATATGATCATCTGTTCGTTATCGGTTAAATTTTATAACCATTGATAAAATTATGTACAGATATTGTAGGTTACTATGGCTGAGATGATTGATGATTATTGATGCAACGTCAGCCAACTTTTGCTTTAAAATTTACATAAAATTACTAAAATGTATTATCCAAAAATATTTAAATTATACCTATTACTAAAACGATGTGGCCAGCCCATAAAAAAATTACACAATTTTTTTTCTAATTATTATCATTAAAAATATTGGAAATATATATTCAAAATACTCATTCTCACGACCGGTAGCATAAGTAACAGTGGATAGAGCCAAGTTGTTTGTGAACCGGATACCGGACGACTAAGATCCTAGCACTTTGGAGATAGCGCGCCGATAAATTGAAAACGTGTGTTGAATGAAATGGAACAGATGGGCAGCTGGAGAGATTATCTCCTAATTAAATTAGTTAAGACTAACTTGGACAGGAATCCTTTGAGCATATAGAAGGAACTGTTAAAGAGATTGTGTTTCCCGCTGTTATTAATTGAAAGTTCTTTTTTTTACCTTCACGCTGAATTCTGTACATAACAGAGTAAGCAGAGGGAACTACTGGGAACTTAGTGATAAGATATTTTTATTTTATTAAAACACTTCTGTTCCCCAATTGCACCGGATTGCGTGTTTGAATTTAGAATCGACACCAGAGTCAAGAAATGAAAATATTTCATTTCCTCGAGTGAGTATGGAAGCCACAATCTGTCACGTTTGTACTTGTGCCCCGGCGCCACGAATGGCTTCTTATAATTAAATTACAATTTTAGATTATACCATAAATATACGTTTCTTATTATTATACGTGTATAAGTATGTAATATTAATTATTATTCGTATAGGACAGAATCACCAAAAAGTAGAATTACAAAAGATTAGGAAGAAGGTGAATCTTAATAGTGTTTTATACAATGTTATCGTCAGTCAAGATCACTGCAACCAACATTTTCATCACAGCTAACGGGCACCCACTTTGCATGGTAAACGCTCCAAGTTTACCCGTGCCGGCCACACACGTGTAACTCAGTTGTAATAGTTAGACATTGTTAGTTTTACTCCAAAGGAAAGTTTAAGGGTGTTAAATTTTGTAATAACATTATTTTGTTCAGAAATTTATATTTAAATTTTATTTGTAAGCAATTTTTATAAGGAGTTCAGATTTTGTTATAAACATTTAGTTTTTTTTTTGTTTCACGTTTTTTCCTGCATAGGAGGGCAGACAGAAGGAACCTAGTGCTAATGAATTTTAGAGGCATTGTTTGTTGAGTGGCGGAACTCAACGCCAGGATTTTGCCTTGATGTTAGAGCGAAGAAAATTAAAATATTAATACATCACATGATCATTCCCACGAATGGGAATGAATTGAACGACTGAACTCACAACCGTCGCGTTACAATCATGCCCTTATACCACTGCGCCATGATGGCCTCAATAAACGACAATTTAAAAATCTAATAAATCATTAAAATTTGAGGTAATACTTGATGTATCAACAGTTTCAAAGTAAAACATGATATTGGAATAATCTATTACATCAATTTAAAGTGCTTACCTTTTACTTGAGATGTATTCGCTAAGTCAGTAATAACTAGATAGCAACATTTACTTAACAAGAAGCCAATCTGACTTCTTGTTCGACAAAACTTCTGACCTCTGTTCTGGAACGAAACTTGAATATTTACTTTGGAATATTATCTTATGTAAGGCCGTCGTGGCTCAGCGGCACAGCGTCTGACTGTAAATGCTAACATTGTGGGTTGGATCTCGACTCAAGACTTCCTCGTTTTAGAGAGAAGACAATGCGCGGCGACACAAAACGCAACTTCTCCTAAATATTGGGGTGCTTGGGGAACTGACAGTCTTAACACTAGATTTCCTTCGCTGCTGCATGCCGAACACACCGTAAAGCTAAAAATATATATTTAGGAATGCTATTTAATGTTAGGAATATTATGTTGGATACGTATAGATTCCTATACGACACCTACCCATCATGTCACTATGACGCGATAGCGTGATCCATTCTTATTATTCTACCCTACAAAGGGCAATTAATTGTTATTTTAATTATAAATGTGGTTAAGACCTATTTATAATTATCTACGTGAAATCTTGGCTCTGATGTGCCACATAACCTCGACTATTCGGGTAATTGATTATTTAGTTAATCAATTAATATCGTAATTATGAATGTGGTTAACACCTTGTAATTGCACTAGGCTGGAGCAGTGAAGGTGAGTGTTGATATATCGGAAAGGGTACCCTGAAGCCTACACCTGTGGTCGCAAGTCCCAGGCACTGCTCCATGCTTTTCATCATTTAAAGGCAGGCCGTAAATAATATTAGTTGCAACTACCGTCCACATTTAATGTTTGTTCGATACGACTACCCTCTTGTTATTTATCACTTCCGACATATGAGGAATATATCAGGATGTACGAGCGGTAACGATAAGTACTTTATGTTAATTGATTTATATTAAGTTATGTAATTATTATGTTCCTTAATTTAATAATGTTCCTTAATTTAATAATGTTCCTTAATTTAAGTTTTGTACATGTTTAATTGCATTTAAACTAAATTGTTACTTTACTATTTGTTGTATTATTTTTATTTAATAAATTTCTAACCTGTTTCCTAAATATATAATTTATATAGAGGTTCAGGTGTAACAGACGTCGTCGTCGTCTGGCTGACGTAATGCAGATGCTCTCTAAAGGGAATATTCATATTCATGGTATAGAGCCCTCATTTAATTATTTCAATTGCAGTATCGCGTCCTGTAATCTCTGAAATGTTAGCAACTCAACTGATATGAGAACTAATGTGCTCAAATAATACGAGGAGTTCTCGTAGTTTTCATATACAAAAGAATGCAAAACGCACTATTAATTTGTATATTAAATTTTAAATACAATACGAAATATATACATTTTTAAATATACATAACGTTCGGTTGCTCTGCTTGTAATTGTATAATTTTATTGGATTCCGTAAGGGTCCTCCCTCCCTCGGTGATTTAAGAAATCATTAATCACTTGTATTCATTAAAAAAAATAAAGAATAGTATTTATTCAGACGTATAAAACGTTTCATGTTCTTTTTTCTTCAGCCTCACGCTGTATGTAATTCTTTAGGCATTGACACCAGGGGGAAGAAATTAAAATATTAAACATTTTATTTACTCGAGCAGGAATCGAACCACAACCTGTCGCGTTTACAGTCAAACACTTGTGTATGCTTATTAATTTATAACTTATACTTCGTATACATTTATTTGTAAACATGGACATAAGGAAACACATGTACGAAATCTTCGACATTCGCATTCCCTGAAAGCAGAATTATTATATCTTAACTTAAGACCTGGGAAGGTTACTATTGTTATAGCATCGTATGGTGTTTCCGCGATCCACATGATAAATGCGTTTTGGGATACATATTTATCAGTTTTGTATGTCATAATCAATCTTCGAATAGCACTAGGTTTTACTATAAATGTTTTTTTCTTTGTTCATATACTATTTGATTTTATAAAATGATCTTGAAATAAATAGGAGGTAAGGTACCGTAGCAGTATAAAGCCCCAACATAAAAATTTAGACATTAGAGGTCAGTCGTGGCGCAGGGGTACAAGCGTGTGGCTGTAAACGCGTCAGGTTGTGGTTGCAATTCCCACTTGAGGAAATAAAATATTTAATATTTTAATTTTTTCGGTGGCTCTGGTGTCGAGGCAAAACGTGGCATTTGAGGTACGCCACTCAACACGCAATGTCTCCAGAATTCGGCGGAAAATGGGTAACCGAAGTATTTTAATGGGAACGGCGTGGCTTAACATTAGGTTTCCACCATTTCTGCACCACTGAACCACAATCAACATGATCGACGACCATAAAACCTGAACCCTGCCACAAAGGAGTGCAGAACATTAAAAACATTAATGTTCACATTAAAAAAAAGGAAACCAAACTTTAACAAGCAAAGCAAGAACAAAAAAGGCACGGACGACGACGAAAAGTCTGTGGCGCATAACAGCTCAATAATAAAAAAAACACTAGGTTCCAAGGTTTCCCAAGTACCCTCTCTGTGGTATAAAGCGTGACGCTAAAATATTAGAAAAGTTTAATATCGAAAAAAGTAAAAAAGACAGTAACCTACATATTATATTATAGCAATCACAGACTCGACTTTCAGTAATGAAGAAAACGATAATGGAGAAAAGGAAGAGTTATCTACATTTAAGGTGCAATGTTTCTAAATTATTAAAATAAAACATAAATAAAAAATAGAGAACAGAGCGTTTTAACACCAAATTCCCTTTGGCAACCTTGCAAGAAAGTGGAAAATACGTTAGGATGATATAAGAGCTCTTTTGTGCTCAGAAGGAATATGAAATCAGTCCCATTGTAGTTTAAGATAATGAATAGTCATTACGTAAAATAAGGAACCTTTACAAAACTAATCACTGTTTCAATAGCAGACCACTTCTTATAAGTACTAAACCAATCAAATTAGCCTAGATTTGTTTAGAAGTGAAATCTACTTCAGAAAACCAACAAGTATTTCAAATAAATCACATAATATATTATGTGATTTATTTGAAATATTAAATCGGAAATACAAATAATATATACAGAAATCGGAAAATATATTTTACACAGAAATGTAATTTAAATGTTTATGCAAAACATGAGAGTGTTAAGAGCGCGCAGAAAATTGAATTCACCGTTTACAAAGATATGAAAGCTTGTGTACTCTATAATTTTTGCTCACATACAGAAAATGTGAAATATTACAGTCTGTCTGTGACTTCGTTTGCGTGTAGTCTAGCGGGAAAAACTAAATGTAAATCATGTAACAGTTTTTAGGTTAAATAACTTACCGGGTGATATGTATTAAGTATTCAATATTGTATAATGGCAGTTGTATCTCAGCGGCACAGCGATTGTTTGTCGGGCGGTTATGGGTTCAATTCTCACTCGGGAAATGAAAAGAGGGGAGCGGATTTGTACTACTACTATTAGAGTGCCACCTTCACCATTTCAATATTTTTAGCTAGTCAGTTGAAGTTAGTCGTGGTGCAGGGGCACAAAGTGTGACTGCAAAATCGACTGGTTCGATCGCCACTCGAGGAGATGAAATTCGTTCTGGTGTCGAGGCAAAGCGCGGCGTTGAGTTCCGCCATTTAACACGCAATGCCCACAGAACTCGGCGGAAAGTAGGGAACGGAGTGTCTTAACATTAGGTTCGCTCTGTCTACCATGCTGCGCGGGATACAGCATGAAACTGTATTATATAGTTAAATTAATTATTTTAAGTGTTTAATTAATTTAAATAAGTCATACTAAACAAGGGCCATAACACCTCGTTATCATTGATATAATATATTCACGTTTAAATTAAACTATTTCACGCAATTCATTAATTATGTAAATACATTTTAATTATTATGTAAGGTTTTTTGTGAAACTGTAAATATGGTAATGAATTTAAAAATGCATATTTTATTTTATAAGTTAACTATTGTATTTAAATAGTTCTGAATATAACCTGAGGCCAGTCGTGGCACAGCGGCACGAGGTGTGACTGTAAAACCTGTAACTGATATCCCACCCTACTCCTCAATAAAATATTTAAATAAAATTATTTAAATAATAATTTTATCATTTTAGTATGGCTCGTGATACGTCTAATATAGTTAGAACCCTTTCGTAGAGATCGTAAGTAATCTAAGATCTTTTAGAGATTCAGAGGTAACAATATAAATATGAAATGTATCATAAATTTAACATAAGTACAAATAAAATATATTATGATAAATAACATGTCATAGTCTGTCCGTTTTAATCTCCCGTGACATATCTTAAGTATATCGAAGACGTCCTATCTTCCTCTCTACTATGTAAAATATTTAGTTATAATAAAAGGAAGAAAGCACACCGCCCCGCCCCTACACCGTGAATTTCTACCAGACCGTGGTTGCAACAGTCTTTATTGAACTCTCCGGGACGTTCGTGTGTGATCTTCCTTAACGTACTGGTTACGCTTGTTTATATTAAGATTGTATTAGAATGGTGATCCGTGACGTTGATTGATTTGTGAGATCAATATAAGTCGTTGGTTCGAACGCACTATCGCAAGGTGGCCGATATGTTAAATAAACTCACGGCACACACCCCACAGTCGTGTCTCATTTGTTTTCTACATTAAAACAAGTTGTTAGACTCATAGGCGGACACTACTACGTACACCAGAGTTCCAGGACATAAAATAGCACCACACACCCGTATGAGACAGGCGGACACTACTACATACACCGGAGCTGGGACATAAAATAGCACCACACACCTACTAATCGTATACCAAGTCATAGACGTGGTATAAAATATGTCAATGACCAACGCCATACAAGCATAGCTTACGTATCGCGAGCGTACTGCGAGACGGCATCAGCCACGACATAGTTAATGTCATTATAACAGTTCGCATAAGCCCATCACGTCAGCTTCCTTGACGTCAAGCAACATTCAATATCATAATATTGGTCAAAGATCACTTGGATCTACAATATGTGTCGCCCCTACACATATNTCTTTGTTTTAATAATAAGCTATTAAAAACTTACCGACGAAGTATTCCAAAACAAGCAATCGTAAATAGTGAAAGCACTTATAACTTATCTTACCAGCCTCGAATACTTATATCAATCACTATTACATGTACTAACTAACATACTTTTTACATATAAGATGTAACTAAATATACATTAATTATAAATTAAAACTTCTTTAAACATTTTGAATAACTATCCTTCACCAGACGCGTCCGCCATCTCCCTTCTTTTTTTTTCCTTTCCCTGACTTTGACGTTGACAGTATCTTATTCAGCTAACATGATATTTTACAATAATTAAAATATTAATTATGTTATTATTTATTTTAAATTATAATACATAATGTTTAAATATAATTATTAAATTATTTTTGATAAATATATTTTATATCTGCGTATTTTACCTACGGTATATTACTTCACTTTAATATTACTTGTGAACGGAACGCGGAATTAAAGAACTGAACTAAACTATTATTTTTAAATTTGTATTTTTCTTAATCTATATATTAAATAATGTTATAAATTATATTTGTAATACTTTTTTATAAATTATTATTATTTTGAATTTACCTACACATTTTAGTTCTGGTATGGATCGTTACAAACCGACTGGTTGTGGGTTCGATCCCCACTAGAGGAGATGACTTTATATTTCCATTTCTTCGCTCTGGTGTCGAGGTTGAGCGCGGCGTTGAGTTCTACCACCCAACAGGCAATGTCTCCAGAATTCGGCAGAAAGTGGGGAGCGAAGTGTCTTAACACTAGGTTCCCTCTGCCTACGCTGCTGTGTGCGGGATACAGCGTGAAGCTGATTTATGAATAAAACTTCTCTAATATTTAGAAAAAAGTAGTTAACATTATATAAGTTGTATATACATATTTTGCTTGAATATTCAAAAGAAAGCCATTTATTAAATATTATAAGCCATAGTCTATTGAAACTTAACAACTTATGGTTATTTTAACATTTGAAGTAGACGAATATTGAAATTGGTAAAGAAGTACTCAAAGGTAAAGTCAACTACCAACTAGCCTTTTGTGGCAGAGACTTTGGTCGCTCTTTTAATAGGCTTATAATATAATTTTGGAAGCTTTTATAACAGTTATTGAAGATCTCGAAATTTTGGAACTTTAAATTCTATTAATATTCTCTTTGTATTGGAACGAAACTCATAAGAGTTAGTCATGTTGTTAAAATATCAGATGGATATAGTAGAAAATATATATTTTGAGACTGTCGTCGATTTTTGCTCCGGTAACGGCTCGATGTTGAGTTCCGCCATTTAACACGCAATGCCTCGAAAAATCAGTGGAAAGTTGGGGACGGAATATTTGAATGGAGAACATAGTGTCTTTAAACTAAAAGAAGAAATAAAATGGATATATATGTAATGCATATAAATGTACATAAAAATATACATTTACTAGTAAAATTGGTTTTTGTATGGTAACCATAGCTTTTCATTTCATGCCTGCAAGGCTTGATGACATTTTATTAAATTATACGTAACTAGAATTTACATTGTGCACAAATTCAATCTGAAGGCCAGCGGGCGGGGGTCACGCTAACTTATAAGTCATTTCAACAGCTTTTCAAAAATGATTAAAGATAAAGACGTATGTATGTATGTACTTACTTATTGATTCATGTAAATGAAATTTTAAAACATATTTTTGCTAGAGGCCAGTCGTGTCGCAGACAAGTATGCAACTGTAAACGCGACAGGTTGTGGATTCGATTCCCACTAGAGATATAAGTAACGAGGAAATGCGCTGCGTTAAGATCCAGCACTCAATACGCAATACCTCCAGAACTCGGCGGAACGTGGGAAAAGGAAGTATCCCAATGAGAACGTTTCCCTCTGCCTAACAGCACATATGGGCGGGATACCGCGTGAATGTAAAATAATAATAAAAAACCTTAACGTATTGTTTTATTGCCTTAGATAGGGCTTATCAAATTATTTGTATTTATTTTATATTTATAACATCTTTCTTTGTGAAGGACATAATAAGATAAAGATTTGTCTTTTGTCTTTCAATTAGAGATAATTTAGCTGACAATATGATCTGGAAGAAGAAACCCAATGTCGCATCTAGTATGATTATACCTATAGAGAATCTTTCGCTTGTATAAATTATTCTTAGTTTTAGAGGCAAAAAAATTAAACATCTTTATTGACCGAGAGAATGTACACTTACAGAAACCTCATTGAGAGCCCTAAAAATAATATACTGTTCTTAAGTTCCATGGTGGTAATGCCATCCACCCCTCCCAATTTCCACAATCTTAAAATATATTCAAATTAATATAAAAGTGAATTTAGAATACATGCATTTCGTGTAATTAATTAACAGCAATTATTAAGTTAAGTACAGTTCAGTCAAGTTGGTAACTTAAAGGACTGGGACTCTTTAAAGGTTACAAAAGTAAGTGTAAATATTATTAAACATTTTTAAAGTGTTATTTCACACTTAGGAAAGAAAAATACTTATTAAGAAAACGTATAAAAATTTGAACGTAGTGGGATTTGAACCCCCGCCTCTTTTCTCAAATGTTTATACGTTTTCTTAATAAGTATGTAAGTATTAGTGATTAGAGATTATTACTATATAGTACCTTCAGCATCAGGACCGCTGTCATGCTCCGACTCCGACTCGTCCCATATGGTGTCGGTGGCTATCTTCTGACGAGAGCATTCGATCCAGTAGCCGGGTGTGGGAATCAGGTTGTGAGGATATTCTTCACAAAATTCATCTATTGAAAAATAATATATTTATAACTTACGTGTATATAACACAGGAGCACATAAAGTTACAGTTCAGTTTAGTTCAAAAATACTAATAATATTGCAATATCATCATATATTTTCTTGATTTCATTAGATTTTGCAGTTTTATTTTTTAATATTACGTAAATTTATTACATCTAAGTTAAGGAAGGTTTTTTTTCTAGAAAATAATGTAAGCGATGTTTTTTTTAAATATGTATACTAATATATATATATATATATANGAAATTGTAGCTAAGTGATATTCCAGCAACTTTTTATTTGGATTATCTCTCCACAGAATCATTTGCAAATTCTGATCTTTATTACTAACCCATATTTGCCTAAACATCTTTTCGATGTCGGCAGTAAATGCATATTTAAATTGTCTCCACTTGAGAATGAGATTCATTAAATCTTGTTGAAGATTCGGTCCCCGCAACATAACGTCATTTAAACTTAAGCCTGATGACGTTTTACTCGATGCATTAAATACAACGCGTAATTTAGTTGTCGTCGAGTCGTTTCGGGTGACACAATGGTGAGGTAAATAACATCTAAGGAATGCATTACGGTCAACAGCTGCGGGTGTCATATGTCCGAGCGACAAATATTCTTGAATGAATTGTAAATAATCATTTTTAATTGATTTATTTAATTGAAGTTTTCTTTCTAAATTATAAAATTGAGCTTCAGCTTTTGATTTTGAATTTCCTAATTTTTCCTGATACTCGGGTTTCAATGGCAACCTAACTTCATATCGCCCGTCATCTCGCCTTTTTGTAGTTGACTGGTAGAATTCCATACACCTTTTGTCTTCCAAAGATAAGTCGGACTTTTCCGCAAGGTCCTCAATTTCCCAAAATTTTTGTATTGCTTCGATGTTATGTAAAACTACATTGCAATGAACGGTTTTAGTATTGCCACTCAAAATCCAACCAAGCTGCGTTTGTTGAGCGGTCGGTAAGGCCGAATTTACCCTGCATATTCCATCCATAATAACAATAGAATATATATCTGCGCCTAATAAAATATCTACTGGGCGACTTTTATAGAACTCCGGGTCCGCCAGTGTAATGTGATCCAAGTATGACCAGTTCGATTTTTCTAATGTACAACTGGGTAGGTTTTTAATAAGTTGTTTCATTATTAGCGCATCGGTTTCAAAGGAAAAATCGTTTATTAAAGATGAACATTGTAGGGTGACCATACCCTTACTATTGCTTTCCTTATCGCCGACGCCTGAAATAATCCCCTTACACCGTTGCCGTGGGATTTTCAAGGCCTGTGCTGCATGCTCTGTAATAATACTAGTTTGTGAGCCCTGGTCTAGCAGTGCCCGCAGGATACAGAAAGATCCATTAACGGCTCGCACCTTTAACATAGTAGTAGGGAGTAAGACCTCGTTTGGGTCCTCCTGAACTGACACGTGCGAGTTGCGAGGGAGTTGTTTTTCTGCGCTGTCATTTTCCCTTGTAGCAGAGTTGCCCCCGCGCACGCACGTGCCCTCACCGCTATGACCGACTTCCGTCAATGCGCGCGTGTATTGCGATTGCATAAATGCTTCATGTAAAAGTCGATTATGTGCCTTATTGCACTCGCGACAAGCTTTATTTGACTTACACTGCTTACCTTGATGATTTGATAAACAACTTATACATAAATTTAATTTAGTTGCAGTTTTTAGCCTATCGCTAAGTAGCATCTCTAGAAATTTCTGACAGTAATAGATTCCGTGATCATTACTACGACACAATGAACACCTATATTTTGACATGAGATTACTTTTATCGTTAAGAACTGGTGAAATTATTTTACTATTAATTAAGGACGTTTTATGATAATATGATTTGTTAAGATGCGTACTAGGATATTGATTTTTATTACTAACGATATTTTTTTGCATAGCCTTGTCTTGTTTCCTATGTGACGACTCTAATGAAGTAAATTTAGCTTCTAAGTACTGTAAATATTCTTTAAGGGAAGGCAATTCGCGTGGGTTATTTACCGATTCCATATAATCAGTATAAGACGCGGTATCTAATTCTTGGGTTAATAAATATACAATTATAGGGTTCCAAGAGCTAATGTCAACCCCTAAATTTTTTATTGCATTAAGACATTCTTGTGCAGTATCATGCAATCGTTTTATTAGAGCGACTGACTGCTGCTGCATCACAGGTAGGCTCATAAGAGTGTTCATATATGATTGAAAAATAAGTTTTGTATTATTATATCTTTGATTTAAAATATCCCAGCAGACTATGTTGTTCTTTTATTAATTTTTAAATGGTAATAAATTGAAAAAAAAATCATATTGTAAACATGAACTCGTCTCGATTAACATAGTATTAAAAATATATAGATAATAACATATATTCATAATTAACCATGTTATTTATGTGTATTGCCATGCAAATTCTATTTTATTTATTTAATTATTTTTAACCTAAATCCAAGTTACATACTGTTACAAAGTGTACTGCAAAACATTACATTCTTGTTTATAGATGAAATGAAGAAAAAATGTAAACTGCTGTAGGTACATTTGTGTAGTTTTTATTTCCCGCTTTAGGAAAAACGACTACTTATTAGGTATAGAGCTAGATCATTTGTATAAATAAGTTAGATTATCTCCATTATTTATGTTTTATTGATTTCCTTAACAATTGTTATTTCCTGCCAATGCTCAATAATTGCTTTTTATTGCATTTTTTCTTCAACATGGTTTTATTAAGAAAGACAGTCGAATTAATGACAAGATTTTTTTTACTGAGTATACTTATTAATATTATAATAGTTGGCTTATATTTAAACATGTTTATTATTTATAAATTGAATACTGCACGTAGGCCATTAAAAGTATTCAGAAAGTTAAGAACCCCATATGTTACATTTAGTTGTAAAGTGATGCTAGGTATTACGTCTAAGTATTATTTTATTAACATAAAAAATATTTTTCAGGTTTCAAGCAAGGTCACCTACAATAACCCTTGATTTGTTATTTTTAAAACTTTTCATAAAAAGTCATCGAGGAAGTACACACTGTTTCTTCGGTGTGAAAGCTTTTCGTTGCGAAGAGTCATCCAGAGATTACCAACTCCTTTTCTCTCGATGCGAAAGCTTTCTGTATGGAGGCTCTGGCAAATCGTTGCCGGTTTGATATAATAATTTTGTCAACTGACAGACGAATGCCACCTGTCGACCCACGGACCACGGACTACTGCAAAGTGTTCTAAACGTTGGGTTTCCAAAAATGTAAAATACTGAATATACGCGATCTTTTACATAGTTTAATTTATGATGTGGAATAATCGTAAATTTCAAAGATCTTACTAATAGCTTAGCTAAATTATAAAAATTTATGAAATGCGTTACCAAAAGGTATTTTCTGCATAAGAGACAATTTTAATTTATTTATATACATACCTATAAATAAAAATGATTATCTTTCTATGGTTTCAAATAACCGTTTTTTTAAGTGTTTATAGTTATTTACATGATATTAAAACACAAACAAACAATTTTAAAATTTGAATTTATCTGTCTCCCTTTTATTATTTATCTGGCGTAATCACTGAAACAACTGAACTGATTTTTATAAGACTTTCACTGTCTGATAAAGGAGGCTGTGGAGCAACATATAATTTTTATCCTGAAATTTTCGCAGTAAAGGAATTTACTCAGGAAGAACCGCAATTGTCGTGCGTGCGTACCGTGTACAGCAGATTGATTGATCTAAGCTTGAATGTGAATAAGACAAAGGGTCTATCCATAAGTCACAGATCCGGCTCGAAGGGCACTGCCCCCAACATTTGATCCTTTCGAGTTGAATTCATCATTCAAGACACCCGGATCCCGGATGGTGATCTTACGAATACCAGGATCATATCTTTCTTCCAGAACACTGGAAGCATATGATTCTTCGTACCGTCAACGTTTTATCGGAAACATATGATCCACTCGAGTCGTCAAGGGTAAAAGGAGGTCAAGTAAGGTCAATCAGAGGTCACCTCCGAGCACATGGTTTCTGCATCGTCATCAAGTTGACTGGAAATGTTCCTGACATTCCGAGGCAAGGACAGCGACGCTTGAAGGGCAGGAAGTCAATATGTGTACCGGTCTTCAGACATACCTCCAAGAAGATATGATCATCCCGCATCAAGGACACCTACGTGAAATCGTTCCATGTCCTGTTTTCCTCCTAATTTTTTTCTAATTTCATACCATTTTCATCTGATTCGTTTCCCAACATTTTATTATAATGTAATCATCACATATACAGAGTGAAAGTGTCAGCACCACTTTAAGTGAAACCATAGTTTTTACTACTCTATAAAAGCCTAATACATTTATTTTTTTTTCCAAAAATTAAAAAGTATTTTTTTCAAACAAAATAAATAATAAAATTATTGTTGTAATATAAAACGCCATTTGTCAATAACGACGCACGCACACATAAACCTATCAAAACCGCCGCATACGCCTCATTCCGAAATCGAGTCCTAGGTATTGGCAATAAAGTTCAAATTTGATTAATCTTCAGTAGTATTTTTGTAGTAGTTGGTTTACGTTATTGGTATCTATGCGTAACTGCGTCACGCGAAATACAGGTATGGATAAACATCGTGAAATGGAAAAAAAAAATCCCACATCTAAACTGTTGAGTTATCTTGAGTAATTTCTTTAGGTATGGATTTAAAACATTTTACCCTATATACTGATCCCATAAAAGGAACACTTACACTTCTAACCTGTATATCACACAGCAGGGTAGGCGGAGGAAACGTAGTGTTAAGACACTCAGTTCCCCACTTTCTGCCGAATTCTGGAGGCATTGCGTGTTGAGTGGCAGAACTCAACGCCGGGCTTACCTCGACACCAGAGCGAAGAAATGGAAATATAAATTTGTAAATATTTCATCTCCTCGAGTGGGGTTCGAACCCACAACCAGTTGGTTTTACAGTCACACCTCGTGTCGCGCCACGACTGGCCTCTATATTTAACCAACTTATAATATTTTACTTACAGATCGGTACTACGAAAATAAGTGTATAGTATTTTTATGCTAATACTAGCGGACCCGGACGCGGCTTCGCCCGCTTAAACTTTACGAATGCTTATAGATATATTTAGGAAATTGTTTGTGAAAATATGTAACTAATTTAAATAAAAAAAAATATAAGTAAACGTAACCATAGTAAAATATTAATAAAAAACTAAACAAAACCAGCTACATTATTAATAATTTTATCTCTTTCTGTCTTTCTATTTCCCCGAGCTAATATCCAGAATAACTGAACTAATTTTTATTGGACTTTCAGTGATCGATTTTACTGATTTACCCGGGAAAAATCTTTTTCCACGTTTTCCTTGCGCGCGTACATAGATACTATATGAAATAACTAAAGTCCTTTTTACATTAAATATGATAAGTTTTGCGAGCAATATCAAATAAAATCCCAGAAAACTAAAACCACAATTTATTAAGTGTATAACAACGGTATAGATAACCATCCAACCAAGATGAAATAACCAACAATTCTCTCCTTAATACTTAAATAATATTACACCGATGCCGCGCAGGGCCGCAACTTACACCACACCAAGAAATTTATGAAAATCTAACTAATCTGCTCCTCGAATAAGCGAAGAACCAAAGAAAAGTATAAATTAATTATAAACAGCAAATAATTACATAAAAATTAACAGTAGTTCGAAAATGTATGAAAATTTACAAAACCGTCAAAGTCATCTGCCCGTTCGCGTCGGTCATACTATGCCGGTCGTATGCTAGGTTATTTCGAATCAGTGACATCTCCTTAATTATTTATTAGAATGTTATACAGTGAACTATAATTTCAATCTAGATGAAATGCTAAAAGTGACTATTATATTCATTTTCATAAGGATCAATATCAAATTATAGAAAATACATACAACAAAAACCCGATAAATATAAAGTAAATTAATTAAAATGGTTACTTGTTGTTACTGTGTTACTTTGCTCAAGCTTCAGAGATAAATATGGTATGTGTATCGCGGACTTTTTTAAACATTATTTAAAGGACAATATTTTTGTAAAACATTATTTTTATGTATCTCATAAGGTTGAGTCGGCGCACGCCATGTATGCGTTAAGCAAGCTCATTTTGGGTGACGTTTGCTTATAACAACAAATAAACTTTGCAAACCGTTGCTTAGCAACGGTCGGTTGTTATTAACATGGCGGAATAAATTGCCTGTCAAATTGAAAAATATTTTAATATATTAGTATATATCGACAATATTACAAATGTAAGAAAAAAAAGTAACCTATGTTCATCCGAAGACCCTCAAGTATCTCTGTATGAGTATTTTATTACAATTGAATTAGCGGTTTGGCCCTGATTGCGGCACAGACAGACAGACAGACAGAGTTACTTTCGAATTTATAATATAGGTATGGATTATTAAGTGGCTGATTATTTTTGCCAACAATAGCTACGATCGTTGTATCGTTTATGATCGATTTATTATTTATTTATTTCATTGTTTGGTGTTTATATTCATTGAATATTTGATTTTAAAATTTAGTTTATTAAAGCTTAAATGAAATAACCTTGTTGCTTGTTGTGGAGCTTCTGTACCCCTTTGTACCCGTTTCTCGTTCTAGTATATTTTTAAAGAATGAGAAGTGGCAGATTAAAACGTTTAGTAGTATTTTTGTATAATAATAATAGGTGTTTACGTTATTGGTAATGATTTGGTCGGTATCTCTTCGTAACTGCGTCACACGTAATACAGTATGGATAAATATCGTAAAATGAAAAAAAAATGCTACGCCTAAACTGTTGACGAATCTTGATTAATTTTTTAGATGTTCAGGGATAGAAATATTTAATCATATATGTTGCTCCTGTAAAAGCAGCGCATACGCTTCTTTTCTGTATATACATACACCTTAAAATAGATGAAGTAGAAATAAGTAACTCTATTCTCGGATTATAATATGAATAACACTGTTTTTTTATTTATACGAGATATAATGTATGTATGGAAGATGGTTAGATTAGTCTGAATGCCAAGTAATCGAGTAAAATATACGAAATTAACTCTCTCGAAGACTCGAATATTATTTCTCTCTATACATTATTAAATATTTTTTAACCAGAACGATTTTACCTAAGCTGTTACGATTCAGAATTTACGATTGTATCTAGATCGGACTACTGTTTTTAATTTTTAAACATTTTTAAAGTGTTATTCCACACTTAGGCAAGAAAAATACTTATTTAGAAAACGTTTAAAAATTTGAACGTAGCGGGACTCGAACCCGCGCCTCCTGGAAACCGACCAGGCGCTCTGACCACTAAGCCATACGTTCTCATCGAGCTACGTCGAAATTTTTATAGTATACTGTTAGTATACTGTTTTTATGTATACTGTTTTTATGTAATGAATATATTTGAATACTTATATTTGATAAAAAAAATACATTCTCCTTGCTTTATTTAGAATGAAAATAGTTTTTTTTTTATTTCTGGTTCTGTTAGTGCAACGTTATATATGTTAAAAATTATATGAAATGCTAATAGAAATGATTATAGGATTAAGCTCGAAAAAATGTTTTTTATTATTATATTTTGTCATTACTTTATTATTTTCGCTGATATTCATTATTTATAAATAAACAATTAAATTGATTCCAGTCGTAGAGTCGCTCTGTTGTCGAGGCAAAGTGTTGAGATCCGCCACTCAACAAATCCTCTAAAATTCTACGGAAAGTGGGAAACGGAGTCTCTTAACACTAGACTCCGTCCCTACCCTGCTACATATGGGATATAGCGTGAAGCTGAAAAAAAATTACACACCACTAACATATTACTAAAATAGAGTGGAAAGACACGTGAGGATAAACAAATTACTAATGTTTCCTCACGTAATCATTGATTATACTAAATTGTAGGTTTCAAAAGCAAGGCCTTGCCTGGACCTCAATCTTGCTTTCTTCGATCATCTTTGCCGGAGTCAACGCTCAACGATGCCGTGCACCGACACGTATAAATACATACGATATACGCTCCGGACGAGATTGTCCGCCGAAACCGCGTCGAACGCAAGGACCTAGCAAAAGCGTGCCTTTTTTTCTTTATATATAGTAAATCTAAAAAATATCTTAACATGGAAAATGCAGAATTATATCACAAAAATAATACTATACAAAAACAGGACGCCTTGCAGTCTTTACAAGAATATGCGCCGAAAATTAAATGGAAAAACGATGGGAACACAGTTTTAGATATTGGTAGCGGAGATGGATGTATTACAACAAATATACTAACAAAATTTTTACCCAGTAATTGTACTAGAGTAGTGGGAAGTGATAAAAGTGAAAGAATGGTACGATTCGCAAACAAGCACCACGCGACCAACCTTATCAACTTTATCACCCTCGACATAGAGGATGACTTACCTGACGAGTTGCGAGGAAAGTTTGATCTCGTTTTTTCTAATTACGCCCTAAATTGGGCAACACAGCAGGAGTGAGTACTTAAATAAGATTTATATTTTATAACACAATAATACACCTTAATTCAAAAATAATAAACACTGGCCTATAAAGCATTCCATAGCAGCAACGAAAAATATACTTATATAATGACAGCCCACGAGGCATGCTTTCTCAATTTTTTGTGTAACATGTTAGGAATACTAAATCTATTATAATAATTTCTTTCTTCTTTCTTTTGAAATCATATCGTAGTCACCAGACTACAGATAGACAGACGGACATGACGCAGTTATAAGGATTCCGTTTTTTGCTATTTGGCAACGGAACCCTAAAATGTAGAAGGAAATACATGGGAAATAACTTCATCTCTATTTATATAGTAAAATGATAATTTCATATCAATTTTGTACACGAAAGATATAAAAAAAAATATATCGATTAAAGAAGCTGAAAAACCACGCAGCTGAATTATTGTCTGCCTGTCTGTCTGTTTATTTGTCAGGACTAGCTCAAAAGGCGATGTGTACAAAATGTATAGAAAACAAATGTATTTGTAAAATAAATTCTGATTGTGAGTTTACAATTTATAAAAGTTCATATATATTGTGTTTACATGACGCGGTGATGTAAATATATATTTAATAATGTGTATGTACGTTACATTAATTTATAGTAGTTAGATCAAGAGTGTACATAAAAAAATATATGAAACTAGAGGGCGCGCGCGGCTTCGCTCGCTTATTAGGAGTGAATTCTAAAAAAACCACGAAACACGTGTTCAATAAAATATTTTTAACAGTCTGAATTTAAATTTTTATAAAAATCGGTGGCAATTTAAAGATTTTTCCATATAAACTTTCAACCCCTTATTTGAACCCTTAGGGGGTGAATTCTTAAAAACCATGAAACACGTGTTCAATGAAATATTTTTAAGAGTCTGAATTTCAAATTTTATAAAAATCGGTACAGATTAAATTTTTTTTCCATACAAACTTTCAACCCCTATTTCATCCCTTTAGGGTTAAAATTTTTCAAATTCCCTTCTTAGTGGATGTCCAGAATATGAAAATAAACATCTGCCCAAATTTCACGTTTCTACCATCAGCGGTTACGGCTCTGCGTCCTTTTATATATATACATAATCATGGTATGGAAGTATCAAATATATTTTATGAATTAAACTTAATATTATACTCAAAACATATTATTAATTGTATACAATTTTTTTAATACGTTTCAACCACGAAAGGATGAAAAAATGCAATATAACTGCGTTTCTTCTTTTCTTTCCCTTGTTTTGTATTACTATTAAAAAAAATTAAATTAGCTTCACGCTGTATCCCGCACACAGCAGGGTAGGCAGAGGGAACCTAGTGTTAAGACACTCCGTTCCCCACTTTCTGCCGAATTCTGGAGGCATTGCGTGTTGAGTGGCAGAACTCAACGCCGCGCTTAACCTCGACACCAGAGCGAAGAAATGGAAATATAAATTTAAGTAAATATTTCATCTCTTCGAGTGGGGATCGAACCCACAACCAGTCGGTTTTGCAGTCACACCTCGTGCCGCTGCGCCACGACCGGCCTCACTATTATATTTATATACATATACAGTATATTTATATACATATACTGTATTATATATACTGCATTACTATTATTTATATTTGTATACATAAATAATATACCTATTATCAAATATGGCTTAATTTTTATGTCACATATTACCATATCAGAGACTCAAATGCGAGAACTGAAACTCTGAAGAATATAATTATTTACTATTGTGAAAGAATAAAAAGAATGTGTGACTCCAACATAGAATGTATTATTCTATATTGTATAAAAAAACAGCTTTAAGCATTGCATATAAAGTTATCCCGTAGTATAACTATTTTTCAATTACTATTATATCATCAGTTTAATGTTATCAACATTACATGTGGTATTATAGTGTAATTTTGAATATTTTGAATGTTTTTCGATCGTTTATCAAAATGGTAATAGTCAATTTCAAAAAAATATTTGTTATACGTAATATATTTGTAACATTACGTTCTTTTTACCATTGTTATGTATGTCTTATAATCATTTTAAAACTCTGTTAAATGTGCTGATGTCAGTAAATAACTTAATTTACTCCTTCAGAAACAGCCTTAAATGTTAACTTATTGATTTGGGTAAGGAATCATTATATAATAAGTTTTGGGTAAGGAATCATTATATAATAAGTTATATTATAAGTTCTTTGATTTTCACGATTATTACACATTTTAAATAAAACTATTTTAACCGGATTAATCGCGTATATTTTGTATTTTTATACATTTTTGGAAACCCGACGTTTCGAACACTTTGCAGTAGTCCGTGGTCACGGGTAGACTGAGGTGGCATTCGTCTGTCAGTTGACATAATTATTATATCAAACTACCGCCAACGATTTCTTAATTGCCTCGCGTACTGCCCTGGATTCCTGCAGAATAAGCTGATGGTATCTTGTCCTCTGGTATGGTGGGTTTGAGACTTCGAGCTTTCTACCACCTGGGACCCACTCATAAAATCATTGAAGTAGATAAGTAATTTACATATAAATTAGTTAAATTTATAATTTAACTAATTTATAAACTGTACATATATTATTAGCTAAATGTACAATTGGTAAATATGTAGTTATTATAGAGTACACGTAGAAAAAATGTTTTTAGACATTTTTATATAGATTTATTTCAAACGAACAAACGAACCTTAGAATCTATGTCCTGTACATATGGGCCATTAAGTTATGCGAATTTTAAAAAATCATAGAAAAAAAACTACAAGGCTTAGGAAAGATAATCTTTTAATTTTTTTTCTTTTAATTTAATTTTTTTAAATAATTTTTTTAAAATACTTTTTTTAAATATTTTTTTTTAAATAATAAAATACCATCCAGACGTACACACTCCTCGAATCTGAACCTCAAATTCGTAAAAACTCGCTGGCACATGGCTCGTGGGATAGCGGACATCTCGCACCTCGCAAATCACACATCCTCGCAAATATTATTCTAGAGCTGGGCAATTGTCATCGGTTTATTGGTATAAACGCGGCTCTTGAGGTACCCTCAGAGAAAAAAATCCAGTGGCGTGAGATCTGGGCTCCGAGGAGATCACGGAATGTCCCCTCGACGCGATATCAGTTTTCCAGTAAGCATTTCGTTTACAACGGCTAAGGACTCATTGGATGTATGAGATGTCGCGCCGCCTTGTTGAAACCAGGTCCTGCGGTTGTAGGCTTCAAAATTATGCAGTTGTGGGAAGAAAAAGTTACGTAACATGTCTGTATAGCGATCAGAATTTACTTTTACGGTTTGGCCTCACTCATTTTCGAAGAAATGGGGTCCAATGATTCCTTCAGCCGACATGGCTGCCCAAACTGTCACTTTAAGTGAATGCAATGGTCTTTGATGTTTTAATTTGGGATTTTCTGAAGCCCAATACCGACAATTTTGCTTATTCACATGTCCACTTAAATGAAAATGAGCTTCATCCGAGTAGAGAATATTGTTCCGAGTAGAGAGTATTTATCCTTCATATATTACTTATAGTGATGAATAATACAAGTAACATACGTATATATGCGGCATACAACGTGAAGCTAAATGCCATTCATTGGTTGTTCTCTCTAGGCAAACATGATGTGGCAAGACGCAGAAGATTTTTTTTTTCATTATTATGAAACCCTTTATAATTTAAGCACCTCATAAAAAATATAAAATATTGTTAACTAAAAATTAAACATAAGTTTCACAATTTGTTTTGGATAAATAGGGTACAATGTAATTTATCGTAGATCAGTCCCCTAAAAGGTGTACTAACGATCAAGTCAAGGTTACCGGAAGCCGCTGGATGCAGGCAATGGAGAACCGATCGTCGTGGAGTACTTTTGCCCAGCAGTGGACGTAAAACAAAGCTATGATGATGATTAAAATTTCGAAATTAAATTATCGAACATTTCTGTATGATTAAGATTACCGAATATGTATTACTTCTCTATTCTATATGATATACTCTACTCTGTATGATGTAGACGAATTTACGGTGTTTTATGTTTCAGGAAAGCATTCACAAATATATATAATCTATTGACGAGTGGTGGTACTTGTCTACTAATATTCGTAGGACATGTACCCGTGTATACTATTTATAGAGCTTTAGCTGGCCAAAAAAAATGGAATAATTGGCTGAGAGACGTTGAACGTACCGTGTCACCATACCATGATTGTAAGGTGATTAAAAAAATTGAACATTATTTCACAAATATAATTTCCTAATTTTTACATTGCTTTTTTACTTTTTTATTTTATAGGACCCTGAAGAAGTAATTAAGAAAATGATGACATCTATTGGATTTAACAATATTGATGTGCGTTGTACTGAAAAATCGTTTACATTCATCGGCGTGGATGCTATCAAAAGTAAGTGAATGAATATCTCGAATATAAATGTTTGTGAATACTTTTTGTGAGATTGGCAGAAAGTCTTTGTATTCCCATTTTTCACTATTTTTGAAACGTTAAGTTCTGTGTTTTAAAATATAAACAAAAAAATATTGTTTCTTAACCTTTATGTATTTATTTAAATTTAAATTTAATTTAGTCTCGATTTACTCATGTCCTTAAATATAACAAAAATAAAATAATCAAAAAACAACTTTACACTTCACAAAACAAGAAATTTAATAAAATCAATAAAAGTAATAACGGAATCACAACAGTTATGAACTTATGAATTATAAAATGGAGGATATAATCTGGTGAATAGAAACATTTTTACTTTGAAATTTGATTTTTACGATGTTCCTGACTTAAAAAAAGTTAATTTTTGATTATTATGTTCGTTTTTTTCACTTCAAATTTTACAAATTTCACATTGTAAATTTTATAAAATTTTAAATTATAATTATAAAAATCATCAACGAAATCGATAAATTTCAATCATAATTATTATCAAGTAATTAATTCTATAGACAACGTTCGATAATATTGCTGACATTCATAAACCTATGATATTATCTTTTTACTTAATATATTCTTCTCTATCAATCGTGACCTATAAAATAACTTTTTTTTATTTGTGTACCTTTAATATCATATAAAGGTTTATGTGGGCACCATGGCGCAGTGGCACAACGTCTGACTATAAACACGACTATTATGGGTTCAATGGAATTAATTTTCATTTCTTTACTCTGGTAACAAGATAAGCACAGCATTGAGTACCGCTTCTTAACACGCAATATGTCACAAAAATTGGGCAAAAAATTGGGAAGGGAGTTTCTCAAAAATAATGCGTGATGCTAAAAAAGATCTATTATACATTCCTATACATACATAATTTAAAATTGTTACTTAGCAAGTACACCGCGACGCATTCATCAATTGACATTATATTAAAACTTTATTAAAAACATATTTTTTAAAATTTACGTATTTTTAAAAAATATGTATTTGTGCAATAATTATTTTTTTGGTAATCAGATTTCATAGCAGCAGTCGATTCGTTTAAAATACCGCAGGAACTAATGGAAGATTTCCAAGAAGACTATTTGAAAGCTATCAAAGATTTGAAACTCACAAACTATATATACTATAATGAAGAAGGTTCAATCAGAACGAGACAAAACTATCGTCTTATCACGGTACTTGCCGAAAAATAACTAGTAGAAAATGTTAAAGAATATGACATATTACTTAATAAAAAAATTTTCTTCACTTCAAAATATCTGATAGTATGATATAAATAAAATAATGCATACTACTAGTGAAAACTTTAGAAATAGAGTTTAATCCTATTGTACTCTTATACTCTTATACAGGTTGGAAGTGCTAGCACCACTTTAAATGAAACCATAGTTTTAACTACTATTTTTTTTTTGTTTTAAAGCCTAATATAATTATTTTTTTCCCAAAAATGAAAAAGTGATTTTTTCAAACAAAATAAATAATAAAATTATCGTTTTAAAATAAAACACCATTTGTAAGGATGACGCACGCAAACATAAACCTATTAAAGGAACACCGCCGAACGCTTCATTCCGAAATCGAGTCCTAGGTATTGGTGATAAAGTTCAAAGTTGTTTAACCTTTAGTAGTATTTTTGTAGTAGTAAGTGTTTACGTTATTGGGATCTATGCGTAATCGCGTCACACGAAATACAGTACGGATAAAAATCGTGAAATGAAAAAAAAATCCTACGTCCAAACTGTTGAGGCTTTTTGATTATTTTTTTAGGTAATAGGGGTTTGAAATATTTTACCCTATATGCCGTTTCCGTAAAAGGAGCGCTGCCTCTTCCAACCTGTATATAGTTTCATATGAATAAAATTTAAGTATATGTTATTTTAAATATATTGTAGACTATATTACGCAAGACACACTATATAAAAAGTGTGTAAAACAAAATTATTAGTTTAGCAAAACAACATTCAAAACGAATACATTTTTGCAATATGTGGCTAACTAATATAACGTTATATTGCTAGTGGAAAATTGCTAATAAAAAAGCCTTTTTATATCTCTTTTTATCTATTTTCACCGATGTATCTCTGCATGTAATGATGCATGTCTTAGGTTCAAGACTTGATTATATGCATAGATTACATGTAATAAAAAAGTTAAAGTTAAAATTATACTTATAAAAAAATTTTTGCACAATCCTGTAATATATCAAGATAGAGTATCAAGATGTCTTTAAATGTTCAGAAAACATTTATTACGTAATAGATAAAAAGTTATATGATTTTGTTTTTTACGTAGTACCATTGACTTGTTTAAACTAGTAAATAAAAAAAATTGAAAAGCAAACTAAATAGTTTTAACTATCATTAAGAGTGATACTAAAGAATTACACCATTGGATAATTTTATAAGCGAATCGTAGAAAAAAATAAAAAACTAATAGCCTGAACTCATTGAAATTCTACAAAACTTTTGAGTCGATTCACCTGGTTAAAGAATGGGTGGGGGTTTTTTTTTCAGTTTTTAAATATGAAATAGATTTGTTATCTTTCTAATATAATATGTTTATAAATAATTCTTTTTTTAGTCCTAATAGAATACTATGTTATATAAACATATTACCAGGTTTCGTATACATTTGTATATATAATAGTAAATACATGTGTTCAAAATATAACTTATATAAATTAGAATATGTGAATGTATATTAGGGTGTAATGGTGATTGTAATAAATATTAAAATGACATTTTTTTTTATTTTATAACAAATAGTTAATAAAAATAATTTTATAATTTATTCACTAATATTTTTTATAAATGTAATTCCCTGCATTAAACGATTTTTTATCTAAGATGTATGCTTATACTAAAACACAGTTCAATAAATACCGGGCCGGTAACGAAAAAAGACTATTTGTTTTTTAAAACAATAATAATCGTCGTTCGTCTGATTTTTATATCAAATGGGCCGGAATCAGAAAAGTTACTATTGTAAAAGTGTAAAAATATTTTTTATGAATTGTAAAATTTTGTTATTTATTAATATATATATATATATATATATATATATATATATATATATATATATATATATATACACACACACACATATATATATATATATATATATATATATATATATATTCCATTAAAACATTAATGTGAAATGAGAGCAAAGTTAAATGTTAAATAAAACGTCATTCTCAACAAGAGAATAGGAAATTTCTATGGGTGCCCAGTTCTGTATTCACTCGGGATAAAATTGAAGCTCTAAATTCCACTCTACATTTTTTACGTACAGACCTTATTACATTTGCCAGTATGTAATGTACTTCCAGCTTATATACTTTGCCTTGTTACCAGTACATATTAAGTAAAAAAATAAAAAAATGGAAAACACATAAGAAACAACAATATAAAACAAGACAACAAGGACAAGCTCATAATGTAGTTCATTCAAGTTCGTTTCACTTAAGTTTGTCAATTTTTTCATTTATATTACCTGTTAACCTATAATCCTGAAATTGGTATGGAACCCTCAGTGGGCAAGTTCAACTCGCACTTAAGCAGTTTCTTATTTGTGAAAATGTTAAATGCACTAATGAATTTGACGAATATGCTAGGCATTGCAAAGAATAGCAACTATTTAGCAATAAATTACAAGTGCCTACGAATCTAATATAATAAATCAGCTTATATATAAGTATCCCGAACACAGCAGGTTAGGCAGAGGGAACCTAGACACTCCGTTCCCCACTTACCGCTGAATTTTGGAGGCATTGCGTGTTGAGCGGTGGAACTCTACGCCACGTTTTGCCTCGACACCAAAGCGAAGAAATGAAAATATCAATTTGAATAAATATTTCATATCCTCGAATGAGGATCGAACCCACAACCAGTCGTGTTAACAGTCACAGGTTGTGCCCCTGTGCCACCACTGGCCTCCTAACTAATTAACATAATAAAGTGTAAAAAATATTATTTACTTCTAATATGTTCATAGGCGTTTATAGCTTATAGGATTTAGGGGTATCTGGCAAGAAGTTATAGCCATGCTAAGTGTCTGGCAGTAGACAACGTGATTTCTAATATATTCCCCAAGAAAATATGAAAAATCGAGCGTGTAAAAAAACAGAAAACATTTTAATTACATTATTATAATATATAAGAAAATTACTAAGCTTCTTGCCCTATTTTCTTTAATATTAAAAATTCAATAATCGGAAACCCTCCCGTGTGCTAAACGTGACTTTACTGGCTGATATTAAAAATTATTACCGTGTAATAATGACCTCGAAGGAAATAACCACGTGTTACAGAATGAAACGATCCTCGAAGAGTACTTAGTGAAATATTATAAGAGCAAAGTTAATATCATTCAAGATGTTGACAGAACCTAAGAGTAATAAAATTATATTATAAAATTTGTTACAATTTGTTTTTTTTTTTGTGTTTTGTCATCAATTAGTTAATGAAATTTAAATTGGTTAAGTTATAATCTGTAGTCTGGAGTTGGGGTCTAAGTTAAGGTCGCAGCGTAGCCGGTGAGACTTCCTACCTTTTGTAAAGTATTGGTATTTATAAAAAAATATTATATATAAAATGCATTTACAATGTCCTTAAAAGCTGCGAGGTTACATCAAGTGGTGGTGATTGACTGGTGTGTTAGGTTTAATCCTACAAAGCTCTCATGAATTACATAACCCACTAAGACTATAATGATTGTAAAAACACCTCATTTTTGGAAGTAATAAAATTATTAATTAATTGTAAGAAATTGTAAACAACTTATTTAACGTTAATAAATATTATGTAGTTATTTGTAAATATTTTTGTAAAACCTCGAATAAATTAAAATTTGAAAATATGACTTAAACAGCTGACTATACAAGAGGGGACCATAATGTTTTCTTTTTTATAACAATAATAAATCCAAATACAAATCAAAGTTTTTATTTCTGTTAAGTACAATATATTGCCGTTAACCTGGCTAATTTAAATAAATTATATATTAAAAAAATATATATAGAATTTCTTCCTCGCAAGTGTGACAAAGAAAAACTTTAAACTTTAAATGTCCTCGAGTCGAGAATAGAAGTTTCTCAATAGTAACGGTAGTGTCTTAACACTGAATTCTTCTGCCATGTAGGCATGTACGGAATACATCGTCAAGCCAAAAAAACGATGTCAAAAATATTTACAAGTTTGAAAGTATATTTTGAAAAAAAAATGTCAATCTTGGTCATAATCTATCTGTGTGCAAAATTTAATACAAGTAAATTCAGTTGAACGCATTTCAGACAATATCGAATGCGTTTCGCGTGTGAAAATTGTAGCTTCACTAAACTTGAATGACTTTATATTAAATGGAAATGTCGTGATTGTATTCTTTTATTATTTTCTTTTTTTAACGGAATTGTATATTTATAAATCTTTCAACATTCACCAGCATAGCGTTTATATTTAAAAAAAATCTTCGTTTTCTTGTCGTATCGCTCGCTAAATTCCACTTGTCGTTAACAAATAAATACAACGATGTATTTTAATCCCATTGGAAAGACAAAGCGTCAAACTAAACGCGACTGATTGTGGGTTCGATTTCCACTCGGGGAAATGAAATATTTCTTTAAATTTATATTTTCATTTATTCGCTCTGGTGTCGAGGTAGAGCCCGGCATTGAGTTCCGCCACTCAACACGATATGCCTCTAGAATTCGGTGGAAAGTGGTGAACAAAGTGTCTTAACACTAAGTAAAATTCAATATTCTTCTTCAACGAAATCGAATTCATTACATTTCTAAAATAGACAAACAACGTTTCTCAATACTCAAATAATCGTTGAAAAATGAATCCTACTAAGATATATATTGAGAAGTTGTCTAACAAATATTGGGAGGAGGGATCAGGAAGATGCTATTTGTTTTAGGCCGGTATGTGAGGGGTCGGGTATCGCGCGCCGGCATGTGGTGCCTTCATAAAGTGAAAATAATGGCTCTCAAAATGAGTTTCGGTCAAGTTTATCTAAACTTAGCAATAAGTAAGATCGCTGTCCAAATTTACTTATTTGCTCGAAGCATTTCTTGATGTAAATTATTAAAGTAAAACTAAATTACAGAATATTTTTGAGGTATTTTATTTATACATAAGAGAAATTGCTCAAACATTTTCTTAATACCTGTAGGAGTAACAAAATATACGTAACTCGTATATAAGAATGAAGCATATCATATTTCTCAGGGACACGAGTGGATTTCTTTACTAAGGTGTAAATCAAAATAGATGGTTCCATAATACTCATGAAACTCATGATGTATACTGAATTCAGTACATAATTCTACCTGTTCTAGGAATTTGTGCATAACATCAGTGAATATATCGCATCTTGTCTGTTTTTATGCCATAAATTCTTTTCATAGTTCTCTCTTGGGTACATCTGTGGTTAGTAAAATTTTAAGTTTCATAGATACAACGTGTATAAGACTAGCGTACAGTATAATAGTAATGACTGTGTTAGGTTATTATTTTGTACGTGCAAAACGCACGAATAGAATTGTAAAAATGTTCAGACTCTTTTTTTAGATAATTTGTTTTTGTAAGTATATTATTTCATTGAATTAAGTGAAAGGAAGCTTATGTTGGCGAGTCTCTTATGCTACTGAATAGACAAAAACCTTCTACATATCTCAGAATAGATGTGAACGAACTTGCATGAAATTTAAATTCATAATTATTGCGTGGGATCATATACAGGATGGAAGTATCAGCGTTCCTTTTACGGGAACAGTATATAGGTGAAATATTTTAAACCCAGACGTAACAAAATTAATCAAGATCCCTCAACAGTTTAGACGTAGGATTTTTTTTCATTTCACGTTGTTTATTCATACCTGTATTTCGTGTGACTCAGTTATGGATAGATACCAATAACGTAAACACATAAACTACTACGAAAATACTACTAAAGGTTAAGCAACTTGGAACTTTGCCTCCAACACCTACGATTCGATTTCGGAATGAGGCGTATTCGGCAGTTTCCCTTTGATAGTGTTATATGTGCGTGCGTCGCTCTTAGCAAATGACGTTTTATATTACAACAATAATTTTATTATTTATTTTGTTTGAAAAAACAACTTTTCGGTTTTTGGTAATAAAATATATTTTTTTTATTTCATTTAAAGTGATGCTGACGCTTCCACCCTGTAGAGACCATCTAATAAGTAAATCTGCATCTAGTTAGTATTATTTTAAAATATATTATAATAATATAAAAAAAAACATAATTACAACTACTAAAGATTGAGGAGAACTAATTATTCTTATCTTTCCTATCATTTTCCTATTCTAGTGCAAATTCAAACTTCCGCTGTAGTGTCTCGAACTCGGGTAGAAAAATGGAGAACGATGTACCTTAATAATAGATTCCCTCTGCCTATAACTACAACTCTAAATATCTAAAGCGTGAACCTAGAGCTATTGTTCCAATTATGAAATTGATCTATAAAATAGTTTTTTTAGCTTCACAATGTAGGGGTGGGTACACCCTACCATACATTGTGAAGCTAAAAACATTAGAAGAAAAATTCTGGAAACCTAGTGTTAACACAGTGTTCCCGTTCCGAAACAAATACTTTCGTTCCTTATTTTACGCCGAATCCTTGAGGCATTGCGTGTTGGGTAGCGGAACTCAACGCCATACTTTACCTTATTGATATTTAATAAAACATTTATGACTGAAAATACAGAAACGTTAGTGGAATATCTAAATATTGAAATGTATTGTCATATTTTCTATTGCTTGTTGGATTGATTTTTGTATAACAAAGCTGTGTTTTTGAAAGGCTTTACAGCAAATATGTTTGCACGACTTGTGAAATTGTAGGAAAACTGACATCCGCTATATTCAATAAAATTGTATTCAATACTAGCTGCCCGCCTGCGACTTCGCACGCCTGAACGATGACTGTATATTAGAAATATGTATAATTATTTATTTACTTCATGTTATTTCAGTGTTTTTAGGAAAAAAATACTTATTTTAGTACAATTTTGTATGTTGTTATCCCTTTAATATATTGCAATTTAAACTTTGTGGAATTTTATTTAATTTTGCTTAACGTGGTTTTTTCCGCGTAAATTACAATCCCACGGAACCGGAGACTGTAACGATTTCATATATTTTTGGGCCCAAAATGTAAAGAGATGAAAATTGTATGATTTAATAGATTCAGGTACATCATTTCCTCCATGAAAATTCTGTCAGTTTTAGCAATCTGAGAGCTGAGTTATTAGGGATTTGGTAAAATGAGGTTAGGTTCACAGCAGTTTTCATAAAACCAACCTCTATAAAATAAGTGATTACTGAATAGTTTAAGCATTCCTTTTTTATTTTTTCTAGTCAAAATCCGTAAAAAACAAAGCAGTAGTCGTTGAAAATGTCACACAAACGGGATAACACTCAAAACGTATAGAAAGGAACGAAACGAGTAAAGTAAAATACAAAAATCATTAGATAAAGTGTCAATGAGCTGTCACATCTGTCATTTAAAATATGATTGATTTTAATCGATTCAAAATTGATTTCATTTTGTTTTTTCAATAATTAATTGATATTTTCTTTTTGATGGACTTCGCTGACGTTTGTTTTGGTTGGCACGTCAGTCAGAGAGGGTTTTATTTAATTTAGTGTTGCTTATTGTTTTGAAGTTGTAGTGAATATTAACTTTTAATAAAATTAATTAA
>JAAIXJ010000139.1:295435-466719 GCA_013403705.1 Heliconius hermathena | reverse complement strand
TTTTTGCTTTCTATTATTTTTTTTAAGTGTCCCTCTATCCATTTCAGTCAAAATTACTAAATGTACAGACAAAATATTTTTACTGTCTTATTATATATAGAGATAGAGATAATGGAATTGTAATAAATGTGACGTGATGATTTTTCAAAAGAATAAAAAAAATATTTATTTAAATGAACTTGTTATCATTAAAATATATCTTTATAAGTCACTCCTCAGTCTTTTAAGCAAACACGCATGGCGCCATGACGTGGATTTCAACATTAATAGTTTTTTGTAATTCTGTACTCGCATACGGTACCCTTCTGTACACGATACTCCTTTCATAGTAGAATTTTGATCCAGTTTAGTTTAAAGCTGTAGTCGAAAAAACAGCGTACTTACTTGCACGGAGTAACCTTGAAGGCACGTTCACATTTTGTTTCTCAACAAGCCTAAGGCACTCTAAGTTGCCGTTGGATCAGATTTTGCTATATAACTTATATAAAGTCGTAGCGGAAAGGCACAAACGTGTGAGTTTATAATCACACGCTTCGCCTATAAACGCGAGTGTTGTGGGTTCGATTCCTACTCGGGGGAATGAAATATTTTGTATTTTCATTTCCTCGCCGTAATAACGGGACAAAACGCAGCATCGAGTTCTCCACTCGGTACGCAATACCTCAAGAATTTGGTGAAAAGTGGGAAACGGAAGTGTTTTAACACTTGAATTTTCACCAACATTTTACCTGTTATACTAAAAGTTGAAAATTTGTGAATAAGACTATTGTGGTCCATGATATGCCTTGCTTATATCGTTATATTTGGTGTCTACCGTGATATTAATGTCAACTCAATCAGTCAAGAACCTTAAAAATAAAAAAAAGATGGGTTGTTGTGGATCGAGACTTGAGAAAGCCAAATTCTTTACATTATACCAGGTAATTGTGAATCTTATATTTTTTTTTCAAATAATTTACTGAAGACAGATAGATAATATTAAAATCTGTATATATTTTTATAGAGATCCTCAGATTTAGGAATCTGTTATATATTATTGAGAGTGGTTAAGTGTGTGGTATTACTTAAAGCTACGTGTTTCGCTATTCCCTCTTTCATTATCTTATATGTAACATATCCACCATATCAGCAATATTCGTCAAGTACTTATTTTAGGAAACGTATAAAAGCGGCCAGGTCGGTTTCCAGGAGACGCGGGTTCGAGTCCCGCTACGTTCAAATTTTTATACGTTTTAAAAATTAGCTTCACGCTGCATCCCGCACACAGCAGGGTAGGCAGAGGGAACCTAGTGTTAAGACACTCCGTTCCCCACTTTCTGCCGAATTCTGGAGGCATTGCGTGTTGAGTGGCAGAACTCAACGCCGCGCTTAACCTCGACACCAGAGCGAAGAAATGGAAATATAAATTTAAGTAAATATTTCATCTCCTCGAGTGGGGATCGAACTCACAACCAGTCGGTTTTGCAGTCACACCTCGTGCCGCTGCGCCACGACCGGCCTCAATATACGTTTTCTAAATAAATATTTTTCTTTCCTAAGTGTGGAATAACACTTTAAAAATGTTAAAAATATTCGTCAAGGCTAAGAATTTATATTTTATCAATTCAAGAAATAGAATTCACTTTACTTATGATTTCTTTTTTAAAATATCCTTGTAAACATTGTTGTTTTGTCTTTGGATCTTGGGGAAAAACCCGGTACACTGTAACATGATCAGGCAAACTCGCAAAGCGAGTGTATCAACATTGCTAAACACGAAGTTACATACTTATTTAGAAAAATACTTATTTAGAAAACGTTCCTAAGTGTGGAATAACACTTTAAAAATGTTTAAAAATACGAAGTTACATGTTTACAAGTTCTAATATATTTCAGTGGAAAGTAGAAAATGTTGGATTTTTCAATTGTTGTTCTTGTTTAGAATTGTATTTCGTTTTCATATTTAGAGCCAAAGCCAAAGGTAGCCAACAATGTTATGATGTTTTTAACGTGCTAGTGCCATGTCCTTGAACTTACATTGAAATACCCTATATATCCTAGTAAAATATAAACAGTTTTATAGGAGGAGGAACTTCATTATTATAAAGACTAGCGACCCATTCGCGGCTTCGCCCGCTTAAACTACTGAATTATTTACTTAATATACTGAATTACGTTCCTTAACCANATTTACATATTCCCCGGAGCTGGAATCGAACCCACAACCTCCATAGCCTAATCACAACATATAATAAAATTATAACTGATCGCTGTCCGTACTTGAATGACATTTGAGAAAATTTACTTATTATAAATGCTCATATATCAACGTAATAGAAAGCGAAACATTTTTTAAATTTTTTGGCGGTTTGTCGGTTTGTTTGTTCGTTGGTGCACGCTAGTCTCAGAAATGCAGTTTTCAATATTAAAACTTTTCTTAACAAAATAACTTATTTTAAATACGTATAAAAAGTTTAATTTATTATTATTAAATTATTATAGCCAGATTGTTAGCCGCGCCTCTTGCAGACCCTCCAAGCGCTCTGACCTCTAAGCCATACGTCCTCATCAAGCTACGTTGAAATTCTTATAAACTTGTTACAATGCTCTTATGACTTAGTGGTGGTTATACGTTTTCTAAATAAGTATTTTCCTTTTTGCTGAAAGTTTAAAAATATTAAAAAAAAAAAACAAAATAACTGTTTTATTGAATCGGCTGAAACTTTACATTTTAATGATACATGTCTTTAAAGTGATAATGTTATTAGAACACAAAAATTGGAGATTCAGATTGGTAAAATAATACGCAAAAGCCTGGCGTTGAATTCCGCCACTCATCACGCAATACCTCGAAAAACTCGGCGGAAAGCGGGGAATGGTGTCTTAACACTAGGTTCCCTCTACCTTCCCTGCTTTGTGCGGATATAGCGTGAAGCTGTATAAAAAAAATTGTGTAGTTCAAGCTGGCACAAGCGCATCGCTAGTATTCAATAGGGCAATATTGTGGAGGCCATAACTGTACGATATGTTGAAAGCGTTTAACGATATAAATCTAAATGTGTTTATAATTAATCGTGGTACAAGTATTAATATACGACCGTCACATTTACTAAGTATTTGTAGGTATTTATTATATTTTGCTTGTATAACAGGTGTTATACAAGACTCAAAGAATATTTTTTTGAGTTGACCTTCTATTTCACTTACCTTTTAAGATATATTTATTATTTTACCTACCCTCTAAAAAAATGATCTTTTTGATTTTTATAAATTAAAAACAATGACTTTCGAGTAGAAATGTTAAACCATGTCAAATATATCATAAAATCTTGTATATGTAGTTAAAGAAGCTAGTTATTCTAATAGTTTAATCAGCTTCACGCTATATCCCGCGCATAGCAGTATAGGCGAAGGGAACCTAAGTTAAGACATTCCGTCCCCCATTCTCCTCCGAATTCTGGAAACGTTGCGTGTTGAGTAGCGAAACGAACGCGGCGTTGCCTCGACGCCAGTTCGAAGTAATGAATATATAAATTTAAATAAATATTTAAATGCTTCGAATGGTGATCGAACTCACAACCAGTCGGTTTACCGACACGACTGGCCTAGTAAAATAAAATAACAAAATACCTAAACAAAACCGCTCCTTATAAACTCAATCATCTTAGATTAGTGCTTATATAATTAAAAAAAATGTACAATGTTATTTAATAAGCACAAGGCATTTAAATTATATGTTTAATTGAGTCAACGCTCAGTCTGCAGTAGTGAGGTGACAGTCCATGAGTTAGTCGCTTGTTCGGCAGTTCACGATGTATGGTTGCAATAGTGTTTATTCAAACGGCATCTCAAGTTAACATACGTAAGTTACTTAAATAGATTAACAACTAACAATTTGTATGCAAAACCTCCTAAACAATAGAATAGAATAGAATAGAATAGAAGTAGAATGTATGATATATTGAAGTATATTCAAATATTTTNTTCACGATGTATGGTTGCAATAGTGTTTATTCAAACGGCATCTCAAGTTAACATACGTAAGTTACTTAAATAGATTAACAACTAACAATTTGTATGCAAAACCTCCTAAACAATAGAATAGAATAGAATAGAAGTAGAATGTATGATATATTGAAGTATATTCAAATATTATTTTTTTGTGTTAAAGGCATTATAGAAACTTTTGTTAGGTAACTTTATTACGTTGTAGACCAGTTCTCTTACACAATATTTTTTTTTGCTTTAGGAAGATTAACGTTACAAAAACTCCTAATGACCTACTGAGTTTTGACCAGTTGGTTTTATATTTTTAGAAGACATGTTATTTCTTAAGTAGATACTCGCATATTAATAAAAAAGAATATTCTGAATTAAATGTTTAAAAGAAAACCTCCGAGTTATCTATTCGACGTATGTCGGTTGTATAATTATTGTGTGTGTAAGTCCTTTGGTTATCAATTTGCTATCTCTTTAGTTAAATACGGGTATTAAATTCATAAAACATTTGTTATCAAATAAAAGTTGTCAACTCAAGACCAATTTTGCGATTCTTTGCATAAAATTGAGAAAGGGATGATATCATTTTTGTACGCGTTCTCAAGATCCAAATCTGATAGTCGATACGTTGTTTAAAAATTTACTCTATAGACATATTTTTTAAAGCTCATAACCATTTTTAATAGGATAAATAAATTTTAAAAAAATACCCATGGAGGGTACCAAGGTGAACCCGGAAGCGCAAGAGTACAACCCATTCGAACATCGACAAGTGGAAAAACCGAACTCGTGAGTACCATTCACTTTTTAGTATAGTAAACAAAGTAACTTATTAAGTAATACTTAATGTGTTTTTTTTTTATTAAAAATAATAATATTGATGGGCTCGATGTTTTTAGAGATGCAAGATCATTGGCAAATTTAATAAAATCATCGTTAGGATCGGGTATCCTCGCTGTGCCATTAGCTTTTGCCAATTCAGGATGGGCTGTTGGCATTGTCGGCACTATTATTATAGCATTTATTTGTGGCCATTGTGTACATATATTTGTAAGTATATTTTATGTTTATTTGAGTTATTTTATGACTTATTTTAACTGATGGTTTCTATTCTGCCTTTTGATTTACCTTCCAAAAAGAAACGGAGGAAGAGACGCGCGTAAATTTAGAATTAAAAGCGTTACTACTTTCGTTTTTCAAATTATAATAATTTGAAAATAAAATTAATTATAAAAATATTAAAAATAATAAAAAAAAACTAAAGCATATTAAAATAATTTCTGTAAAAATTAATATATATTTTCTCTTTTCCCAATAAAAACCACATACAATAAAATTCTCTCATTTCTTTTAAGCTGTTTCATATAATACTTACATTAAGTTCCAAGATGCTGTTTTGTCACTAAAACATTTACGATGTATTGTTGTTTCAACGTGTTCAGACCGCGAAATAAAATAACCGACATCAGAATTTATACAAACGCTCTAATTATACTTTTATATTATCAAGTAACATAAACTAAAAATAAAATAAAAATAAATCAGCTTCACGCTGTATCCCGCACACAGCAGGGTAGGCAGAGGGAACCTAGTGTTAAGACACTCCGTTCCCCACTTTCTGCCGAATTCTGGAGGCATTGCGTGTTGAGTGGCAGAACTCAACGCCGCGCTTAACCTCGACACCAGAGCGAAGAAATGGAAATATAAATTTAAATAAATATTTCATCTCCTCGAGTGGGGATCGAACCCACAACCAGTCGGTTTTACAGTCACACTTTGTGCCTCTGCGCTGCCAATGGCCTCATTACACTAAACTAAAAATACATAAAAAATTGATAAAAAATCTATTTTAAATGGTAATTTCATATACTTAATTAAAATAGTTATTATTCCAAATGAACATTATCATTGAATTATTTTTGACACAAAATACGGAGCCTTCATCGATCATTTTATTTGTATTTAATGAACCTAATATGACGATGGTTGATTGATTTGATAAAAGAATGATCCAGATATTTTAATTAAATAATCAGCTTCACGCTGTATCCCGCACACAGCAGGGTAGGCAGAGGGAACCTAGTGTTAAGACACTCCGTTCCCCACTTTCTGCCGAATTCTGGAGGCATTGCGTGTTGAGTGGCAGAACTCAACGCCACACTTAGCCTCGACACCAGAGCGAAGAAATGGAATTATAAATTTAAGTAAATATTTCATCTGCTCGAGTGGGGATCGAACCCACAAACAGTCGGTTTTACAGTCACACCTCGTGCCGCTGCGCCACGACCGGCCTCCAAATATTATTTTTATATTTTATATATATATTTTTTGTGTTAACGCTTCTAAACAAGATTAATATTTTTTAAACATTTTTAAAGTGTTATTCCACACTTAGGAAAGAAAAATACTTATTTAGAAAACGTATAATTTTTTTTTGTGTCTAAGTGTGGAATAACACTTTAAAAATGTTTAAAAATATTTAAAAAATAGTATTCTCCCTTGCCAAACGATAATTCTAAGTAATTATCTTTGGGTAGCGGAAATTTGAAAAAATCTCCCTACAGAGATACTAACAACATAAATAAATATTGTAACAAGCGTATAAAAATTTCGACGTAGCTTGATGAGAACGTATGGCTTAGTGGTCAGAGCACCTGGTCGGTTTCCAGGGGGCGCGGGTTTGAGTCCCGCTACGTTCAAATTTTTATACGTTTTCTAAATAAGTAAGATAAATAATAATGAAACTAAAGAAATTATTTAAAAGAAATTAATAATTTGCTTTGATTTATAGGTGACCGTGTCGAGGGGATGTTGTAAATTGCTAAAAAAACCTTTACTGGGTTACGCAGAAACATGTCGAGCTGTGTTTGCTACCGGCCCGAAAAGACTGAGAGCATTATCTAACGCCGCAGGGTAATTTATATTTTTATTTCGTAATTTTTTTATATTAATCATGTATTTTGTCTTAGAGGCCAGTCGTGGCGCAGGGGCACAAAGTGTGACTGTAAAATCGATTAGTTGTGGGTTCGATCCCCATTCGACGAGATGAAATATTTATTTAAATTTATGTTTTCATTTCTTCGCTCTGGTGTCGAGGCAAAGCGCGGCGTTGAGTTCCGCTACGTACACGTAATACCTCCATAATTCTGCGGAAAGTGGATAACGGAGTGTCTTAATACTAGGCTCCATCAGCAATACGGGATACAGCGTGAAGCTGATTTTATATCTTAAATTTTACATTTATAATTGTAAAAATAATAAAAATTTAATTATATTAAATGTGTATTATAAATTATAATATTTAAATCTTATTAACTGCCACTTACTTTTTTATATAAAACAAAAATATATTCTTTTAAAATTACAGTGTATTCGCCGAGTTTTCCTTAATATTTACGTACGTCGGAGTTTGTTGCATTTTTACTGTGCTCATAGCGGATTCTGTAAAACAGGTTTGTCTATTTCATCTTTGTTTTAGATTGCCTTTGTTGCAACTTGTAGCTGATGTATTATTATAAATGAATATAAATTTATTATATACAATATCAATTATTTTGTTATTGCAGTATAAAATCAATTATATTCATTAAAATCGTTTCCTGAAGCCAGTCGTGGCGCAGGGGCACAAAGTGTGACTGTAATACCGACTGGTTGTGGGTTCGATCCCCACTCGAGGAGATGAAATATTTACTTAAATTTATATTTCCATTTCTTCGCTCTGGTGTCAAGGCAAAGCGCGGCGTTGAGTTCTACCACTCAACACGCAATGGCTCCAGAATTCGGCAGAAAGTGAGGAACCGAGTGTCTTAACACTAGGTTCCCTCTGCGTACCCTGCAGTATGCAAGATACAGCGAGAAGCTAAAAAAACATCGTTTCCTTAATGTGTTTATGTGTTTATATCTCTATTTGTTTCCAGCTACTCGACCAGTATGTGCCGGGTTTTATATTACAAGTAGAATACTACTGCCTCTTGCTGCTAATACCACTATGTATTATGGTCCAGATTAGATATTTGAAGTGGTTGGCTTCCTTTTCTTTGATAGCGAACGTTTTACTGTGCCTGACTTTTGTAATATGTCTATATTACATATTCAAGGACGATATAACTATATCGGATAAGCGTGTCGTCGGTTATCCGGCTAGATTTCCTGCTTTTCTGTCGTAAGTGGCTATTTTTATTTTTATTTAAGATAATTGTTCTTACTTATTTAGAAAACGTATAAAAATTTGATCGTAGCGGGACTTGAACCCGCGCCTCCTGGAAACCGACCAGGCGCTCTGACACTAAGCCATACGTTCGTGGTCGGTTTCCAGGAGGCGCGGGTTCGAGTCCCGCTACCGCCGCCGTTTAAAAATAATTGCTCTTTCCCTCTCAGCTTTACAGGGTATCCCGCATGTAGCGGGGTAGACAGAGGAAGCCCAGTGTTAAGAAACTCCACTTTTCACTGAATTCTGGATGCTTGCGTTGAGTGGCGGAACTTAAACCTTTTTTTTTCACTCTGGTGGAAATTTCTGGGGGAAATTTTCACTCTGGTGTCGACGCAAAGCCGCAAACTTGCGGCTTTGCGTCGACACCAGAGTGAAAATATAAAAATATTAAACATTTCATTTCCTCGAATGGGAATCGAACCCACAAACCGTCGCGTTTACAGTCACGCTTGTGTCCCTGCGCCACGATCAGCCTCAAGATAAATATAGATATTTATTTTATGTAAAATAGTAATCTTAATACTATGACTTTAAATAAAATAAATATGTTTTTGATCTCTGTAATTGAGGAACGTACATCCTAATAACACCTTATATTTTTTTTAGCATTCTCGCATTAACGAGAATATTTTTTTTGCTTATACTTCTGGAAGGTATTATTATTCACGTAGACATATTTTAATTTCATAAAACTATGCACAAATAAGAGGTTAACCAAAATTGATAACTTTATGTAAAATATGTAGGTTTATAACGTATACAAGTTTTACAATGTAATTTATTCATGATATATACATTTCTTAACTAGCGGCCCACTCGCGGCTTCGCCCGCATACCACCTATAATTCTTTGACCACCACTTATAATTGATTATACGATTTACACATTTATTAACTTTTTACATCTGTTACAACTATTTGTTAAACATTAATTTTCCATTTTTTAGTACTGTTATCTTTGCGATGGAAGGTATAGGTGTGGTGATGCCAGTGGAAAATGCTATGAAAAAACCAGAACATTTCCTCGGATGTCCAAGTGTTCTAGTCATAGCAATGACTTTCATCATGGTTCTTTATGCCACACTGGGTTTGTTTGGATACTTCCGATACGGCGATACGCTGCGAGGATCGATCACATTAAATCTGCCGGTTGATGAATGGTAATATTTGAAGTTCTTTTATTTTATTTAATTCATTTTTTTAGCTGTGTGTGGACAGAATAGGTGGAGGGAACCTTGTATTAAGACTCTCCGGTCCCCTTTTTTCGCCGAATACTGAAAGCAATGCGTGTTGACTAGCAACGCCGCGCTGTGCCTTGACACCAAAAGAAAATGGACATAATAAATATTTCCATTTTCTTTCCTCGAGTGGCAATCGAACCCACAACCTGTTACGTTTACAGTTACACTGTGCTGTGCCCTTGCACCCAAGAATGGCCTCACGTTTACTTTTATTGATTAAACGACATAAATGAGTAAATATAGTAATTTAATCGTTTAGTTTAACTTTTATTGGACAATACTCAATATAATATTATAACATGTTAGTTATAGGTTAATAAAAAGTAACAAGTTGTCTTGGATTTTAACTGGGTTTTTTGCACTATTCATAATAAAGTAAATAAATGTTGAAAACCTTAATTTAAAACGATATCTCCATTTAGGTATAAGGAAAATATTATATATAGGAAATTCATATGGTTAATTTAAGAATATTAGGTTAATTTAAAAACAATACTGTGAAGGTTTTTTGTTTTTGTTTATTCTCATAATAATATAAGTTCTATATTTTCTTAATGATCTTTGAAAATTTATTTTGATACTTATCGCATCTAAACTACACATACCAAATACATATTATATACGAGTAAATTCTATAACCCTATGTAGAGTAATGGCACCAGTAATCGTCGCCATACGGTTATAGCAGATTTTTATTACAGATATAATTATGTATATATATATTTTTTTTATTTACTAGCAAAAATAATTAAATACACATTAAATAAGTAGAAATTAATTATTTTTTTGTTAACCTGAAGATATGTACAATTTTTTTTTATTTGTGTTAGCCATAAAGAGAAAATCTTTTGTTATCGACATTGAAGCCCCAATAATCGATTTAGACAAATTATCTTGTACTGAAATAAAAAAAAGATATTTATTGTTGATTTAAAATGAAAATATTAGATGTTAATATAATTAATGTTTTATTAGAAGTCTTTATACTTTTTATTAAGCTATAATTATATCATATAGACTCTAATGGCCCCTGTTACTTGTTATAGAGGATTTTTTTTATAATATTATTAACAAAAAAAAACATATATCTTAGATAAAAAAAATATTATTATCGTTAATAGATTTATGGATAAATGCAGTTTAGAGTTTTAAAACAAGCTGACTTCAAAAAGTTTTATGACAATAGTTGTTAAGTGATATCTTGTTTGATACAGAGATAGATATTTGCATCTGTCAAGCTAATTGTTAACCTCTTAACAAATAAGTTCGAGAAATATAGATAGAGAAATAATAAAAAAAGAAATATTAATATCTTTATCCTTATTTTCGGAAGTTAAAACAGAGGAGATAAAATATTTATTTTAATATATATTTTCATTTCTTCGCTCTGTTGTCGAGGCAAAGCGCGGCGCTGAGTTGCGCCACTCAACACGCAATGCCTCCAGAATTCGGCGGAAAGTGAGAAAGGCGGTGTCTTACAACCACGTTCCCTCTGCCTACCCTGCTGTGGGCGAGATACAGCGTGAAGCTTATTTTTATTTTTTTTAAATAAAAGTTACGATCACTGGTGTCGGTTATATACTTACCCTTACTCTTTTAAAAAATGTCGCAATATTTCTAATGGCTTAGTATTTTTTGCTACCAAAAATTGAAACTTTAACCAAATTAATAGTGAAAGTATCCTTTTGATCTCGAAATCATCTATGTAATCAGCATTGGGGTCCCACAGGGGTCATGTACATAAATATTAATAACCAGAAATAGTCCTAAACTTAGCACACCCGTAACTCGATTGCATCGAATCCGCAATTTAAGGGACAATGTGTACGCTTTTACAAAAGAATCCTCCAGTCGATTTCAAAGGTATCATTATCATAAATAATTACATATTTATTTGTATAAAATTGATTTTAATTAAAGTCCTAGTGAGTTTCTTGCACCGGTTCTTCTTAGGTCTGAGGCATTAACTTTAGTAAACTGGTGGTAAACTATTTGACGTTCAAAACATAAAGCATGTAACTTCTTATTTTATATTTTGAATAAAATTATTTTACTTTGACTTCACCCTCTGTAAAATTACTATTTAATCTTATTTTTTCAGGCCAGCTGTTTGTGCTAAAGCTTTTATAGCAATATCTATATTATTTACGTATCCACTACATTTCTACGTTGTAATTGACGTTATTACTACATATGGAGAACCGTTTATCAAGCAGAAATATAGAAATATAACCCAAATCTTTGTAAGGATTGCCATTGTCTTCTTTTGTGGTAAGTTAATAAATAAAATTGACTGTTTTTTCAATTTCATGCTGTATCCCGCAGGTTAAGCAGAGAGAACCTAGTGTTAAGACACTCAACAGAATTTTCAAGGCACTGCGTGTTGGAGCTCAACGCCGCACATTTGCTTGTTACCAGAGCGTAGAAATTAAAACTCAGGGAATAAGTAATAATTTATTCCCCGAGTGGGAATTGACGTTACACAATCACACACTTGTGTCACGATCAAATTGTCTTATTAATTTTTCATATTAATGGTATAAAACAATATGTGTTATTGATAAAAAAAATCATTTATTTACATCCTTAGGTAAACAGCATAAAACGTTTTTTTTTTACTTTAGGTGCAATCGGCATAGCACTCCCGATGTTAGAACAAATCATTAACATAGTTGGTGCTGTCTTCTACTCTATTCTGGGCCTAGTAATTCCAGGCATCGTAGAAACCGTCTTCAGATGGAATGATCTTGGCAAATTCAAGTGGATCTTATGGAAAAACATGTTGATTGTATTGTTCGGAGTTAGCTGCCTTGTTTCGGGCCTCACTGTCACCGTAATGGATATAGTAGCAATTTTAAATAAGAAAACAGAATAATTATAATAAAAATGTATTTGATTACGAGCTTACATTATTGTAAAAATGAAGTCATGAAATGACTAGCTTTTTTGTGTCTTGGATTTTAAGTAAAATTATAACTTTAAGTACAAATATGAACTTTAACGATTAATTTAAAATGTGATATTTCTAACTCGATAGATTATATTTTACTAAATAAAGTTGTAAATAAGTAAATACGTCCGCTTTAAACATGTCTTATGTTATTTCAGTATTTTTTGTGAATGATATGTACGTAAAGCCAACACCTATATAATTGATAGATCTATATATATACATTACAATGTATTAAATTGAAACACACAACCCTTAGACGCAGTGGTGATTTTATTCATACTTTCAGTCCACGTGCAACCACTTACTGATCATCACATAATATCTTCAATTATATTGTGATTGAGCCAAGTGCGCAGTTCGCGATGTAGTATGAGTGTTGCCAGAATTAATAAATTTAGTTTGCTTTGTGGCAAGATATTATAGAAAATTGCCTAAATATATGTAGAAACGTCTAAATTAGTTCGTCCCTTATATGTCTGAATTAGTTGTTACTCTTGAAAGTTGTGTGTTTCCGTTTTGAAAACTACCTTAGGAGATGTTCCGAGATTATTGGCTTATTATTAAATCAATAAAAATTGACAACATTCCATATATGTCTATGAGACAATAAAAGAGCAATTTAATTTTCTTATATTTGTATAGGTAATAAATTCTAACAGTATAACAAAATAATTATTAATTAATATAAAATAGTATAGCATTTTATTAACTTAAAAAAAATTAACATTATTAAAATAATTTTTTATTTTTTTATTCCCTAAACGATTTTCAACTTACTTATGGGTATATTATGGTTCGGCCTGTTTATCCTTAAACCTCTATTAATAAAATATCTAATGAGGCCTGATTGAGAGCGTCATGGCGCAATCGCACAAGGGTGTTACCGTAGACGCGACAGTGATGGGTTCGATTCCCACTTGAGAGGAAGAACTTAAATACTTTCATTTCTGCGCAGAGCGAAGTGACAAGACAAACCTCGGTGTTGAGGTCCGCCACACAACATGCAATGCCTCGAGCGGCAGAAAGTGGAAAACGAAGTGTCTTAACAATAGTGTTAAGACACTTCGTTTTCCAGAGGGAGCATAGGCTCTCTCTGCCTACCCTGCTAGGTATATATGGGATACAGTATCAAACAGGAAAAAATATATTATAATCACATTTTTGTAATACACCTGACATTATTATTACGATATACAAATAAAATAAAAATTAAAAATAAGAACATTTTACCGATCTTCACTTCTCGCCACGTCATTGACCATCACATTGGCGTTACACAGAATGGAATATTATAAATGCTAAAAATAAAAATAACACAGTACTTAACAATAAGTAAAAAGTAGGTAATACAAACAAAAACAAGAAAAAATATGAAAATTTAAAAACTAACATTTTGTGTGTTCTGAACGAGTTATTTTTATCTAAATAGCCCCAAAAATTATACCAGTTATAGGTAATTTACATAAATAAACGAATGCACTGTACCATCCCCTAGACCTTGACCTGGATAACATTGTAGCAGTTTTACATAAATTTCTGAGACCGTCGCGTGTAAACGTTCTATTTATATTCTATAGATACGAAGCGTCTCGTGCGTGCCAATTATTGAAATGGTATCTGATTATACAAAACAAGTGACAGGTACTGTCGTTATAATCGACATAATACAAGGCTTTTGACATAATCTTCTATAATTATATCATTTGTATATGATAAGTAATAACTTGAAAATTTGTATATGATAAGTAATAACTTGAAAAAATTATTGATGAATTAACATTTTACTACAAAATATAATTCTTTGTAGTAAAAAGAAATATTGTTACGATTTTACTAACATTTTTGTTGTTTCGTGTGAATCAACAATTTAAATTACCTGAACATTATGTTAACTTTTATAAATACATATGAATATTAATGGAATAAATTTTTAATTTAACTATTATTTTACAAAAGAAGGTTTAAAAAAGTTAACTATCTTATTATATTTCATGAGGAGCAATGTATAATATATATGTATTTTACTCTGTCCTTGTAATTTTAATTAATAAAAAAAATATATCATTTGAACCTTTCAAAGTAATAATGCCACAAAACGACAGAAAAAAACATCGTAAGTCAATAAACAAAAATACAAATTAGAGACAACTAACTCTATTCTAATAATAATTTCGATTAATGATAACGATTGCCAAAACTGCACCAAACGTTACGTATTTATTTATAAGAAACGAGACGCGAGAGTGATTCGTCTGATCATTACATGCGCCGGCGCACACTAGGGAACACGTCACACGCGTGAACACCTGTAAATAATGGTACCAACATAAACAAACATTGTATAATTCTGATTTGTGTTTTAGTATAAACAAGTGAAAATGGCTAATAGCTATAATATGAAGGAATTCAGCTCGACGTAAGTAAACATTTCTCTTTTTATTATGTGAAAAAAAAATCTCTTCTATGGCAGATGATGTTTATAATGCAAAAGTAAATTTTATGTAACTTATAACAATATTAAATTTAGTGAACTATTTACCAGGTAAATGAGATAAGCATAATATATATAAACCGGAGATGTACCGGTTTTTAAGTATCAATTTACCTGTTAGTGGGTTTTTTCTACAATTTACATATGTACGAGTGTAAGCAAATTATACACATTGTAATCTGACTTTATAAATATTTGAAAGATAATTTATTTTACATTAAAATGAATGAAATATCAAAATATAGTATGTATAGTCCCACACTTCTTTCTCCTTCACATTGTCTTCTTAGTTTTTAAAGAAACCAGTGTCATTTTGACTTGAGTGTTGAATTTTATTTAAAAAATAATAAATTTATTCATATTATTTTCATATAAAATTCATTTAAATATAATATATTTATTTTAAAAATATTTAATTCATTTCAATTTTGTTCTCAAATTGTATAACGTTACTTCAAGGTTCAATCAATAATTTAAAACAAGATTAGTCTTGTACATTTAATGTAGTCATAAAATTTTATCGTAAACTCTAGATTAGTTATTTACTTTCACTGACGTCCTCATGACATTTATTTTTACTAATAAAATCATTTTAATCCAATAACTATATAATACTATCTATATAACAACTACCACTTTTTAATACTTTATACTGCAACAAGACAACATCTGACGGTAAATATGATGGTTTTAATCTACATTTGGAGAAAGAATTGTCTTCATATCCCTCTTAAGATACGCCTTCTCTACGACAAAGCACGGCGTTGGGTTCCAACACAATTTCACGGCTTTGGACGTAAAATTGACGGAATGTCTTGATACAAAGTTCTCTCTGCCTATTTTTTATAGGTATACAGAATAAATTATGACTGAAAAAATATTAAATTTTAATGCCAGCCAAAAGCAAAAATTTGGATTACATTGGTGTTTTTAGGGTTCCATTTCTTAAAAGGAAAAACGATTTCCTCATATCAGATCACTGTATTGTTTATTGGTCCTTCTTTCCAAGTCTATTTACTAAATCAATGCAGCCAAAATATACGAGCATTTATGCACGGTTTTCGCCACGTAATTAAAACCTATAAGGGTAAGTACTTCCCGTGGATCTACAGTTATGAAATCCGGCACGAAATGAGAACTTCAGCTTCACGCTGTATCCTGCACACAGCAGGATAGGCAGAGGGAGCCTAGTGTTAAGACACTCCGTTCCCCACTTTCTGCCGAATTCTGGAAGGATTGCGTGCTAAGTGGTAGAACTCAACGCCGCGCTTTGCCTCGATACCAGAGCGAAGAAATGCAAATATAAATTTAAGTAAATATTTCAAAATGAGAACTTACAATTCAAATAAAGGAATAAAGTCCAAAAAATTTACATTTTTTTTACACAATAGTACACCATTCGTATCTTCATCCGCTTGAACTACGTAAATATAAATTTACTAATATGCACTATTTTCGTTTATTAATAATAAAATCATTTTAAAACAATATCTATAAGTATATTGAATACTAAAGTTTTAAATAATTTAATAAAATAGTTATTTATATCAATTTTGGCGAACAACATTCTTTAAAATGATATAACTTTTTTATTTATAAGCCGATTAAAATAAAACAAACACTAAATGATAAGGGTAGGTTGCCAAAATGAAATTGTGAAAACTTTCAGTGCAATTAAATCGATTGAATCGATTTCTGAGATTAGCGTGATCAAACGCACAGACAGACAAAAAAATCGATTACGTTCCACCACCAATATTTTTTTTCTTATATATCTTCCTTGTACAGACACCGATCTGTTACGATTTTTGTATAAGTATAGAATATAGAAAAAAACTACTGCAAACATAATTTCAGACCCTATTATATAAAATGAGTGCACATGCCTGCAAACTTGATTTTTTTAACTTTTGTAAGTTGACCTTACCTTTGACCTACCATCTTAGTACGGAATCCTCGATGGGCGAATCCGATTCGCACTTGACTGACTTTTTTATGCTATACGACGAATTTTTTTTATAAGACCTATATAATCAATTAAGTGGCACAAATGCTCAAAATATTCCTACAAGATGTAGGCGTTAATATAGTATGTAGCATTCGCTTTATTGTGAAACAGAGCCAAAACACAAATTATCGGTATGTAACGTCGTCGTTCATAGTTTGACTATAGAAACTGTTCTTTAGTATTAGATATAATATTTTAATTAACTAGCGGCCCACCACCACCCGGCGGAAACTTTGTGAATTATTTTAGTATGGTGATCTATAATATTATAAACTCAATAAATTATAACTATTACCTGTTGGGATTATTATAACTATTACCTATTGGGTTATTTCTATTTGCGCGCGGTAATTCCCGGAAAAAAAACCAACCAATTTTATGTTGTCCCACAACCTCTATCATCCAGTGAGTCTCATAAAAATAGGTTTAGCAGCCAACCCACACTGAGTAACTATTTAATAATATATTCACCCAATCTATTTTCACTTAAACGATTTGGCCAAAGTCTTAAGAATGAATAGAAGTAGAAAATGGATGAGATGAACATTATTAAATAAAATAAATATCATTCTATGTATGAAGTAATAATCATTATGCTTAAGTATTTTAAATAGTATCGATAAAAAAAATCAGATTCTTATGTATAATTTGAATTGTTTATTCTAACAATCTGTAGTTTGTAATTTTTTTATACCGCCACTCAACACGCAATGCCTCAAATATTCGACGGAAAGTGGGAACGGGATATTTTAATACTTCGGGGTATTTTAATACTACTACACTGCTACTCTACTCTCACAACTGCCTACACTGCTACATGCCGGGTACGGCGCGAAGCTGAGAGAAAGAGAGAATAATCACTCTCCTGAGTGATCCCACACAAATCCACAGTCATTTGTGTTAGTCAGACTTTAGCTCACTGCGCCATGATGGCGCCAATAAACATAGATTATTTCAAATTCTGGCTGTGGTCAATTATTATTATTATTGTGATCTTTATCAAATTTTAAGCTTACTAAATAAATTGTATCCTTTGGTTGCAATACAGTCCTTTTAACGTCATGAATAGCAGCACGCACTCTTTCTATGGGAAAATTATTCACTGCCAATAATACGGATGGTTTTAGTACCTCTAATTTATCATGGCGTTTAGAACAAGCTTTACACTCTAAAACTGATCATAAATCATAATCGAGTGGATTAAGATCAGAACTAGATGACGATTTTCAGCTCCGATGAAGTCCGTAACGTTCGGTTCTAAAGAAGATTGGATGGATCGAGCCATATTTATGACCATTATTTGTTATTGAAAATTGTATTTAAGAAGCTTAACTATCTTCTCAAGAATGGTATCTTAAAACACTTGTGCCGATGTTTTGATACCGTTTTCAAGTCGGATAATGCCCACATTATACTCTGTTGGCTAACTGAGAAGCTTGTAATAGAGCTTTTAGCAAAATTACGGCTATTTTATTTGTTAAACAATATTTGGTAAACAAAATTTTTATGTGACTTTCCCTTCGTTCCTTAAGTAGTTGTTTTATTTTAGCATTCTATTTTTTTTTAAATTATCAGTTAAGAAATTACCAGTGCGTCTCTTATAGGTCCTGCAAGTCCTAAGTCAGCATTTAAAATACGCGACATGGTTTCAGGTGCTATCTTCATCTCCCGAGATAAAATCTTTTGCTTTCGGACAAGATTTCTTCGAATTCATTGCCTTACTCCTTTAATCGCCTTTTTCGTACGAACACTACGTGGACAGTCGGGTCTTTTTCTATTACAAACAGAGGAAGTTTCATTGTACCTATCTATAGCCCGATAAACTAACATTTGGTTTAATACATATATAATATATGGAGGATTTTAAAAATTATATTAAGCTCCATACTTGCTTTATGTAATGCAATCACAGCGGTTCGGTTCTCTTTATCACAACACTCCATTAATTTTAATATCACAAAATATTTTACAATATATTGGCGCGAAAATAAGTAAACACAACGGATATTCGTATAAAAATGACAAATTCCAAATTCAAAAGTAATATTTTCTTTATTTTTAATTGTAACGGTACTTATGGCCGGACTAAGTATTTTAAGTTTTAATTTCTAATGAAAACAATTTAAATATAGAGACAAATTGAGTGACATTTATTAATTTAGAAAGTTGTGGGAACTGCCTAAACATAAAATTTGTTCTACTAAAAACAGCAAAAAAATATTAGAAAATTACGTAGGTATATCTTATGATTATGATTGACATGCCTTATTGAACCTCTTCGTTAAAATATTTCATCATCATATTATCTATTAGGAAATGACTTAGTTAACTTATATATATGAAAATGTATAATATATAAGTGTATATAATTATGAAACAGCAACAGACATAATTAGAAACGATAAATATGTAAAAGAAGTAAAAAAAAATTCTAAACGATTTTTAATATTTCTTCACATGTAAACAAAACAGGTATACTTACATAATGTATCTAATATATTGCCTAAATTAATATCGAATTTATGTAATTAGTAATGACGTCGTGTAATCATACTGTATACTATAATATCATAATTTAATCATTACCATTTTACTGGTAATGAAACTAAAACAAATAAGAGGCCATCCAGCCAGTCTATAGGCCATCCATGGCGCAGAAGCACAGGCGTGTGACCGTAAACGTCTCAGATTGTGGGTCCAATTTACACTCGAGGAAAAGAAATATTTAATATTTTCATTTGTTTGCTCTGGTGTCGTGGCAAAGCATAACGCCGAGTTTCGCCACTCAACACGCAATGCTTGCAGAATTCGGCGGAAATTGGAGAGCGGAGTGTCTAAACACTAGATTCCCACCGTCTACCCTGCTACACGCGGGATAAAATGTGAAGCTGATAACAATAACCTGACTGCAACATTGTCGTATGGAAAATGATCTCAAAACTCTTGCATAAATTCCTACTACCAATTTTCTATACATATTCTTTAAACATTATAAGTTCAAATATCCATTTTCCTGGAACACATTTCACATAATAATGTAATGAGGTATATTATATGTCTACAATTAGGTATATTGTATACATATCTTAGCGTGCTATTAAGCGATTATATTTCAAGTAGGTGTACTCCGCAGCATGCGCAACCCATGACGAAGCATAACGTTAATTCCTATAATCCTTTTATGTCCATATAAATGACTCGTGTTTTGATTTCATCCAACTTTATCACTACGTCTTATAAAGTGAGAAATTTATTATGTTGGTTCATTTTTTTTTTGGTTGCATTCAAAAATACGTACGCACGTAGAATTTTAGTTATTCTTGAATATCTAAATAAGGGGATCTCACTCTTTTCTTGATCAAGGACCACTTTTATAGAATTTTTGTTAGCCATTATTTAGGTAATAATAATAAACTATAATAATCAAACAGAAATTTTAATTAAAAATTCAATAGGAATTTACATGAAAAGAAATAATCATATTTTAAGAAAAAGTCTGTAATTTTGTATTATTGCGAGTGTGTGAATTTCTGAGTAAATATTAAAAATCAACGAATGAACGTATTTTAAAGTATTTTGGTAAATTTAAATGTCCAAATAATTTATGTTTGACTGAGGAAATAGCCCAACTGTACCTGTAACTGTGTAGACAGATATTGTATCTTCTCCACCGAGCTGGTGGCTCCACCACTCACTTGCATATTCCACGGCGACCAACGGCTCACCGTCCAAAATTTAAAATCATTCGCGGACCATATTTTAGCTGCTGCGTACTACCGATGGTCCACGGACCACTCGTTGAAAACCATCGACCTTAATAAAATGAAAACAAAAAATATTTGTAATAAATGATCGTAATAAATTTTTACCACAAATTGATATAGATTAGGTACATCATTAATAAAAAGAATGAATAGTTATAAAATATTTATATGTACTGTGTAATAATATACAATTATGTATCTTTGTGTTGCGGTTTATGTAGTTAACATACCTAAATACATAAACCGCAATAACTCTCAAATGAAACTTGATGAACCAATTGTTCTAACACGAGGTCTTCTTTGCCTCATCCTACAAAATGCTTGAAGCTACAAAACTACATCTTACCAAAAAGCTGTCTTAGACTATCGTAAAATGTGGGAAAAGATAAGTAATATATCTTCTTATTTTAGATAAATAAATTATCTTACTCTATATTTCTGTATATAATATATAAATCTTATTATAATATTTACATAACAAATATTATATTATGATATACTAGTAAGAGGAAGTGCCAGCAAATTTGGAATTATAATAAATAAATTCAGAAATAGAACAGATACCTATGCGTTATACACTAGTATGAAAAGAAATAGGTTTGTAAGAGATTTATCTTGTGGTTGTGGCTTAGCATTCATATAACATTACAATCTTCTATCATTTATTTTATTGTTGTCTGTAGTACATGAGATACGTTTATTACAATAACGAGGATAAACAAAAGAAGGTTAATTCATATTATCTTTTTCTATTATCTTCACGCTGTATCCCGTATACAACAGGATGTGCACAGAGAACTTAGTGTTAAGACACTCCGATGCTTACTCTCCGCTGAAATTTTTAAGGTGGCAGAGGAACTCATATTGACTTAATCACCGTAATGTAGGTAGGTACATTATTTTGTTAACGCCAGCCAGGAACAACTTAGTTATGAACCGCTGGGAACGAAACGTGAAGCTGTTGAGTAAAATAAACATTTTCTGAAGATAAATTGTTCCTAAAATCTTATTATTTGACCTTTACCTGACCAACTTAAATCCAAATAATCTTTAAAAAAATATGTTTTGTTACTAACATCATTTAATTTGTGTTATTATATATTAAATATACGCTTTTAACTATTTGTTTATTTTTATTTAGTTTTTTCATTACGTTTAAGTAATGATCATCAATATTCAATATCACAAAATTATCAACATAGATATAATACCTACATATAATATATTATATTCAATAGGTATGCGAATCCTGTTTGTTTATTATATTAATATAATTACTTGGAAAACCTCCAATCGTCTAAGAATCATCTTAAAACTTTCTTAAAGGATGCAACCTTGAATGACATCAGCTAAATACGGAAAATGTCAACATCGTGTTGAATACACGTAGGTTTATTTAATCATCACGAAATATATGATGCTTAATCTATGCCTTCAATAAGTATTTATTCAACACTAGCGATCCGCTCGCGGATTCGCCCGCTTAAACAACATAATTATTAATTTACCAATCTGCTTTTTTCTCGTTTTCTAATAATAATATCATTTTAAAAACATCTAAATCTTTCTTTTAAAACTCTATACGTATATAAAGAAGAACTAGAGTTTCAGCCAATTCAATAAAACAGTTGTTTGTGGCAATTTAGATAAAAAAAATGGTATAATTTTTTTTTATTTATAAACCAATTGAAATAAAACAAACACTAAATGTTAAGAAAAGCTAGCCAAAATACAACAATCAAAACTGCAGTTAAATCGGTTAAGCTGTTTCTGAGATAAGCGTGAACAAACGCACAAAATACCAAACAAACAGACAAAATTAAAAAAAATATGTTTTTAGTTCTATTACGTTATTGAATGCCACCAATAACATTTTTTCTTATATATGTTGCATGTTCAGACACCGATCTTTTACGACCTTATTATAAGTATAGATATATATATAATAACTATAGTAACCTATAGATTTCATTTTATTAACATGCCATTAAGGAAAACCAAGAACATGTTGACATTTGAACCTTTGACATGTGAAACGCTCAAGCTATATTTAGGTATGAAAGTGAGATTGTGAAATGTTTCTATATGACCCTATGTCAAGCAGTGCGTCGAAATCGACGAAAGCCTTTGACAAGCTCTTTTAATTCCATATAATTCTAAATTAGCTCCTCCAGCACCATATGTTGTGGGAGTTATGCTTACCACGTATATAGGCCTATATAAGAAAATAAGAAATAGTATGCATCATTAATCGAACTTTGGTACTTTGGGTATACGTAGTTCCTTCTATAATTTTTGAAGCTTTCCTACAGTATATTATAAATAGAATATATAATTAAAAAACACAAATGTTGAGACTATCGTGGCAATAGAGAAGGAACACATGTGTGTGACAGTAAACGCGACGGCTGTGATGTGGACAATTCCCACCCGGATGAAGGAAATAATTTTATTTAGCTTCACGCTATGTACCAGGCATGTACCATGTACCAGGGTAGGTAGAGGGAACCTAGAGTTAAAACTTTTTTAAATATTTCATATCCTCGGCTGGGAATCGAACCCAGAACCTGTCGTGATTACAGTCACACGCTTGTGTCCCTGCCCACGACTAGCCTCATTAATAAATGCATATATTATACAAGCGTAATCATAATTTTTGTATTCAAGTGTTTCGATTTTGCAGCCTTCTGCCAACTTCAATATTTCGCGTCCCAATAACTGTACAAGTTTATCACGTGATACAGCTTAAAACTACACGATCTCAAAACTTGAACATGTTGGCTGTACAAAAAATATATTCAAAATATTCGTGACTAAGTTACAAACTTAGGTTTTTTTTGGTGTATCTTTAGACACTATAGCTGTTTGCGTAAAAAAATGTTAGATGAATATATGTATTATGTAGTAACCTTGAAAGCATTCCGCATCTCGTCGAAGGCCATGCTTTGTGATTTCGGCTTGTGGATAACGAGTTGATAATTAACGAAACGCAAAAGCACCTTATGCGAGGCTCGGAACTTGTTTGCACCTCCTGGCACGTATATTTTACTTTCTACGCTCCAGGCTAGACTACAAATCGTATGAAGTTTTTTATATAAATAAAATTATAAACGGAAACCTTTTTGGAATTATCTCTAGTGTAACATATTCTTAGTTCAATTTACTGAGGTACATTAATATGTGACCCCGAAATATACCTAGCATCATAATCTCTATATATAATAAAACAGTAAAAATATTTTGTCTGTACATTTAGTATTNGATACTCCGATGAACTCATCTATCATTGGTTTGAGATGCGCTTTCACTATAAATCCAACTCCATATTGGCCAGGAATCTCGTTCTTATAGCAGAGTAGATAATCACCGTGGTCTTCTATCTTTTCGCCTGAACGTCTTATTTCGCATAAGCCCACTATGTCCCATTTTAGAATTTGAAGAGCTTGTTCTAATTCGTGTAATGATTCGGATGATTTTAAAGATCTTGTATTTAAGGTTGAGATATATATATGTTGTTTTTTACATTTTGATAGAAGTATATAGTATAAAGTAAGTAGAAATGAATAGAAAGTCACGTAAAAAGAATAATGGAAAGCAAAATTATTATTTTTTATTTTTAGTCTGTCAGTTTGTGTGTATGATCACGCCTATCCCTGAAAGTACTGAATCGATTTACTTAAAACTTCACCAATTGCATTGTTTTAACTCGGCAAAACATTTACAGTTTGTTTTATCAAAATCAGTTTATTAAAAAAAAAGTTATTGTCATTTAATCATAAACTCAAGGCATAAGTTTGCCTACAAATATTTAGCAATCCATACATATTATAAAGATACATATTATACATAAATATTATAGATACATATTATTAATTAAAAAATAACTCTGTTGTCTGTCTGTCTGTGACGCAATCACGGCCAAACCGCTGATCCGATTGTGTTAAAATTTCATATATAGATACTTGAGGGTCATGGGATGAACATGGGGGGTTTTCATTTTTAATATTAAGAATTTCCTTTAGTTACGTTTAGGCAAGTCGTGGCACAGAGGCACTAAGTGTCTGACTGTAAATGTGACTGATTGTGGGTTCGATTCGGGGAAATGAAATATTTATTTAAGTGTATATTTCCATTTCGTCGTTCTGGTGTCGAGGCAAAACGTGGCGTCGAGTTCCGCCACTCAAAACGCAACGCCTGCAGAATGCGGCGGAAAGTGAAGATAGGAGTGTCTTAACACTAGGTGCTGCGTGCGGGATATTGCATGAAGCTGATTTATTTCTGTATAGTTCAATAAATAAAATTATTTCGGAAACGATTTGTTTACAGGGCAGTCATTACAGAAAATGGAGTTTTTCCGTCGAGTTTATCTATCAGTACGATCAATACAAAATGTAAAGAAAATGAGATAGAAAATCCTTATGACCCCTTCCAAAATAGGAAGTTGGAGCATCCTAATTCGTAAGTTAACCATTAATAAATTTTTAACAATTAATTAAAATACACAAATAGGTATATGTACAGATATAGACCATTTAATGTAAAACTGAGCTTACAAACACATAGAAATAAGTAAATAATAGCAAAAAATATATAGCAAATAAATAATACATTTTTTTACAGCTCATAAGAACAAACCTATCGGACAAAATTGGCATTTTTTTTATGTTTGGCATCCCATTAAATTCTGAATAAAATAACATAACAGTTGTTCAAAGAAAAGACTGAGAGAAAAATCGTCTAATGTCGATTTGAGGCAAACTTGTCTACTTTTCAAGGCCATTTTACATTGTATTTATTATTCGTTATATATTTTTTAGCTGATGATATTATTTGATGTAACATTTATTGAGTGACAAATGACAAACTGCGTGTTATCATGATTACACTTATTTCTATAAGTGTTTATAAGTTCAGCTTAAGAGTAGACAGTCTCTACCTACATGGTTTATGTAGATATAATTTTTTTTCTAAATTTTTACTTAAATATATCTATGTTTGAAATAGTAAAATGATAAACATTATAATAGAATAACTTTTTATTTTCTTTATATTTATTTTGCTGCTTTTATTTTATATTTATTTGCCTGGTTTTTATACAATTCTATCAACTAAAGGTTGCCTGGAAGAGATCGCTCTAAAATCTAACCGATAAGGACGCAATATTGTACATGTTGTTTTTGTTAATTTTGTTTATAAATTCTGGAAATTGTATATGGAATAAAGTATATTGTATTATGTTGTATTTTATGTTAATACGAACGGTAGGAATATCTTATTTAATCCAACTTATTTTGTTTTATTTTCAGAGATGTCAGATCGTTCGCAAATCTTTTAAAATCGTCACTGGGCTCTGGTATCCTCGCGATGCCGGCTGCGTTCAAAAACGCAGGAACTATTGTTGGTATATTTGGCACGATCATCTTAGGGTATATTTGTACACATTGTGTGTATTTATTGGTAATTAAAAACAATATTAAATTTATTAATTATTTCAAACATATTTCCTTTTCTTAAGCTTAAATGCTTTATACTCACGGCGTTGAGTTCTGCCACTCAACACGCAATGCCTCCCTCTGCCTACCCTGCAGTGTGCGGGTTACAGGGTGAAGCTGATAAAAAAAAGTGCTTTATAATTAGCAAACACCTCAAAAGGAATCTGTTTTTGAATTTACCGAACCATTATCTGTTTTGATTCTCAAGTTCTCTTTTATAAAATAAATCTAACTTTCAGGTTAAAACGTCTCAAGACGTGAGTAGAGTATCAAAAGTGCCATCACTGGGATATGCTGAGACCGTAGAAGCAGTATTTGCCACAGGACCAAAGCCATTACGGCGATTTTCAAGATTCTCTAGGTATTTCAAACTTATTATTCTATCCTGCGATACGTATATTATTTTCACAGCCTCAAATAAATAAATCAAAGATAAAATTTAAATACATGAATTGATCGCCTTGAAATAATGATTCGTCAAAGTATAGAAGCTTTCGTGCCCATGTACTCCCAACGTGATATAAGGAATTGTAACTCAATGCCATATTAATTTTAAAATTGATTCCCGCTATGACATTACAGATATTTTCAAAATATAATCCAATTAAATAAAAATATAATATTATTGCTTTTAACAATTGTTGAAAAGTGCGGTGAAAGTAGCACAGTCTGGTAACATACTCTAATATAAGTGGGAAATACATGAAAGTTGTGATTATTTCAGGATATTTATAGATTGGGCGATGGCCTTCACAATACTTGGCGCCTGCGCCGTGTATGTCATCCTACTAGTGGAATCTGTACAGCAGGTAGATATCTTGGACAGCTATCAACATCTCATCAGGTTTTGTTGCATCGACACCTTGATTTTAACGCATCCGTATATATTTCCTTGTTTTTATTTGATCGGTTTTATAAAAGTTTTCTAAAAAAAAGTTAGATTAGGTCCAACATTCAATACGTAGTTTGCCTAAAATAGGCGACAATTGAAGTGGGTGAAGCTAAAAATAATCATAATATGCAAGAATTCTGTTATTTTTTTTATTTTTTTGCCTCAATCTGTCTGGTTTCTTTCCACTCCAATTTTTAATCTTACCTAAATTCTAAATCGTATGAAGTATCTAATGACCTACAATATTTATACAAAACCAATAAATTCCACTACTTAATGGTTTAAGCTATTAAATGGAAATAATAGACAATATTAGATATACAGTTTTGAGGCCAGTCGTGACGCAGCGGCACAAAGTGTGACTGGTTGTGGGTTCGATCTCCACTCGAGAAAATGAAATATTTATTCAAATTTATATTTTCATTTCTTCGCTCTGGTCTGAGGTAAAGCGCGGCGTTGAATTCCGCCACTCAACACGCAATGCCTCCAGAATTCGGTGGAAAGTAGGGAACAGAGTGTCTTGACACTAGGTTACCCTACCACCCCTCACCCCTCTACCTACCCTGCTATGTACAGGATACAGCGTGAAGCTGATTTATTTATTTTTTATTTTAATAAATTTAAAATTAACACGTAATTATTTTTTTTCAGATCGTTGACCATTTTGTGACAGACAACAGTCTCAACACGACTATGTATTGCCTTATATTTTTGGCTCCAATACTTGTATTTACTCAAATTAAAAATTTAAAATACATTGCACCGTTTTCTGGATTTGCCAACATTCTATTGGTACTTACATTTCTTATATGTCTCTACTACATATGCTCCGACTTCCCCAGTTTTGATTCAAGGCCAATGTCGGTACCAATAGGACGGTTACCACTGTTTATAGGGTAAGGAATGTTGGCATGTTTATTAAATTATATTATAGTAATTTTCGAGCTCGTCGTGGTGCAGTACTGTAACGCGACGGTTGTGGGTTCACTCGGAAACGGAATTATGATTTATGAATATTTTCATCTCTTCGCTCTGGCACGAAGCCAAAAGCGCGGCGTTGAATTCCGTAACTCAATATGTAATGTCTCTAATAATTCGACAGAAAGTGGGGAACGGAGTGTCTAAACACTAGGTTCCCTTTGCTATAACTTTTGCTACTGTGAGCGAGATACAGCGTGAAGCTAATTTATAATTATTTTCAAATAAACTATTGAGTTTTGTATATATATATTTTACATTTAATCTTATATTCTACAACAACACATCTACTTGGTTATACAACTTTAACAATAAAGATTTTCTTTCATATCTATTATATTAAATTTTAATCCATACGGGTAAGACAGAGTAAATCTAAATGGGAAAATAAATCATGCCGTTCACTTCCGATCGTTTAACGTTGCTACGATTACAAGGATATTTACCTAACATATCCACTACGGCCACGAAACTGTGTCACGATAGTACCTCCCTGCATACATAATAGATATGTAATAACATGTATTTGTTTAGTTAAAATACGAAAGCGCGTACCAGAAAACGTTTTGAGCAATTTCTTTACTCACTAATTAAGTTGCGTTGTAGGAACTGTTTGTCTAAACGTTGCTTCATCGTTGTTCAATTAAAAAAAAATGGTAAGTTATTATTTCTTTTACAATATAAGTATAGGTGTTGAATATAATGGAAACAATACGCATTAATAAACTGTCGTGGCCGTCTTGAAGTTAGGCTCTCTGAACCTGAACTTTGTGTCAACGCGCATTGTTCACTTAGGAAGAAAAAATCTAAAATAAAAAAAAACATAAAATTTACTTGTCGCCCATACTATAACAAAATAACCGATATTTTACCGAAAAATAATAAACTCAAAACTTTTGAAATACATTTAAAATGTAATAAAAAAGAACAATGGAGGATTCACACTGTAGTACCGGTCACGGTTCTCGGTCTGATGTCATATTCTTATTCTATAAGATATAATCTTATATGGGTCTTGGACCGGAACGTGACCGGAACGAGAGTGTCTCATTGTCTCTCATATAAGAATATTTTAAATTTTTAACAGACTGAGATCATACCGAGAACGAACCATGACTAGCACTAAAGAGACTATAGTCTGTGTCCTCCCCGACTGACTCTAACTTAACTTAAGTTAGATTCGCGCTGTATCCCTAGCGAGGTAGTCAGAGAGAACGATGCGCCAAACCCTACGGTCTCTACATACCTCTTTCGCCTTGTCTACTGTCGTCAATCTCTTCAAACCCTGCTTAATGCCCGGGGGGGTTACTCATGCTTTTTACTTGACCTTCCTCCAGTATCTTTAATACTGTGTTTTCGAAGGTCAACCGAGGTCTCCCACTACTAAACCCCTACTACTCTCATTTCCATCATAAATCTTTTTTGCCATTCTTTCATCACTCATTCGTTTGACGTGTCCAAACTAGTTCTTCTCAATTCTCACCGAAATATCTTCGCTGCTATAGAACAGCGTCGGTACCAACACTGCATCGTGTACGGTCAAACGTACAGCTGTGCTGACGATTTGTCTCATCAATTCGGTTACCGGCGGCAATACGCCTTTCTATATCCTTGTAACTTCCATCTCTAATGAACATACTACCCAAATATACCACTTCATTCAATTAATCTAACAACTTACAATTTACACTGATCTTGCATTCTGTGCTTTCTTCACTTCTTTCAAATACTAGAACCTTTGTCTTACTCGCATTCAGGCTTAGACTTTCTTCTCCTTCTTTCTTCTTTCATAGTGGTAACTAATGCCTGCAACTCGCATTCTGATGAGACGATGAGCACTGCATCATCTATCTACGCCAGGCAATTTACATTCAAGTCACCTACTTTCACTCCCATGTCATTTTGTTTTCTGATTCTGATATTTGTTAGATATATATACCTACTTGCAACATTTATAATTTTATACAACATTCAAATATTCACCTTTAATACAGATATTCCTTGCTCGAGTAAAAAGATAACAATATGAATTGTTCCAGTACAGTTATATTTGCAATGGAAGGAATCGGGGTGGTGCTACCAGTAGAGAATACGATGGCTAAACCTCAACACTTTTTGGGCTGCCCTGGAGTGTTAAACATCACAATGACAATAGTGGTGGTGTTATACATGTTTATGGGTATTTTGGGATATTTACGCTATGGAAACGAGGCTGAGGGCAGTATAACGCTGAACCTACCCACCCAAGAAATGTAAGCTGTTTAGAAATCATATTACTTAACGAATATAATTTTAATAAACAATTGTTTTGCCATCTGTTATATGATGCAGGATAGACAAAAATGACGTAACAACAAAGTAGTAACATCATACCCTATAGAGATTTCACACTTGATAGAATGTCACGCATATTTCCTCACAGCAGGTTGGACGGGGAAAACCTAGCAGAACAGTTAACGTCATTGGCGTTTAATCATGGCAACCTCACGTACATAGTACCTATAGGTAAAAATCAAGAGATGAAAATAATAATAATTTGTACGAGCTACTGACGAGTCTTGTCAGATTATAAGGCCTTAAAATCTACACATTATAATCTAATATTAAAACTAGAAAGTCAAAGAGTTCGTTGGGTCAAACACGCTAATCTCAGTAACTACTGGCTCGAGAAAGATGGCTTTATCATCAGTACAGTTAATAAACATTTTGTGCTGATGAAATAAATTAATTTTATCAATTTTTTTAACAAACAAATAACATAATATATTTTGTTAATTTTAAAAAAATGTTTCTCTAATTTCAGACCAGCGCTCATGGCAAAGGTGTTTATTATAATAGCAATTTTCTTCACATACGTGTTACAATTCTATGTACCAATGGAAATAGTTTGGAGAAACACCAAGCAACATGTGGCACAGAAATATCACAATATTGCACAAGGAATTATGAGAGCCTTCTTTGCTATCCTTACTGGTAATTTTTATTCTTTTTATTGTTTTTTTTTTATTTTCATGTAAGTAATGTAAAAAAATTAAAATATCTCTATATTTTCTTTATTTGTTTTTCAAGTACGGTAAAAAAATAAAATTGTAACTCTAGAATCAACCAAAGGGCCAAATATTTGCTTTTTAAGACTACTAAGAGGAAATCAAAAAATATTAATTTTATAAAACAAAAGAACAATGGTAGTACATACTTATTCCTCATAGCCTTAAGTGGCCTTAATTAAAGCTGCACAAAAAACAATATTTTAAAAATAAAAATTTTAAAGCTTTTTGTTGTGCTCAATACAAATTATATAGAACCTTTTAATTAATTTTAAATAAAAACCCCGCACACAGCAGGGTCGGCAAAGGGGGGTGTAGTATTAAGGCACTCCGTTCCCCACTTTCTGCCGAATTCTGGAGGCATTTCGACATAAGAGCGAAGAAATGAAAATATAAATTTAAATAAATATTTCATCTCCTCAAGTGGGGACAGAACCCACAACTAGTCAGTTTTACAGTTACACTGTGCCCCTGCATTACGTCACTTACGTCTGGCCTCATTTTTCATATACATATTGCGTTAATGTGAAGTATATACTTTTTAACTTCATAGTGTATCCCACATACAGCAGAATAGACAGCAGAAACACACTGTTGAGACACTCCGTTCCCACAGTTTCCATAAAACTTTCGAGATATAACATTTCTTATCATCTTGAAATTGCGAAATCCTTGTTACCAGAGCGAGGATATAAAATAACTCATTCCTTGACTGGGAATCGAACCCACAACCATCCCGTTTATATTGGGACACTATACCACTGCACTAACAACGGCCTCCAATAACTTTATTTATTTAGCTTTATCTATTTCAGTGATAGCAGCGGCGTCTCTACCAAGATTAGAGCAAGTGATTGGTTTAGAAGGCGCATTCTTCTACTCGTTTCTTGGTCTGATAGCTCCGTCATTAATGGAACTCATATTTTGTTGGGAGAGAGGTCTTGGCAAATATAACTATATTCTCATAAAGGATTCAATTCTAGCCATCTTCGGGACATTCGTCCTTGTGACTGGAGTTATGCAAAGTATTAAAGAAATTATTAGGACTAATTAAATTAGAGTGGAAAGTGATTTATATATTATATGTAAATATAGATTAATGATTGGCACAACCTAAAAGTGAAAGTACTTCGAATACTATTATGTCAGGGTATTATATGACGTGTTATAAACTAATAAATAATTTTTAAATTAACTTTACTAGTTTTTTTTAATTATATTTATTCTTTAATAATTATACTTATTATATAAGGTTAAAAAAACACATGAAACGCCAAGATTCATAGAATAACTATTGTATGATACTATCGCAGCGCAGTAGGACAACGTGATTGTAAATGGACTATGGTTGTGTGTTCGATATCCTATTGGAACAATAATTATAATTTTTTTCTTTTTAGCACTGACTACTAACGACTGAAAGACAAAGCGCTTCGATAATTACAATATATGTAATCGGAAAGTGGAAAACAGTGTTTTAACAATGATGCATTTCAAAAAGCACCTTTATAATTTTTCCCCCATAACAGGATTGGTTGAAGGAAGAATGCTAAGTGCTAATTTCCGATATTCGAGTTGCGTGTTAAGTAGCGGAACTCAATGCCGCGCTTTGTCTCGTTACCAGAACTAGGAAATAAAAATGAATTCATTGTTCCGAATGAGAAATGATCCTCAACCATCGCATAGAAACCTATCCTACTACACCACAACTTCAATTTTATTTCAATTGTTAAATTTTATTTATTTGTCAACAAGGACTGCATACAAAAACTAACTAATCAACTTTTGTTATTTTATGCAAAAATAATTAATGACATAATTTTTTCAATTATTATAGACTTTACATACAATTCAAATCTACTTAACAATTATTATGTACAAATTTTCAGGCTTTTCATTAATTTGCTCTTTCTTTTGTTCATCAAGCAGCTTCTTTTGTTCATCAAGCAGCTTTGTTTGTTTGTCAAGCAGCTTTTTCAGTCTTTGAATTTGTTGGCATCGAGCTTTATCTTTTCTTTTAAATACCTTTATGGTATCTAGCAATTTCTTTCTTTTCTTTAATTCTGCATATCTTACTTTTTTTATTGCAGCAGCAGTAACTTGTTTTGCCTGTAGCTCTGACTCTTCTTTAATGTAATGTATCAAATTGGTTTTGTCGTCTTCCTCACAAGCACCATTTGTTTCAACAAAAATTTCTTGAAAAGATGACAAATTCTTCTTCTCCTTATTTTGTCGATATCTGTAGATGTCAATAAAGGATTGTCTTGTAACTATGTAAGAATATAATGAATATAAATTTAATTGGTTTCGTATCTAAATAGTGTTTGTTTTATATATCTAATTATTTTATTAAATAAATTAAATGTATTATATATACAAAACTTATATTTCAATTTATATTATGGCTTGCACCTTAGTTATGACTAACGTTGCTAGCTATCAATAAGGAAAAATATGTGCATCATAAAAAAATCTTGAAATTAAAACTAAATTGAGGCCATCATAGTGCAGGGGCAAAAGGGTATGTATGTCCCCACTCAAGCTGTATGCGGGATACAGTGAGAAGCTGCTAAAAAAATCTAAGTGCCATCGTGACGCAATGCCACAAATACGTAAACGTGTAAGTTATGGGTTCGAACTTCAAGCACGTAAAGCGCGACATGGACTTCCACCACTCAACATATTGTACGTGTTTGTCTTGAAAATGGAATGGTAAGTGAGGAACAGGGTGTCTTAACATTAGGCTCCCTTTGTCTACCCAAACAAGCAGGATACGGAGTAAAATTAAATAGAAAAAAACAGACATAATACCTTCTCGAATTTTCTCTCCATTTTTTTCTTTGCTCTTTTTGTTTACGAAGGGGTTGTTCCGATATGCTTTTAATTTTTTTTACTGCCTTAGCTTTTAAGTACCGTTCTCTTCTTTTTTCTTTTGCTATGGCTAGTAACTCTGGGTCATTTTTAATTTCTGCATAGCGTCGCCTTTTACATAATCTTTGCTGAGCTAATCTATCTTTTTTAGTTTGCTTAGGTTTAGGTTTAGCAGTCATTTCGACATAATATTTAAGTTTTTAATATAGAAAAACAATGTGTACCTGTAATTAATATTAATTAATTTAAATATACTTTTTCAGTTTGCTTAAAAAAAATTATGGATGGAAAAATAAGGGGTGTAGATAATAAAATTGGACATATTTGAATGAAATATTTGGTTAATAGAAAAACAACAAACGAAAATAAATAGAATTCGTTTTGTAGTAGAAAGAATAGTAATAATTTATCACTGATGTTGTGATGTTGCATGCCACCAAATCAGTATACCACGAATAAACCTGAAAAATTGAATCCAAGACTTCACGTTTATAATTCATTACTAGAAATTGTATACAACAGAAATTAGAAATTGGCATAAAAAAATGGACCAAATTTTTATCATTGCTGTCAGCGTCCACGAAACACGAATACCTGCTGTAAATTACTGTAGTCCCGGGTAGATTATTTCAAATTTCAACGTTGAAATATTATTTTGCCCAATGGTCATTATTTTCAACCGGCGTCATTACCTTCTTGTTCAATGTTGTTTACAATGACGTTCCTGGCAATGATGCTTTTTATAAAAATGATGCCAGAGTATCATCAAAAATAAAATCAGAGTAAGTGAAATGCACTGATACACAATTTGATTGAAATATGAATTTATATGTAAAATTGTCGATCACTAAATCATTTGTCAATTGAAAATAATACTTAAATATACGAATGACGATTGCTATAACTCTTAGAATGTAATTTCTGATTGACAGCGTTGTTAGTCTGTTGCGTGCAAACAGGCGCTGAAGTAGTGATGCTACTTAATGGATACAATAGGAACATCGATCTGAATCGATTTAAAAAAAACATATTCGATATATCGATTTTAATTTTTTTTTAAAATGTTAAAATGTATTTCTTACCTAATTATAAACTTTTCATACGTTATTACTAACACACTATAAATATCTATCTACAAAACAATGTGTATTATAAGACTATTTTGACCTTATTTGTGTATGCCTATAAACAACTTAATATTTTTATAACATGATGAATCCAATTTTTGCCTTTAAAATTATAATTTTACTTATAATAAATATGTATGTATATTTTTCTATTTCAAAAATTATATAATTGAATTTTTTAAAAGACTATAAAAATATCAATTAATTTTAAAAAAATGTTACAATTACAACACTTGAAAACATCGATATTTCCAATAGATGTTTTAATGAAGAGTCTCGACGATAATATATCGAGAAAAATTGTAATATACTTTCGAAATTGACATCCCTATGTTGGTACAAACAATAGTACAAATAACGTTCCGTTTTATGATAATTTTTAAAAAAGGATATCGAGCAACAAATATTTATCTTAAAAATTCTTTATTAACATTTTGCCCATCGATGTTTATTTATGTACTATTAAATTATAAATTCATTTTGGTGTTATAAAGTATGCACAGTGCAAGTTAGAGCGGTAGTTAGACACGATCGGCCGATGCGCACGGCTTGTGAGTTTTACTATTGGGTTTTGTGCAAATAAATGTTAATTCATCTGAAAGAAATATTTTTAATTGACTCCTTCTTTGTATCATATTAAATATTGATAATACATTGATGACAATTGAATTAATATAAGTATGCTATCTTTATCAATGTCTTCTTATGACGTTATCACGTAAAATTATCGTCCGTAAAAAGACAACTGGTTGTCTGTAAGCCGAATTTACAGACAACCATAATTTTTTTCTAAACATCCTTTTTTTTCATATAATGCGAAATTTCGTAAGTTTATGTACAATTGTAAGTTTATGTAAGAACTTTTCAGAAACTATAAGACATCGCAAGATTAACCCTTTTGATTTAAGCGAGCTATATTTCAACTGAAATAACAGTCGAAGATTCATCAAACTCGGCTTAATAGTTTAAGAAATATGGTCTTCATATTTTTTGGTACATATTTTTTGGTAGTTATTTTTTTAAAATTACTTTAATTTACTTAGGTTTTAAGTTTTATTAACCATATTTTTCACGATAATTAAATGCAAACAAATAGTTTTTTATAGTTCTTTATAGTTCTTGTTTACCTTTCTGATAGTCCAGGCCAATCACCAAAATAATTTAAACTTATTTTTATATGACTCACTGGGCTGATGAACTTAAAGAGCAACACCGACTAATTATTAGCCCGGAGATCCGGGAGATAGATTTTTTTATATAATAAAAGTATGGATAACCATATTAAAATTATCAATAATTTTTCCTAAGTACTTAAATATTAAATAAAAAAGAAGCAAACGATATAAAGTTATTTTGACTTTTTAGACTTAGATGAGTTTTTTTAACCGACTTCTTTGAGAAGGAGGTTATCAATTCGACTGATTTTTTTTTTAATGTTTGTTACCTTATAACTTTTGACTGGGTGAAACAATTTCGACAATTGTTTTTATTATTTGGAAGCTGGTGCTCATGAGCGTAGGAAAGGAGGGGAGCCGCACTCCAGAATAATCAAGAATAAATAATCCAGAATAACACAATTTGCCCCGAAAATAAAATAAAAAACAACATTTACACGTACATATATGTTGAAAGCTGAAGTTCAGGCCCCCTCTTAGAACATATATGTAAAAACGCTAATGATGGAGCATCCCTTGTGGTCCCAATTTCATATCCATGAGAAAATTATACAAGTCTTAAATTTGCATTAAGTATGAATAGACGAATAACTTAATATCCCGCCAACCGATTACGATTATTATTTTTTATTGGAAAGGATACACTTCAATGGAAAAAAAAAGTTTGGTTTGGTTCTGATTATGAGATAAGGTTGAAAGTGGAGAAGTCGATTTTTTTTTGTTAAAAATTATAAATATCGTATTTATTTGATATAACTAGGAATAGCTCAACTCACTTTAGTTAAATAGCAAAACAAAAAGCGCTAATCATTAAAAGTAAATAAAAAAAGTACAATATTTTTTAAATAACTTATAGTACCAAAGGCTCTCGCCTCACCTATGATTGTCAGCACTTTAGTCTTTACTATTCTATTGCTATTCTAAAAGAAACGGAACGTCAATAAACAGAAGATTAATAGCGCCTTTTTTAATTCTATTAATGTATTTTTCTATAAAATACATTATAAAAACTGATATAATTTTAAAACAATTTTAAAACTTAGCCTTAACTTATATTTTAAACGTGTTGAATAAATTAATTTCTCTTAGTTCCAATTATCATAATTTCCCCTTTTTAAGTTCTTGTAAATCAATCTTTCTAAGTTCACGTGAGAACGCTCACCGCTAGAACATAAGAACAGTGAACAAAAATACAATTCCAGACGTGCCAATATTAGGTCTTATGCAATACAACAGCGTAAAGAATTTTAAATCAGTGTTCCTTCTTCAACCATAGAAGCATCACTATATATTTCTTTCATAAGGAATTAGACAAAGTTGTCAAGATTTAATTTAAATGATAAAAGATGTATAACAACATAAATTTAAACACAAAATTGGTAGGTTCCAACCTCTTATCTAATAACTGTTTTTTTAATGTTTTATTTTTAATATTACAAAGGTTGTTTATCTAAGTTATCAATTGGTTTTCGTAACTGATAAAATATTTATTAGCTAAAATACACTATAGTAGTATGCTGTAGTTTTACTGTTAATATCGTGTGACGCGTCAAAATGAGTTTGGTAAGAAAATGCAATGAGTTTTATTTAAGTGATTAATTACGAAAATTAAAACGAATTGTCATGGTCTACGACCATCTTCGGTGCTACCTACTTGCCATGTATAATCATTTAATGACTCGAGCAATTGCCGCTGTATTTGTTTCCTTTACTTTTTTATAATGATAACAAAGTTCAAGTCACAGATACTTATCTATGTTCTATACATTTATATTGTGTTTTATAGTGTAATTATAATATATTTTACTTGTTTGGAGTGAATTTAGCTTGTGTGTTGACGTGTAATCAGTGAAAACATGGATAACCTAGAAGTATGTAATTAAAACCAAAAAAAAAAGTTTATCATAAATTATATTATTAATTTGCCAAGCTGTTTGAACTTAATACACTTAAAATATTGAATAGTAATCTACAATTCTTATGGATTAAATTTGTATCAAAATTATATATAATAATAGCATTAATTAAGTATAGTCAATATTTAAAGCAAAACTTAAAACTAATACTACATTACAGGTCTTTCCAATTATAATCGGAGTGGGATCTGTAGTTATCATAGCAACTGTTTTTGCTCATTTTGTTTTTGGCAAGAAATCAAAATCCTCCAAAAGTAAGAAACTTGTTGCATTAGTGGACCCAAACATCAAGTATGCATTGCCTCTCATTGAAAGAGAAGAAATAAATCATGACACAAGAAGATTTAGATTTGGCTTACCGTCACCTGATCATGTACTTGGTAAGTGATATATTTTATTTTAAGAATTTTACAACAATTTAAAATATATTTAAGCTAAGATGTTAAGCTAAAAATTTATAGAAAATTCTAGAAAAATTCAGTCTTGGTGGTGTTTTTAAATAATCAAAAAATAAAGGCTACATCTGTATATAATTCTTCTTAAGTAACTGTCAATACTAATACTGATAAGTAACATATTTTCTAATAAGGTGTCCATTCATAATTATGTAATAACTAAAAAGTAAAGTAAACTAGTTTGCAATCTTTTCATTTTGTGAGTTAATAAAATTGATAAGGTAAAATATCTTTTTTTTTATATTAAAATATCTTCGTTTTATCAATATTAACTCAGCAAAGCACATTATTCATTGACATTATGGCACAGTGAGATGACTTCTGACTGTATTGTTTAAGGGTTTTGGATCATTTTCTGCTTGAAGAATAGATTATTTCCATTTCCCGGCACTGATGAGACTTAAACTGACTTGACTGGAAATTGCAGGATTAAATTCGTCAAATCTAGTAGAAAGCGGTGAATTTAGTTGCGTGATAGTTGACACTACATTCTCTCTGACCAAAATATGTGTAATTACAATGTGATGTTGAAAAAAAAATATTTAAGGGAGAATGGCGCATTATCCTGTTACCAGAACTTCGCTTCTGGTAACAGGACTTCTGAGATTGAAATATAAAAAAAATATTCCCGAAGTGGAATTGAATGCACAATCGCCGCATTTACAGTCGCACGTTTGTGCCCCTGCGACACAACGGCCTCACAAATTGTAACAATTTATTTTATTGTAGGATTGCCAATTGGTCAACACATGCATTTATCTGTAAAAATTGATGACGAACTTATAATAAGAGCTTACACTCCTGTGTCAAGTGATGAAGAAAAGGGTTATGTTGACTTGGTCATTAAGGTTTGTTTTCTTTGTTTTTATTTAAAATAAATAGAGAACCAAAGAAAAAATATATATAATATAGGTAACATTGATTATTATACATTAGACCTTTGGCATGACAAACTTATTTCTTCCAATTAAAAACTTGAATTGCCAAATCATGATACCAACCTCTTTAGTTATTTGAGAAATAATGATAAAATCATGGATTTATTATCAGAATATTTTGATAATTATCTCAATAAATAATGTTAAAATAAAAACTAATTATATTGTAATATTTTCTTAGGTATACTTCAAAAATGTTCATCCAAAATTCCCTGGAGGTGGTAAAATGTCTCAATATCTCAATGATATGAAAATTGGTGACACAATAGATTTTAGAGGGCCTTCGGGTAGATTGCAATATGCTGAAAATGGCACATTTTTAATCAAGAAATTAAGGAAGGACCCTCCTGTTAAGATAAATGTGAAGAAAGTCAACATGATTGCAGGTATTTAGGTTTTTTGTGTNTATATATATATATATATATATATATATATATATATATATATATATATATAACAGGGTAGGCAGGAAGGACCTAGTGTTAAGACACTCCATCCCCGAAATATTACCTAATTTTCCAGACTGCGAACTGAGTGGCGAAACTGAGTCTTGTCACAAGAGCTAGGAAATGAGAATCATTCTTTTCCCTAAGTGAGAAATCATTTGAATTCAGATGCTGTGCTCATTGGGCATGAAGGTTCCTAATATTATTTATGCATTTGGCATGTCATTTAAGTGTTTTTTTATCCTTTACCTGATTTTGCAATGGACTTTGACAATGATAAAATACAAAATCTTTTTATGCAACTTAAATAATGATGCAATACATAGTCAGTTTGAAAAATATATCTTTTATAATGCTCTCATTAAACATGAATAATACATAGGGTTGCGAACCAAACAGTATTGTACATTATTTTAGCTTCACGCTGTATCCCGCACATAGAATTAAGACACTTCTGTTCTCCACTATCTGCCAAATTTTCGAGTCGTTGCGTGTTGAGTGGCGGGGCTCAATGCCGTGCTTTGCCTCGTCACTACAGCGAGGAAATAAAAATATAAAATATCATTCTCCAAATAGGTCCATAAAATTATATTATTATTTGATCATTAAAAGTCGGGGGTTTAGTGAGCGATGCGAGCAGTATTTTCATAAAAAGAAATAAGTTTAAATAGATCTATAAATATTTATTATTATATTCTTTAAATTTGCTATATTTGTTAAAATAAAATATATAAAAAATATATTATATATTTATATTTCGACGAAGAAATATTGCCGACACTGGTAATATACGGTGAACGACAATAATGACATTATGACCATCACCTTTTTTAGATGTTTTGCCTTTAAATAAAAGGAGGATAATATTGAATTTAATAAGGTACTTACATTAAACAAACTGATACACGTGATTTTTATAGTGTGTGTACACACACATAGCCTTAGAGAGAATATTTTTTTTTGTTGTAAAATAAAATAATTATACTATGGACCAAAGTGTCTACAGTCTCATTAATTTTTAAATAATAGATAATAATATATTTGCATCGTATTTTAATATTTGTTAGCTGGTTAGCATTAGCATAAGCCTTGTGTCTTGTCGTTTCATCAAAAAATATAAATATATGAGAATAATATAATATATAAATATTTAAAATTATATTATATTTTGGTGACCTCGCGAGTATTTCTTTGTTACGTCTCTAAATTGTTACCTAGATATCAAAATGGTGTTACGAACTGATATAAAATTAAAAGCATTACCATGCAATACCATTATAATGTTAAGCGCGGTGTTTAGTTTCACCACATAACATGGGATGTCTCAAATTCAGTCCGATAAACGGAAACCAGATCACGAACATTAGGTCCGTTCTGCTTACCCTGTTAAATACGACGGTAAAGTATGAATCGGAAAAAAAATAAAATTAATATTTGTTAGGTCTTAAAGATCTTTTTAAACATTTTTAAAGTGTTATACCACACTTAGGAAAGAAAAATACTTATTTAGAAAACGTATAAAAATTTGAACGCAGCGGGACTCGAACCCGCGCCTCCTGGAAACCGACCAGGTCGGTTTCCAGGTACTTAAAGATCTTTTTGCCTTTAAGATTTCCAGATTTTCTATTACTGTGCTCTGTGACAGGCATATTAATATTTGTTTAAAAATCAGCTTCAAGCTGTATCCCGCATACAGCAGAGTATGCAGAGAGAATCTAATGTTAAGACACTCCATTCCCCACTTTCCGCCGAAAGCTGCAGGCATTGCGTGTTGAGTGGCGGAACTCAACGCCGCGCTTTGCCTCGACACCATAGCGATAAAATGGAAATATAAATGTAAATAAATATTTCATTTCCTCGAGTGGGGATCGAACCCACACCATGTCGGTTTTACAGTCACACTTTGTGCCCCTGCGCCACGATTGGCCTGGTGCTCTATGACAGGCATGTTAATATTTGTTTAATTGTCATTATTATTTTATTTAATTCAAATTATCATTGAATTAATCTTCAGATAGCGTGACTTGTCTCTATTACGTAATATATTGTGTCTCTATTTCGTGGCATATTTCCGCTGATAGCTGATAGCATTTTAATTGAAAGCCATAAAATAAAGAAATGGTCATTTTAATTGCTTTATACTATTGTAGTATTAAATTACAATTTCTTTGAGTTATTAGTTTTTAGATTGTGTTTCTTTATATCAAAAATAAATATATAATCTTTGCTAAGATTAACAAAATATTTTTATAAAATTTAATACTATTTTAAAATATATTTTTTAATTTATCTAGTAAGAATAAAGCTATTATTAATATTAGATAACAATTTCGCACGAGCGTGTGGATGCTTAATACATTTATCATAATACAACGATATAATTTTACATTACAATATTAAGACAATGTTATAATCTAGTGAATTAATACAAACGCGGCAGTAAATATTATATCTATATTATTTATAGAATTAAAGGTCATACCCATCGGTAATTTCGTAAAAAAGAAACGAAAAAACAATTCAATTTTATATTATTCCTTTAAAAAAGTGTGTTTTTACTAACAAAAAGTAAAATAACTATTGTAATTATACAGCATAATTGGTAAACGATAGACTGATAGTTACAGATAGGGCTGTCAGATCCAGGCTTCTCATTTCCAAGACATTTCCGGGGCCACGAGCTGAATCAGAATTTTAGATCCGTATTTATATACAGTTCTCAACTCTGAGATTGATCTTGAGACGTCGTTTTTTCATTCATAGATTATTAAAACGGTATCTCAAGGTCGATCCCAGAGTTGAGAGTGATTTATAAATACGGGCCTAAGTGTCCGATCCGAGATAAAACTAGAACTATACCGTTTTTTTTTTGTGTAAATCTTTTAAGTTAAGGAAGCTGTCCTACATAAATGTAATTCCGACCGATTTTTAAATACCTCGTTATGATTTAAATATTAAACTACGATTGATTAAAAGTAATGTTTATGGATTCCGGGAAATAAAGTGCAATTACTGCACACACAAAATTTCTGGACAATCCCGGATTTAACGGCCATCTGGCAACGCTATAGGTGACTTCCAAGTATTCTAAACCATACCGTAGTCTTCGAGATACCTGGCCATTTAATTTTTTTCTAAATATCACAAATTATAATGTTTTCATACTAATAAACGAAAACTTAGTACTTAGTACTTACTATTCAGGCGCCAAATTTTTAGAGCGTTTAATTCTGCAAATATTATAATAGTACAATTCTTTATACGGTTTTCATTAAAAAACTTCGAAAAGTCATACAATAGCAAGATTTATAGATAAAATTTGAAATACACGAAAATAACATGTGGAACAATTTCTCAGAAGATATTCTAAAAATAATTTCGCGGTATCACATGTCCATTTTGTAAGGTTGACTGACCAACATTGAGTTGACTTCAAAAATATTAATACGACCTATTTAAAAATTCTTAACATTTGGTAAAATGTTATATTTAATTTCGACCGTTTTAATCCTGACCCAAAATTTGAAATATTATAAGCTTAACCGTTTTTAGAGGATTTTTCTATAATAATTAAAAAAAAATACAGGGCTTAGTTCTAAATAGCGCATAGAAACCCAATTGTAAATAAGTAAATTTATATTTCCATTTCTTCGCTCTGGTGTCGAGGTTAAGCGCGTCGTTGAGTTCTGCCACTCAACACGCAATGCCTCCAGAATTCGGCAGAAAGTGGGGAACGGAGTGTCTTAACACTCGGTTCCCTCTGCCTACCCTGCTGTGTGCGGGATACAGCGTGAAGCTGATGATGATGATGATGATGAATCCCAATTGTTATGAAAATAGAAGAAACTATACCTCACAAATTTAAAATTCTTATCATAATTTGTACCGTGATAAGTGAGGTGAATATTGTTGCTATGATTAATTATCTACATCATAAATATGATATATTGTTAAATATATGTACATATATGTATACATCATCTTTACAGTAGACTATCCCCTAGGCTCGCCCGCGGGTTCGTCCTCCTAAACTATACGATTTTTATTTAATATTATTTAAGGGTATTTAGCGAATATTAGTTCATTATTTTCTGTCTGTCTGGTTGTCTATCTATTATACAATAAATAAATTGTAATTTATGGCTTATTGGGATTTTATTTCTTTTTGCTTGCAAAAATTGATTATTTTTCATTTAATAAAAAAAATATTTGCTTGTGTAATACTCATTCAAATTTTGAAAGGTGCCACAAATACTAAATCTCAATTAACATTCGTAACATTTTCGAAAACAAAATTGTAGCCAGGGCCCTTGTATGCATGGGCTATAAAAGTGACATATCGTATGTGTTTGGAATTTAGAAAAAATCACTTCTGAGCAAAGAGTATCTCTTACACTTCGCAAGAACCTTTCACGCGAAAATTCGAAACATACGAAATTTCTGCTGCCTAGTAACTTTGGTTCTGTCTGTTGTCTGTTAATCAGTCAGCAACGGAAGAATTATGTATATAATATAACATGACGCCTACTGTCTACTCAAATATTTCGCTTTCTTTTATTTATTTATAGCTTCACGCTGTATCCCGGATGTAGAAGGGTAGGGGAATGTCAAGTAAGACACTCCGTTCCCCTTTTTCCGCCGTATTTTCTAGACATTGCGTGTTGAGTGGCAGAACTCAACGCCGCCCTTTGTCTTGTTGCCAAAGCGAAGATAGGAAAATATTAAATAATTAATTCCTCAATGGGAATCGAACCCACAACCGTCACGTTTAGTCGCACGCTGTGACAATACGCCACGGCGGCTTCATCCAATCGTACTACAAGAATCCACATTATTGAACGTAGCAAAGCAAATAATGCTTTACATAAATGTAATTAGAAATGACCTCTACAATGAATAAATAGAGAGCACGTCAATTTATACGACAATAAACAACATAGTCAAGGCGAATGTATGTGTAATCTAAATAAATTACAAATAGTCTATTAAAGAAACAGCGTCATGTCGACCAAAAGCGTCAGGTGTATCACTGAATTATTTTATTGTACCGTAGACAGGAATTAAGATGTTAATGAAAATATGATTTATTACAATTTAGAAGGATTAAATTTATATTATATACTAGTTGAGGCCAGCCGTGGGGCAGTGGCACAAAGTGTGACTGCAAAATCGACTGGTTGTGGGTTCGATCCCCACTCGAGGAGATGAAATATTTATTTCAAATTGTATTTTCATTTCTTCTCTCTGGTGTCGGGGCAAAGCGCGGCGTTGAGTTCCGCCACTCAACACGTAACGACTCCAGAATTCGGCGGAAAGTGGGCAACGGAGTGTCTTAACACTAGATTCCCTCTGCCTACCCTGCTGTGTGCGGGAATTAGCGTGAAGTTGATTTTTTTTTACTAAATTTTTACGGCTTTGAGTTATGTATGACATTTCACGTATCCTAAGTCCCGGGCACCTCTTACCGCAGGCATATTGGGCTACATTGAAAATATGAACGTGAAGTAATGTGTATATAGTCTTCCATGACAAAACACAAGATTTTTTTTATAATTGCTTGCGATCGGTGTAAGCTTTAACGTAATAAATATCATTGAGTCTATAACTCACTTTTAATCTTCTTAATATACGGAAGATATAAATAAAGCTGTAAACAATACAAATTTAGTCAAATCACTATCGTATAGAAAATTCAGCATGACAGTGCTTTTTCTTAACTAAAATCAATTAAAAACATTAAAAAATTAAAAATATCTGAATGACTCGTACAATGGCAACTCGAGGTGATAACAGTTCATGATTTAATAGTTTAGTCACCGTAACTCGAATACCATCCATTTCCGTAATTGTTCTATAGTAGCATTAATGACTAACATAAATACACTTATTTTAATCAATCCAAAACAAACATAACAATGCTTTTCTAAGTTGACAAATAGACATTAGGTGTATTATTAACCGCACAGCACGACACAAGCTAAAATATCATCCACCACACCTGGATACGTGGCACTCCACTACTGTGCGGTTTCGTAGGAACTTATTTCCACGCACCACGGAACAGTGGAATGGCCTACCCGCGGCAGTGTTCCCAGGTCGATATGACATGGGTACCTTCAAAAAGCGCGTCTATCCCCATCTTAAAGGCCGGCAACGCACCTGTAGCTCCTCTGGTGTTGCACGGGGTCATGGGCGGCGGTGATCAATTACTATCAGGTGACCCGAACGCTCGTTTGCCTTGTCTTTTTCATAAAAAAAAGGTATAAGCTAGGATGCCTGTTCTCTACTTTTCGCCAACTCATAGCACGAAAACTTAACGTAACTTTACAGCATCATGTAGACCTGCCTATACCGGACCAGAAATATGTACAATTTTAGTAAATAATCAATTTCCAAACGAGATTTGTACCCACAACTACACGTCATCTACTTTGTGAACTATTCCACTGCACTATAATGGTCTTAACTATAATTTTCTTTATTTAATTTTCTCAGGTGGTACGGGCATCACGCCAATGCTACAGCTCGTTCGCCACATTTGTAAGGCCGCAGGTGATCAAACTGAGCTCAGACTGCTATTTGCAAATCAAACTGAACAAGACATATTATTGAGAGATGAACTCGAGAAATATCAAAAGGAACATCCGGAACAATTCCAACTTTGGTATACCATTGATAAAGCTAATGAAGGTAATTGCAGTTGATATTTATAAAAATATATATGTATATCTCGAGTATGTCGAGGCCGGTCGTGGCACAGCGGCACGAGGTGTGACTGCACAATCGACTGGTTGTGGGTTCGATCCCCACTGGAGGAGATGAAATATTTACTTAAATTTATATTTCCATTTCTTCGCTCTGGTGTCGAGGTTAAGCGCGGCGTTGAGTTCTGCCCCTCAACACGCAATGCCTCCAGAATTCGGCAGAAAGTGGGGAACGGAGTGTCTTAACACTAGGTTCCCTCTACCTACCCTGCTGTGTGCGGGATACAGCGTGAACCTGATGACGATGATGTAGTAAAAAATATGCAAATTTAAATATACGCGTAAAAATAAACTTTCTTCGGATTTTTCGTCGTTTAAAACTAGCGTATGTTTTAAAATTTGAAATTGCTTATGACGACAATGATTACGTATTTTTGAACATTTTTAAAGTGTTATTCCGTACTTAGGAAAGAAAATTACTTATTTAGAAAACGTATAAAAATTTAAACGTAGCGGGACTCGAACCCGCGCCTCCTGGAAACCGACCAGGCGCTCTGACCACTAAGCAATACGTTCTCATCAAGCTACGTCGAAATTTTTATACGCTTGTTACAACTTATTTATGTTGATAGCATCTCTGTAGGGAGATTTTTACAAATTTCCCAAATGATTTACGTATAATATAATAACATTTCACATTTCCAGGGTGGAAATATAGCACAGGTTTCATAAACGATACAATGATCGAAGAGCACTTGTTCCCGCCAGGCGATGACGTCATCGTACTAATGTGTGGACCTCCCCCTATGATCAAATTTGCCTGCACTCCAGCATTAGACAAACTTGGATATTCCGAAGATTCACGTTTTGCATACTAAAATGACAATAATGTGACATTTTACTACTGTCTGATAAGTGTCTGATAATTTATTTGATAGATATCTGTTGTGCTATCTTACCAATAGGGTAAAGACAGCATCATTGATATTATTCTTTTTATTTTATTGAATATTAGATAGTGGTATGTATCAAATTGTATTGTCTAACTATTTATACAGAACAATAATTAATTATTAAGAATTAAAAAATGGTGTACAATCGCAAATTTCTATGAACAAAATAATATGGTTAATTTAGTTATAATAAAAAGTGTTCAAAGTATAAAATAAATTTGTACAAAGCTGAAATTTGGTAGAGAAGGTCTTTACGGATACACAATTACAATTAAAATATCAAAATTTTTAGTTTCTTTATATCTTTGAAATGGTGATAATTAAAAAAGAAACCTAAATATACTTAGTTCTTAGAAATGGTTTTAGGACCTACAAGTACAACTTATATTAGTTTTTACAAGAATCTGTACTGTCTGCGACTTTTTGATGTTTTATTTGTATCTATACCATGTTTTATTTAATCTCATTAAGGTGTATCCTGATCCCACGGAAATACCGGGATAAAAAGTATATGTTGTTCAAAAACCTTCTCTATCTTTCAGTGAAAGTCCCATAAAAATCGGTTTAAATGTTTAGCAGCTTAGCCTGAACAAATATAAAGGACAGACAGACGGACAAATAGTTTAAAATGGGTTTTTTTTGTATTTTGGTATAGCGTAAATAATTATATGCACTTGAAAAGACAATCATTTTGAAATCACAGACAGACTACATTTTATTTATACATACATATAGATGACATACCTACCCAAGGTATCTGGGTGCCAATTTTTATTTATTAAAATATTTATATTGACCAGACTGCAAAATGCTGGTGACAATGAATGGTAATTAAGTTAATACTTTTATTCTCTTAATGTAAAAGTCCAAGAAATATTCCAAGATTGCCAGTTTGTATAATAATGTATAAATGAAATACAATAGAAACTCGATTAAAAGAGCTAATCGTCGCAACATACAATATATAATTATTACATTTATTTACATACATACATTTTTTTCCTAAATTACATAGTAGTAGGTATTTAATATATTTAGTCGCGATTGATAGTTCGGATAATCAGAAATCCGTATAACTAAGAGCCGGATAATCGAGTTTCTACAATAGTCACATTTTTGTTGTAAACATTTTTGTTTTAGTCTGTTTATAATATGTTGGTTGCCTGCAGTGTCCAAGAATGTTGATGTTTCCGCTGGGGTTAGTCTTACTCTACTTTAATAATATTAAAAGTTATTTCTTAAAAAGCAGAACCTGTGTGTTTTAATTTGTGTCTATATTTTTCACATCATTTATAATAGACTTGGTTAAAATATTTTTCATTTTAAAAATATAATTTAGTATGTTTTATAACATATAATAAATTACTTCATTTTATATTTTTAATTTTTATTAAATTTATTTTAGGTTTTTAAAAATATTTACTTTTTTATGATTTCATATGCTTTATTCCTATGTACAGTTTATTTCAAATTTAATCACAAACTATGTATAAATATTATTAACCTATTAACCATAAGGAAACACTAAATTATAAACTAAAGCAAACGTTTAATTTTGTCCAATCCCTTTTTAATGTACGACCTGCTGGCGGCTTCGTCCGCTTGAACTACATAATAATTAATTTACTGATCTGCATTACTTTCACTGATAATAATATATTAGGTCCTTGAATAAGTTATCGCTGTTTTTTAAAAAAAAATAAATTAGCTTCACGCTGTATCCCGCACACAGCAGGGTAGGCAGAGGGAACCTAGTGTTAAGACATTCCGTTCCCCACTTTCTGCCGAATTCTGGAGGCATTGCGTGTTGAGTGGCAGAACTCAACGCCACGCTTAACCTCGACACCAGAGCGAAGAAATAGAAATATAAATTTAAGAAAATATTTCATCTCCTCGAGTGGGGGTCGAACCCACAACCAGTCGGTTTTGTAGTCACACCTCACACCCACAAATATAATGCTTACAATGACATTACTCAAAGTATTGTCCATCATTAGGGACCACTTTCTCCCATCTCTCTGGTAGCAATTGAATACCCCGTCGGAAAAACGACGACTTTCGAGGCAATCCAGGAATCAAGCCATTTTTCGGCTTCTTCGAAAGAATGGAAGCGCTGCGCGCTTAAACCGTGCGCCATCGACCGAAACAAGTGGTAATCGGAGGGGGCTATGTCCGGTGAATACAGCGGGTGGGGTAGAACTTCCCATTGAAGTGTTTCCAGGTAAGTTTTGACTGGTTTTGCCACATGTGGCCGAGCATTATCATGTAATAAAATCACTTTGTCGTGTCTCTGCTCGTATAGTGGCCGCTTTTCTTTCAGAGCGCGACTCAAACGCATCAACTGAAGTCGATAGCGAGCTCCCGTGATAGTTTCATTAGGTTTAAGCAGCTCATAATAAATTACGCCCTGCTGATCCCACCAAATGCAGAGAAGAAGCTTAGAACCATGGATATTTGGTTTTGGCGACGATGTTGATGCGTGACCCGGCATGCCCCACGATTTTTTTCGCTTTGGATTGTCGTAGTGAATCCACTTTTCATCCCCAGTGACGATACGGTGCAGAAAACCTTTTCTCTTTTGCCGTTGAAGCAACAATTCACACATGAGAAAACGTCGTTCTACGTCTCTCGGCTTCAACTCATACGGCACCCAATGCCCTTGCTTTTGGATCATTCCTAACGCTTTTAAACGTTTTGAAACTGTTGACGCATCTACTTGTAACGTTTTCCCGAGCTCTACTAACGTCTGACATGGATCTTCTTCAAGCAATGCCTCCAATTCTGTCTTCAAATTTTGTCGGTGCTCCAGAACGCTCTTTGTCTTCAAGGTCAAAATCATTACTTTTGAAGCGCCTAAACCAGTCTCTGCACGTTGTATTCGACAAAGCATTGTCTCAACGAGAATTCTGTGTGCTTCTGCTGCAGATTTTTTCTGAATAAAGCAGTGCAATAAAATTCCCCGCAAAAACACTTTATTTGGCACAAAAGTACACATTTTCACAAAGGGAAAATAAATATGTAGTTGACACTGTAGTAAACACTATTCTACTATAATTTGAGGTTACATATAGTACTACTTTCGTGATTCGTTACCGTACGAAATTCCATACACAGAGTGCCGCAACGCCATCTTTCAAAAAACAGCAGCAACTTATTCAAGGTCCTAATAATTATAAAAACAATATCTATACAACAGCAATTTTGTTGAACAACATTTTTTAAAATGGTATACTGGTACTTTCTATGTTTATAAACCGATTGTAAATAAGACAAACACAAAATGTTAAGGGAAACTTGACAATATACTATAATATGATAGTGACTACTGCTATTGGTGGCTACATGGTTAAACTATTTCATATTTAACAGAACTTTTTTTTTACATTTTCTTTTTTTCGTTAAAATTTTCGAAAAACATTGTGTTTGGTAATAGATATAAATAAAATATAAATCCTAATAAAATAAAAATTGAGGTTAGTAGTGGCGCAGGGGCACAAAGTGTGATTGTAAACGCGACTGGTTGTGGAAATGGAATATTTATTAAAATTTATATTTCCATTTCTTCGCTCTGGTGTTAAGCCAAAGTGCGGCGTTGAGTTCCGCCACTCAACACTCAATGCCTTCAAAATTGGGCGGAAAGTGGGGAACGATGCGTCTTAACACTAGGTTTTCTTTGCCTATTCTATATGTATATCCTGTATATACATATGGAAGCAGTATATAGGGTAAAATATATCAAACCCATACCTAAAGAAATTAATTAAGACCTATAACCATACTTCAACAGTTTAAACGTAGGATTTTTTTTTTCATTACGATGTTTATCCATACCTGTATTTTGTGTGACGCAGTTACGCATAGATACCATTAACGTAAACACATACTACTACAAAAATACTACTAAAGATTGCCGATCTGATACTTTTCATTCTCAAAAAATATACCACAACGAGAAAGGGATATATCTCGTTCTATTTTACGCAATTCAACATCGCGCCATTACCTACGACTGGTTGTCGTGAATGAGGCATGTGCGGCTTTATCGCTTTGATATGTTTGTGTCTGTGTTTGTTCTTGACAAATGGCATTTTATTTTACAATGATAATTTTATTAAACCAGGCCAGTCGTGGCGCAGCGGCACAAAGTGTGACTGTAAAACCACCTGGTTGTGGGTTCGATCCCCACTCGAGGAGATGAAATATTTACTTAAATTTATATTTCCATTTCTTCGCTCTGGTGTCGAGGCAAAGCGCGGCGTTGAGTTTTGCCACTCAACACGCAATGCCTCCTCCTGCAATGAATTCGGTAGAAAGTGGGGAACGGAGTGTCTTAACACTAGGTTGCCTCTGCCGCCTACCCTGCTGTGTGCGGGATACAGCGTGGAGCTGATTTTATTTTATAATTTTATTATTTTGTTTGAAAAAATAACTTTATCATTTTTGAAAAATCTCTTTTGTTTTAGTGTATTAGGTTTTTATAGAGTAGTTAAAACTGTGGTTTCATTTAAACTGGTGATGACAAAAACACTCTGTATATTTGTCATGTACAAACACCAATCCGTTGGATTTTGTTATAAGTATAGATGATTGAGATTTTTCAATAATACACTTCGAAATATTGTAATTTAATTAAATATTAGTTTAATTATTATTATAGGCACGCATACTAAGTCTCGTGGGGATAATTTTCAATTTATCAAATATGCTTTATTATTTCTATAGATTGTTATCATCTTTATATAATACGTATGCTCTAGACACATTCCAGTTACTATTTTTTAGTAAATCATGGCTAGCCGACTGGAAAAATTGACAGCCGACATTTTGGACGACGATTTTGTGGACATATTCAGACCTATACAATACGTCCATATTTTATTCGGTTGTCTGCGAGTCCAACTGAAAGATGGTTTTGCCACGTCGCCTTCTAAATTGATCGCTTTATACACGACGACAGTATGGTTGGCACACGTTTTTATTCAATACCATCATTACACACAATGTAGATTTACCGACGGGACATTTTTTAACGAAACACATTTTAAATTTGCCTACATTGTTATTAATGGGATGGAAACGCCATTAGTGATATATGAGAAATTTTTCACAGATGAAAAAAGAAATTCTGATTTATATGTCAAGTTACAGAAAATAGACCGTTTTCTGAATATGGATGATCGAAAGAAAAAGAATGTGTACCTTGCAAAGATAATTGTATATATCATTTGGTTTTGTTTGACTCTGGCTACTGTTATTACGATTATTTTTAATTTAAATTTTATGCAATATTTTTGCTTTCCTGGTTTGGTCGTAGCGTGGGGACCCCTTGTTAATTATTTCAATGGTATTTTAATAATGGTTATTTTGTACTATATAAGTATGCGTGTGGATTTTCTGATGAAAAAATTGGAAGATATTGATAGAATAAATTGTGAAAATAATTTCAAAATCAATTACCCACAAAATTCTCTTTTACTTGAGAGCCCAAATAGTTTCGATGATATAACATGGAACGATTTGTTGAAAAGCGTTCACTACATCGGCTCGGTGATTTCGGACTTCATATATCTCTATGAACACAGGGTAAATAATTAGTATAATATATGTTATTTTTTGTATGAAGGCCAGTCGTGGCACAGAGGCACAGAGTGTGACTGTAAAATCGATTGGTTGTGGGTTCGATCCCCACTCGAGGTGATAAAATATTTACTTACATTTATATTTTCATTTCTTCGCTCTGGTGTCGAGGCAAAGTGGGGCGTTGAGTTCCGCCACTCAACACGCAATGCCTCTAGAACTCGGCGGAAAGTGGGGAACGGTGTATCTTAACACTAGCTTTCCTCTACCTACCCTACTATGTGCGGGATACAGCGTGAAGTTGATTTATTTTAATTTTGTATGAATGTTAAATTTTTTTATTCTTATTGTTATTACAGATTCTCTACATTTTTATTAAAACGACGTTGTGGGCATTGGTTTATGTCGAAAGAGCTATTTTGTGTTTAAAATATCAAGTGAGTATTTTAATAAAAAAATAATAAATGCACATTAAATTTAATTATATATATTTAGTTTTATATATTTTTTCAATACATTTGCCCGACTAGGTGACGTTAATGAAGGTAATGTATGTATTTATCAATCTATACATGTAGGTAGTAGGTACTATTCTTGTTTCATTGTAAATACGGATTTTTTTATGATGTATATAGAGCGGAAGCCCGATGCATCCAGACCTTCATTAGGTTATAAAACCTGAAAGTATCTCTACGCTTACGTCCAACACCGGTAAGTATTAGGTCCTTGAATAAGTTATCGCTGTTTTTTTTTTTTTTAAATAATTTAAAATATAATGCTTACAATGACATTACTCAAAGTATTGTCCATCATTAGGGACCACTTTCTCCCATCTCTCTGGTAGCAATTGAATCCCCCGTCGGAAAAACGACTCATCTTTCGAGGCAATCCAGGAATCAAGCCATTTTTCGGCTTCTTCAAAAGAATGGAAGCGCTGCTCGCTTAAACCGTGCGCCATCGACCGAAACAAGTGGTAATCGGAGGGGGCTATGTCCGGTGAATACGGCGGGTGGGGTAGAACTTCCCATTGAAGTGTTTCCAGGTAAGTTTTGACTGGTTTTGCCACATGTGGCCGAGCATTATCATGTAATAAAATCACTTTGTCGTGTCTCTGCTCGTATAGTGGCCGCTTTTCTTTCAGAGCGCGACTCAAACGCATCAACTGAAGTCGATAGCGAGCTCCCGTGATAGTTTCATTAGGTTTAAGCAGCTCATAATAAATTACGCCCTGCTGATCCCACCAAATGCAGAGAAGAAGCTTAGAACCATGGATATTTGGTTTTGGCGACGATGTTGATGCGTGACCCGGCATGCCCCACGATTTTTTTCGCTTTGGATTGTCGTAGTGAATCCACTTTTCATCCCCAGTGACGATACGGTGCAGAAAACCTTTTCTCTTTTGCCGTTGAAGCAACAATTCACACATGAGAAAACGTCGTTCTACGTCTCTCGGCTTCAACTCATACGGCACCCAATGCCCTTGCTTTTGGATCATTCCTAACGCTTTTAAACGTTTTGAAACTGTTGACGCATCTACTTGTAACGTTTTCCCGAGCTCTACTAACGTCTGACATGGATCTTCTTCAAGCAATGCCTCCAATTCTGTCTTCAAATTTTGTCGGTGCTCCAGAACGCTCTTTGTCTTCAAGGTCAAAATCATTACTTTTGAAGCGCCTAAACCAGTCTCTGCACGTTGTATTCGACAAAGCATTGTCTCAACGAGAATTCTGTGTGCTTCTGCTGCAGATTTTTTCTGAATAAAGCAGTGCAATAAAATTCCCCGCAAAAACACTTTATTTGGCACAAAAGTACACATTTTCACAAAGGGAAAATAAATATGTAGTTGACACTGTAGTAAACACTATTCTACTATAATTTGAGGTTACATATAGTACTACTTTGGTGATTTGTTACCGTACGAAATTCCATGCACAGAGTGCCGCAACGCCATGTTTCAAAAAACAGCAGCAACTTATTCAAGGTCGTCTATACTATCAGGGGATAAGGAATTTGGTGATGGTGATGGTGGTGATGGTACTTTTATAATTTATAAGTGTTTACAGGTATCTGACAGGAGGTTAAAACCGTGCTGAGCATCTTTATATATAAATTGGTAATTTTTTTTGTCTTTATATATAATTTGGGCCATATTATCAAATATTCTTTCCAAGAATATAAAAAAAAATGAGCCTTGTAAATTAATTTACCGAAAGTTTGGTACTATTTTAAGCAACAGATAAATAATTACCTAATGTTACCACCATCTAAATTTTTATTATTTCCTGATAGTACTTACCGGTATTAGGTTTATGCGCAGAGAAACTTTCCCGTTTTATAACATAACGAAGGTAACTTGGTCTGGCTCTTGGGCCAGATTGTCAAACAGAAATCGACGAACTAGAAATGTCTAGTGGGATATTGTTGTTTTTATTTAATTGGATTTTTTGTTTTTATAATATATTTTATTTTAAATTTATTTCATTATGTTGTTACAGACACAATTGAATATTTTACTGTCGGCATTTTTAACATCACCATTAATATTGTTTTTACTCTTAATGTACCTTCAATGCCGTGCAGCTAGTCATCTTACGTCGAAGTTAGAAAAATTAAGAAGGCTATCTGTCAGCATTGTTCATTCGTCAAAAAACGGTATGTACTCCGAGTAATAATTATAATCATAAAAGTAGGTATTTATGAAATGTTAGATTAGTCTTATATAACTTACTCAGAAAACTGTTATTTGGAGGTAGTATGCCTATTAAATACCATACAATATTACCTACCGTCACCATTACACCATGGCCACGGCCACTCTTGGTCATGCCTTACAGGCTTCTGCTTCTAAAGAATACGAAGCATTGAACGAGTTCCCAGCCTTGACTTGTTGTAACCTAAGGTTTTACTGTGTAGCTGTAGCTGGTACAAGCGGCAGAAGTGCCCATTTCACTCGTCTCAAGTCATTAATCAAGTATAAAAGATTTATCTCCATTTTAAGCGAAATAAATTCGGAGATAACTATAATGTCATAATTTTTTCCTATCCTAAATGGATTTGAAATGTTTGCAAGTAGGCTTTATAAAATTTCCATGGATACCGATATTACTAAGTTTTCTTAACAATCTTATAAAATATGTATATGGTAGGTACTCGAAGATATTCATTAAATTAATAGTACCTACACTACCCCTTCTCTAACGATATACACTTCAATTAACACATTAATCACTTTATTATATATACATAAAGCAATATCGTTAGAGCGTTTAAATTTAATGAGTTATTTTCTTTTAGTAACGATTAACGTGTATTGGGAAGTAACTTGGACATGCTCGTGTCTTAGACATATCAATAGGACCTAGGTTAGTGTGAACTTGTGGGGCACGAATTAGTATTTGAAAATAAAATGGAGGTTGATTTTGTTATTTGAATTTTAGTTATCAAAGATATAAAGAAAATTTGTTACAAAAACATAAACTACTTTGCTAATTCTTCTATAGTACTTTTTTATTCACCATTAGTGGCGCTTGATTGTATCTCTCTTTTCCCCACTTTCCGCAGAATTCTTGAGGGATTGCATTTTGAGATACGGAACTCAACGCCGCGCTTTAGCCTCGTCACCAGAGCGAGGAAATGAAAATGTTAAATATTTTATTCCCCGAGTGGAAATCGAACCCACAATCGTCGCGTCTTCACGCTATCTAAATTAAACTCAGAAGGCCAGAACTGTTCTTTTCTTGTAAGCTCCTACGAATTGATATTTATTACGTATATTAGTGAACCTAATGATTTTGTTCACTTTCAGAGACTACCAGGAAATATATGAAAAATATGCTATTATTGCTGGAAGTGAGAAGCGATTTGTCAATATATGATATTGTTAAAATAGACACTGGTCTCATAGGAAAACTTTTGGTCATCATCGCATCGTATACAATGGGGCTGTGTTACAGCTCTAAATTTAGCAACTAACCCTTTTATCCTAGTTTTAACATAGGTACTATAAAACTTATTTAGACATATGTCCCTAATATAAAAAAAAAAACAAAATACTTAACTTTTAATAAAATACTTGTATAACGCCAGTATGTTTTTAAATATATATTTTATTCGCGTTAATTAAAATATTAACAACAAATTCAATTATAATACAGAACAATGAAAGCAGGGGAATATCTTTCGAGTGACATTTTAGAAGAGAACTTCCTGAGGTCGTTCTATCCGTTTCGCTTAATACAAACTATTTTGGGGTCAAGTCGTGTCGACGCCCGCGACAGATTTGTGACCGCACCCACAGTTCTCCAAAAAATTTACACTGTAATATGTTTAATTGTGTGTTTCGGCCTCTATACGTGTTCTGTATTTTTTTATTTCAACAAATTCGCACTATACAGTAATATTTACTACATAACCATAACGTCAATATACATCCACTACACACTCTATTTGTGTACTGTTATAAACGCCCGATTTTTTAACAACGCAAATAATGTAAAATTTTACATACAATTACAAAAAATCGATCGAAAGTTAAAGATTGATAAGAACCCGTACCTAAACGATGTATCGTTTCACGCTAACGTCGCAACGGTGTCTATAATTTTGGTATTGTTGGCGACAATGTTTATTTTAGCTTTATCAAATGAGAATCCAACAGAAGTATTCTCTTTCGCTGGTTTTCTGTGGGCTCAGTTGTCCTCTACCATGGAATGGTTGTTTTGCTCCAATCTATTACTTTACTTTTACATTCGTCTTCGCTTTATTAACGCAATAATATCTAATCACTTAGAAGGCACTGAAAACTTACATGTTGTTTCTATGAAAAAACAATGTTTCCCTTCGACTAAAGTGTTACGTTACATGGCATCTGGTACACACGACTTCAGGTCTACTGACACTGACGTCTATTTAGCAGATCTGTGTGAAGAGCTCATTCAGTTTCAAAATTTATACAGATTTCAGGTTAGTTATGAATATATATATTTGAATTTTAATTTGAATATTTAATTGTTCACAATTATCTTTTATTAATGTGCCTATATCATTTTATATTACTGCCCCTACAAGTACCCATTATGTTCGTTTGTGAATAAGACTCGAATAATACTTCGTTATTATAACGTTTCGTTTCTTTGAATAAGACTTCGTTATTATAACGTTTTTTCTTCTTTTCAGATATTTTTGTTTTGCTTCAAATTTATTTCCGGCGTATTAATAAATTTCGAATATGGACTGCTGGCTCTTCAAAAAAATGTAACTAAATAAAATAAATAAATTATACATAGGCACTATATATATAATAATACATACTTATAATAATTTGTAATTACTGTGCACTTTATTTTTAGATGCTCCACTTAACGGAGAGCGTAGTGCTCTTAACAATGATATTCATAGATTTGAGTATTATTGTTTTTATTTGTGTACGATCCGAATTCTTCTCTAAAGAAATTAATAACACTAAATATTTGTGCATTACAGTTCTATCGCGATATTATGATGGTAAGTATCTTGTCTTCTATCGAATTCAGATAATTTAATATGCTTCTTTTTTTTTAAGATTTACATTTGTAAATTTTTAAAAGATTTACCATAATAAACTCAATCAATCAAGTATCAACAGGTGCCTACAAAAACATTTCTTTCAATATTGTATACGTTATTCAAGTAAACTTCGGCGAGAACGTGTGAACAGAAATGTGAAAAAAGATAATTAAAATTATAATATGAAATTTCAGGGCCACTTAGAAAAAAAGCCATTAAAATGTTAAAGATGATTAAAGAGAAACCTCCGCGCATTTCAGTTTACGACATGTGGTATATGGACGCGTCTACGATGATTAAAATAATTAATTTAGTTACGACACTTATGGTGACGCTGTTGCAATTTGCACTTTTGTAGTGGTAAACAATTTACACATAATTAATTTTCAACTAGATTAGATTTTTGAATCTCAAATTCAGATATATCCACTTTGATATTCATTAATGCAAATTAATTTGAAATTATATGTAGGTAATAAATAGTACGGGAGCCGAAGAGGGGACTTTCGGGATTTACTCAAGCGTCGTAGAGACCTATTGGGTTGCTTAAATGATAACAAGAAAAAATGTCATACAATACATATCTTTCGATCGGTGGGGTGAGTGGCTATAGATTTTCAAAAAAAAAAAAACTGTTACATGGATATATACTTGAGCGCGTCCGATATTGATATAATTCCTACGTAATTCCTACGTATTCTTAAAAATATAAATATGTTAATCTGACTGTTTCCGTGATGGACGTGGTCGTACGTAAGAGTTAAAAATGAAAAAAACATCATCGAGCGCTTCAGATTTTCTAAGGGGATGTTAAGTGAACCTGAAAAAAGCTCTTACATAATACTCTGATAGTTTGGATGTAACGCAAACTCGCAACCATTGTTGGAATGTGCAAAAAAATCGTCATTTTGAAATTCTCAAGCGCGTCAGATTAAGATATAAAAGAAACTCTAAAAAATATTACAAGTTTATAAGAAAATAATTGAATTTTTGTTTTGAGAACTGTTAAATTTAAAAATTTAAAGATTATTTTTTTGATACTGACGATGAAGATTCGTCGGTAGAATCATCTTCCTCCTCTGACTCGATTTCATAATTTGAGACTTTAACCAAGTCGGGTGGCCATATATATGAGGCCAGGCCATATATATGTATATATATATGTATATATATAATATAGGTCCCCTCTTCGGCTCTTTTTTTTTTGAAACATTGTAAGCTATTATATATTGAAAGTATTTTTTTTGTAATAATAGTTGTTTATTTTACACAGTGAATTTAAGATGTAAATTTAAAACTATGTTTGGTAAAAAAGTATGCACCAATATGTACTTAAGACGAAGTATTACATATTTCAACTGCTAACATTTAGTTATTTAAATCTTTAAAAATATTATATTTAAATGATGTTTATTTATCATTTTAAAATAATTTTATGTAGTTGATAAAAAAAAACTTGATATAGTCCGACACTATCGTTATTGCATATGGGAAGCACGCGCGGTAGAATTGCGCAGAGCGCGTATTTTCATTACTACACTACGCTGTCAGTTCAATACTATGAAATATGAATATATTATCATATGATAGCTTCATATGTATAAAATGGCGCAGTAAAGCATATATAATAAATTCTAGTAATATTATAATAATTAGTGTGTTAGATGAAGCAACATGCAAAATCAAGTTATGGATAAGCAAATTTAAAAATTAAATAAAGTACTGAATTGTAATTATTATAATGGGGCCACATCCAAGTCTTCATCAATCCAAATCAAATAAAATTGAAAAATAATAAAAATGTACATGCAAAAAAATTGTAAAAAATAAAGTTTAAATAAAATAAGACATTAAATATACAAGCAAAAATTAAAAGGAATGGCGTTCAGCTACAGTGTTAATTTACAAAAATAATTAGCAATAAAATGAAAATAAAATCAATCAATCGAGGTCTTAATAAATTAATTAAGTTAATAAGTGATATCTTCATCAATTCAATCAAAAAAATCAAATAAAGAAATATTTGTTACCGTTTTATTTAAAACATTTATAAAAAAGCAAGCAATCAAAACGGTAAAAGGCATTTTTGTTTACAATTAATTATATTTTTGTTTGAACCATATATATATGAGCTCGATTGTACTTATAAAGATGTGTGGGTACGAATTTTCTGTAAGGACGTAGCGGTCACACTGACGCAAAGTACCACGATATGGCAAAGAGATACCAGACTTTAATTTTTTGTGCCTCAAAATTGATTTTTATAATTTACCCAATATTTTTTTTAATATAATCTTTAAGAAGTTTAAATATTGCCAGATATTTCTTTATCCATATTGTATAGTACTGTGTATTACATATACTGAAAATTTATGTTGTACACAGATGTATATAGTATATAAACATATAAATATCACGTTTCATTAGTTATATAAGCAGAAGTATATTTTAGTTAAGTTTAAAATTACTCCTGTTCATTACTTAAAAAAAATACTTTTCGGTCTAGTCTCGATTTTATTCCCGACAACGATGAATGGAACTGCGGATTTTTTTTCAATATTGAGATATCCTCATAAAATTTTGTATATTTTACTATTTTGTATAATTTACTAGAACATAAAGATGATCAAATATTTTGATTATTATTTAATTATGATTTGCTAAGCGTGGGGTAAAACAACATAACAGGGTAACACTGATCGAACGTTTTCTGCGCATAGGTATTCTGCGCAATTTTTCGCGAGTACCTCCGATTATCAATAAGAGTTTAGACGGACTATACTACACTTGATATTGAATTAAATTACCCTAACAGTATTTTTACAACAGTCTGCACAATGCACATGCTTTCTTCAATGGCTTGTAAAAATATATTAATTTAATATAAATTATTAATATTAATAAATTATAACAGAAACAATAAATTTTATATTATTATTTAATAAGCACATGAAATAAATAAATTAAAATAAAATTGTCAAAAGTTTTTATTTTCAGATTACAAACATACAATAAGATCATCCTATGTATTAAACTTATCATTATATTTGTAAAGCTTTAAAAACATTTAAAAAATACATATATTTAAAAGACATTCCCTCCAGACACAATGTATGTACATTTTATACAAAAACATTAAAAGAGGAAGTATAACATCTTTTAAAAGATGGACGGATTGATTATATATCTACATGACATAATTAACAAAATGGACGGACAATTACACTTTAACTTATTTCTTACGTTTTCAGCTTTTGCATATTCCGCATATAGCAGGCATCTGCATCTTAAGTGGTGGAACTCGATGCCACGCTATAGTAAACCAGAGAGCGAAAATAACTCATTCCCCCAAGTGGGAATCGAATCCACAACTGTCTTGCTTACTGTTTTAAAAAATAGTTATACATATACACATACATAGACAAACATATTAATGTATATAGTTTTCAAAGCTGTTCAGTTTATCGGGTTATTATTATACATAACTTTTAACCACTTGGTTTCACTTTGAAAATAAAGCTTGTATTATTTTTCATTATAAAGTGCAATAGTGTATAAAGCACTGCTACTTGTATATAATTTTTATGCCTTTTTGTTTTCTATAAATTCTATTTAAAAATATAACTTCATGAAGCATAATAAAATATTACAATATCCTCATATTGTAATAATTTACATAAGTTCAGGTGTAAATTATAAATATAGTATATACTTCTATTTTTTACACATTGTTTTGTATGTTTTTTAGTTTTATTAACTTTGTACTTGATTTATTATCAGGACAATATTTTCTTAATTAATAAAAATATACTGAAGGCAACTAAAGCAATGGAATGTGTCATTCTTGATGAGTTGTTACATCTATGATCCAAGAAACAAAAACACCATATTGTTTCATCATAGATGTCTCTGTAACAGAAAAAAATGTTTATATATAGTTTATTTTTAGCTTGATTTTTTATTTTTATCTGCATACAAACAGAAAGAGTAAGAAGAAGAGAAACATTATTTTCCACTATCTGTTAAATACATGAAACTGAATGTTGATTGAAGAATAGAGTTTGCCGACTAGCAGAGAAATGAAAATAATAAATTTCTCTGAAATGGGTTTGAGAGCACCACTATTGTGTTTACAGACAGATCTTACCCAACTGAGCTACAATGGCCTTGTATACATATATTATATATAACATTTATTTTATACTAAAATCTTTCATGGCGTTTAAATACTACTACTGACTATACAGCTTATTATACACTATTATAAAAATCCTTATTGTAAAATCTTCTCATTCATTATGCACTTTATATAGAAATGGTATGTTTTATTTAAATTAAAAAGCTATTTATATATTTAATGTTTTTTAAAACTTAAATATTGATTTGTCATAAGAGACTATTTGTCCATATGGGCGAAACTGCAGGGTAAAGCTGCGGTGGATTGTCAAATGAGAATAACTTTAGAGCTGTACGACACATGGAGGATTCTGCTGCATAGAATTAATTAAGGTCATTTAATATATCCTATAGCTTATGTCCATCAATGGACTATCCAAAAAAAAAAATTTTTTTAATTCATACCAACAGTTCATGAAATTAGTGTTTTCATAAAATAAACTTAATTCAATTAGCATCAATTTCAATTAGTAAAGCTACTAATACTATTGTAATAAAATTATAAAGTATTATTACCTTTTAATATCAAATTCCTTTATGCTATTGTTAACATATTTGGCTAAATTCAAATCTTTAGCAGCATGGCGACATCCTTCATATGTATCAGCAGGTATATCTGTTCTAACAGCTTTAAAATTACTCAAACAGTCTCTTGTTATCACTTGTTTAGCTGAAACATTAAATATTATTAATTTATGTATATAGGAAAATTAAGACTGATCACTGTCTGTACATAGAAGTAAATCTATTACTAGCGGCATTTTTTGTTGTAATACAAACCAAAACAATTATTTTAATTTATTTTTGTTTTAATTTACCTCCTTTTCTTTCTATCAGCTTTACACACACATCTTCATTATCTGGACAAGGATTACCCAAATATCCTATGCCACGCCAATTGAATGGTTCATTACATCCAGGAGTTGCTGCTGTACACTGATAACACCATATAGCTAAACCTGAAAAAAAAAATATTGAAGTTCTATTTGAATATTTAGGCCAGGTTTGAGGCACAAAGTGCGACTGTTGACGACTGGTTGTAGGTTCGATCATCAATTTTATCGCATATATAGATACATTCTGGTGTCGAACCAAAGGGCGGCGATGAGCTCCGCCATTTAACACGCAATGCGTACAGAATTCGGCGGAAAGGGAACGGACGGACGGAACGGAGTGTTCTTGTCACCCTGAAGCGTGCCAACCTGAAGCTGCATTTACAGCGTAAAGCTGATTTATTTTAATATTTTTTTGTTTCGTTTGCATAATATAAACCTCCTATATGAAGTGCCAATTCATAAGATTGGAAAATATTGTACCGTACCACAGCTGCTACATTTTTTTATATTAGTATTTAAATGCCAAAACAATACGTGAATCACTACTTGTAGACTAAATTTATTAAAAATTTGTGTATTAATAATATATTTCCACTGTGATGAATATAGAGTAAAACCACACCCCTGTGACTTACAAACAATAACTTACTTCCGTTAAAAACTGTTGACAAAATGAATATCGTAATTATCGTGTTCATGTTCGACATTTTCGTAAATAAATTATTCCATTTAATGTTTTTTAACGATAGTAAACATTAAAGATTTGAAGAAAGTTTTCATAGAGCCGTTTCGCCGTTACAGCTTACGACGTTTGGCTATTGCCTGTCAACAGTCAAATGTCTTGTTAAAACATCGAATATTTTATCGATGTATTAACTGGAGCTTCAAATCAACATAATTAATATTTTAAGCATACATTTATTTGAGCTTTACGTTAATTTAAGTTGGTTATTAATATATGTTCAATATTTCATTGCTGATTTTCGATATACATTAAAGTATAAAAAACCAAAAGATGTTCGATATCAGGTTTGAGTACGAACATCGATGATCTTAAAATGGGTCAACCCTATTGATCAAATGTATCTATATCTGTGCTCAACGACTCCACAGATGATGAAATCGAATAAACAATGAATTGGTCAAATGTCTATACCGAAATTATAAAATATCTCTAAACTGGGGATTAATTATTATTTGTAATTTTTTTTAAATAATTTATTTATCAAAATATATGTTATCAATTTTCAATAAAAAAAAATATACTAATATGATTCCGTCATAAAAATTTCAAAGACAAGTTTGTTACAGCGCACTATATTACTATTACAATTATTATTCTTACAATGGCAAAGCCGCGAGCAGGCCGCTAGTGTTTAATAAAATCTATATTTTTATTTCTTCGCTCTGGTGTCGGGGCAAAGCGCGGCGTTGAGTTCCGCCACGCAACACGCAATGCCTCCAGAATTCGGCGAAAAGTGAGGAACGGAATGCCTTAACACAAGATTCCCCCTGCCTACACTGTTGTGTGCAGGATACAGCGTGAAGCTGATTTATTCTATTTTATTAAAGCCAATTCAATAAAACAATTATATATTTTATACAACTGTTTTATTAAATTGGCTGAATCTTTAATTTTTTGTGTTTTTAGCAATTAGCAATTTTGTCGAACAACATTCTTTAAAATGGTATAACTTTTTTATTTATAAACCGATTGAAATGGAATAATGTTAAAAGAAGCTTGCTAAAATATAATACAATAGTGCATATGTTGCATATATCGTATAATTATTCCTTTTATCAAATTATTCGGTAATCTGAAATAAGATAAAAAGGCATACAAAAAGGCATATGTTGATATTAGGTATATAATACAGTTAGTAGTTGTTGATACTTCTGTCAGTTTATATATTGCTGTAGGTACTTATAACGTCTGAAAAATAACAATATACAATCCTAATGTTATATATTATAGCTTACCATATCAAAATTTTGCAATATCATTACGCTTTTTTTAAATTATCATTCTGGTTGCGGTGGATTAAGAGACGCCATTAACATAAGCAAGTCTTCCTTGTTAAGATCGATACACATGGTGCCAACTACATCTTCAATACCAATAGTGCCATCATTACTTATATCAACTTCTTTAATCAAGTTGTCTAATTGCTTTTGAGGCATCTTATGTCCCTGTTTTGCTAACACCTCTTTTAAATATTCCCTATCAACTGTACCCGATTTACCAGGATCAAATACCTGCAAGGCTGAACGCAGTTCATCTTCTACTTCAAAATCTCTTTGTCTTAAAGTGACCATTTTCAAAAATTGATCGTAGTTTATATGACCTTCAGGATGGGGTGGTCTTACACAGTATGCTATTAATTCTTGCAGTTGCTCTGGTGTATACGTCATAAGTAAAAGAGCTTTTAACATATAAACTAATTCTTTTTCAGTTATGTACCCATCAATATCAGTATAGGCAGGTGTATAATTTTGATATACCTCCCAAAGTTGTTCAACTTCAGCTGTTTGATCTGGTCTTAACTCAAAAGGCAGCTTAAGAGCTTCTTTAGATGCACTTAGTTCTAACGGAGCTGCAGGATCGGGTGGAGGTTCTTCAACATATCCTTCTTCCTCTTCAACTTGTTCCTCTACGGCAGCAGTCTGATCTACTTGTTGTTCCTTAATTTCTTCTTCATTTTGATCTTTAGGATGCTCTTCTTCTGCAACTTCTTCTAACTGTTCCTTCTTTTCTAACTGTTCTTCTTCCAACTGCTCATCTTTAATCTCATTGGGAACTGTCTCTTCACCATAGTCCGCAGGTTCCTTTATAAATCTATCTTTTTCATTCTCTTCATTTTCAATGGCTTCTCCCTCTAACTTTTCGTTATCTATAATTTTATCTACTTCTTCAGATTTTTCTTTATCTAATTTTTCTGCACTTTCCGTAGCAACAATTGAATTTTCTTCTTCCATAATCAAATACACTTTTTAATTTTGTTCATATTTTACCACAAAATATTTTCAATCACATGACAAATTTGTTTACACTAAAAATTTATCTTGTGATCTTGATTTTCCAAAATATACGCGTATCATAAATATTACATTATCTGTTATTTTATCATATAAATGAAGACTGCTTTCTGATAGAAAATCGAGAATATAAATTAACTCTAATTTAAGTCCATTTTGTACGTTACGTTTAAAAAAAACCATTGAACAAAAATAAAATATATGTACGTCTAAAAATTGCACTCACACCGTCAATATTGACAGAATACTCTTTTGTTAATACATAAATATAAAAATAGTCTATTTATACATGTGATATTTGTATTAAAACCTTTTGTGTTATAAATAAAGGTGGTTCAAAAGAAAAAGATACGGAATGGTATTTAATTTCTAGCTTGCTGACTGTGTTAAGAGAGTAGCATGATTTTTTCTGTGCTTCAACTTCCTAAACCTGAATATTTGCTATTAATTTTAGCTGAATGGATTTTCAGCTTTGCGATCTCGAGATAAAAAAAATCTTGACAGACAGAAAAAATGTAATCCTATAAGGGTTCCATTTTTATCGTTATCCTTCTTTCCGTTTGGTTCGATCATGCGTTTGTTTTCTTTGAAATACTGAACCTTGGTATACTAGGTACCTATATCGTAAATGTATTTAAAAATATTCTTTATTGTATTTTAAATTAAATGTTTACGATTATAATTTTTTTAAACGTTTACTTACTCAAAAAATCTCGTAAATTATATGAATTTGATATTATATTTTAAAAAGCTATATTTAACAAAACTTTCGTATTTTTCAATAACAATAACAACTAAAAGATTCCATTTTGTTGTTCAACCACTCCGAATTCTAATTTGGAAATGAAAGGAAAATAGAGCACCGACTAAAATCAAAACAGATCGTGTTCCTTTGTGCAAACCGCAATTAGTAATTAGCAGCAAAGCAATCTATTTTCTGCACCGACTCTCACCCACTTTAAACTTGATGCAATGCAGTAGTTCACTTGCAACCCATCCAATGTTTTACATAATATTATAACGATGAGATCCAAAGCCAAAGATGTGCCCTGACCAGTGTAACGTGATAGACCGGCATAAGTGATATATATAAAAGTTCCACGGCCAATGCTTTCGAAGACGCATCACGTGCCTTGGAGAAAGATGGCTCTAAGTGAATGGAGACGGAGGTGCGCGTGGGCTGGGAACTGCGAACGTAAAATACAGACTACAGACGAAAGGCAAATCTCGCGGGCACATCGCGCATGCGCTCACGCTCGAACCAATAGCTCGTGCGTTTTTTGGCGGGAAAACGATGATTTTGTAATGCGATTTAATATCCACATCGATTTTACTAAACTTTTAACATTTGTGCCATTAGTGACTGTTTAATTTTAGATTTATTTTTTACAACATTTATTACAATGGTAAGTAATTCGATTAGATTTGTGTAACATCCTTAATTTATTAAAATACCGTATTGGCAGTGTTACTAAAATCAAATGACGAATCGAAAACGGGAAAAAAAACGAACAAACTGAACGCGGAAAAAAGCTTCACTTTATTTTCTTTTATGTCGCTAGTCTATTTCATACATAATATATTATATTTTTTAAAATATTTTTGCGTTTATTTCGATCAATATGATTACGATTATTTATCTATATGTTGTATATATTTAATATAATTTTTATTATAGTCGAAATAAAACAAAAAGTAGCATTAACAGATTATTTACTTTTCAAAGTTATTCTCAGAAAAATTATCTTCACTAAGCAATTATGCCCCCGCTGCTCATTGTAGGTGTCTGTGTTACACTACATTGCACTTATCCATCTAAGATTTACTTATTTCGTCAAAACAACAAATATATAACTTTTTATTCATATAGTCAAAAAATATAATCGATCTTTTTATAAAATAAATTACAATTACATTATTCAAACTTTATTAGTTCTATTAAAAAAGTAGCTTTACTGTTTATCCCGCATTGACATACAGAAGGAACATAGTATTAAGACAATCCATTTCACACTTTCCATTTTGTTAATTAAGTTTGTTTGTTTGTATTACAAAAAATATTAAAGTACTCGTATACTTAATACATAACAAGTATAATATAAAAATTTATAGGTACCATGTCTCTGAAAACTTAAGGCTGGTATAATAGACTATTGCACATCAGGTTAAGTGATATATCAGATGAAAGGGCTCTGGATGAGCTAAGTTTGAATTTTAGCAAAAGCTCCAATTTTTGTACGGAAACCTCAGTAGACGAGCATGACTCGCGTTTGTTCCTTTGTATTGTATTTATGCTAGACATTGAGTAAATAAATAACAAATAAGAAGACGAAAACTTCTTATGTCCAGGAATTGAGGCGTCGGAAGATAACAGAATATTTTTGCTGGACAGCATTTTTCATTAACAAAACTACTAAAAAGAGGTGAAGGACGAGTAAAATAAGACATAAAATTAATTTGTGATGTATGTATTATATAAAACCACCGGGCAAAAACTTTGGAATTATAAACTCATTAAAACACTAGCGGCCCATTAGCAGCCATGTATAATACATAATTCGTATTAACAGATAGATTTTATAATTAATACATTCAATAACGGAAAACTTATTTTCATAAATTTGAGAAAGTGCAAGTAAGCATGCGAGGAACTCGAGCCTCCGTAAACAGTGTTGACTTATTTTAATTTTACATTTTTTGAAAATTAAACGTCCAAATGACATGCTATAAAGCCAAAGATTATCTTCATAAAATTTCTTTGATGATGGAATAACTCTGACTGACTGGTAAGTTTCAATATATATCTTAATCAAATAAAAAAAGGTGAAATATCACCTCAATTAAAGGAGTTTTCAATATTCTTTTGTCTATTGCCTATTTTGCCTTATTGTAACTTATTTATAAATTATAATTATAATAATTATTTATATTTCATTTTCTTTGTTATTCAACTATTTTTACAGCGCAAGCGCTTAAAGCAATTCAATGATGTTCATTATTATTGTTATTTCGTTATGTAGTTCCAGAGATCTGAGCGTTTAAACAAACAAACAAACAAACTCTTACGCTTTATTATGTTAGTATTAGAATACATTATATAATAATATTTTTTTGTAAAATAAAATCCCTCTGGTCATCCCGTACATACATACCAAGGATCATCTTATAGAATCCGAAGGCCAAGATTATAATTTAAGAGTTCTAAATAAATTATATAAAAAGAAATGTAAACTGAATCTTTTGGATACGCCAGACTAATATATATATATTGTTATATGCCGAAACTTGTAGTAATTTTTTTTATTGATTTTGACAACAATGGCCCCTTTGCTATACTTAAATGTCTTTTATCTCTAAGCTATAATATTAAAGAAGCTTTACATTAGTTACATTGTATTAATTAACCGTAATATTATAACAGATAGTTCTAACCGCGAGATGGCCTTGTGGTGGCTTATGATACTGATTTGTGGATAGAAGGCGGAGAAACCTTGGCCCATAGCTGGGATTGCAGTGCCTATTTAAATTGGGTGAAAAATATTTAATGTAATGTAAATTACAATTAAGTTATTATTTTACTTCATTTTTATATACTAAATATTGGTACTCTGTAGGTAATATCTATAAATGAGTTAAAATAAAGAACGAAGAAATACCACTATATAGATTTTTTTTTGCCCCACATATATCACTTTTGAACCTCTGAGTTTTAAAGATTTAAAATTTTTCGACAATGAAAATTGTAAAAAAAATCTTATAATACTTTTGTATTTATATATACAATAGGTATAATGTTTGCCTAATGCACATTTAGCATATAGACTAGTTTTAAAAACCTTTTTTATATTTTTTAGGGTTCCGTACCTTTTAAGGAAAGGAACTCTTATAAGATCACTTTATTGTTCGTCCGTCTGTCTGTCTGTCAAGAGCATTTATTTTAGGAACGCTTGGAGATATGGAGTTGAAATTCAAACCATATACTCAGATCTACGGTCCCTTGATTTCCTGAAAAAATCGGATTTCTCCATTTCCTTAAAAAAAGATATCGCTGTTTATATCAAAGGGAATCAAAATTAATAGAGTACTTCCGGTTGACCTATAATTATTATATAAAATTTGACAGCTAGCATCTATGGGTAGTACTAGTTAAGGAATCTGAATCTGGAAACTATAAATCTGAAAACTATAGATTTTTCCTTAAATGCTAAAAAATTATAGCCTTAAAAGTGGAGCAAAATTTTTCTAGGTCAACCGAAACTACCTTATTAATTTTGATTCACTTTAGAACGTCAAAATATGCATTTTTTGTAATAAAAATGTCTTTTTTTAAGTAAGTGTAAAAGAATATGTTCTTCAGGAAATCAAGGGACCGTAGATTTTCAGATCTGCGGTCCCTTGATTTCCTTGATATGGTTTGAATTTCAACTCAATATCTACAAGCGTTCCTGAGATAAAGACTCTTGACAGACAGACAGACAGACGGACAGACTAAGATATAAACATAGCCTTAAAGCTGGGATCTCAGCAAAGTTATACTAACAGAAAAGTACCTAACCATTAAACTTATTTTTCCGTCGTACGGTTAGTACAGTCGGGTAAAAAGGCAAATACAATTATAATCTGTAGTTTAACATTTAAAAAAAGGTTTAGTGTAAGTCGACTCAAGGCTTCCGTACCAATTTCAGCATGTATATACATACGGAGCATATATATACATACGGCAGTATAAGACTCATTTTGTATGAAATGAACTTCAATTACAAACTTATATTTTTTTTTTCATTATACACACACCTATAAATTTTTACTTTTGGTTTTTTTTCTTTATTTGTACTATAAGTTCTCACTACTTGCCAAATTTTATAATGTTTTTAATTTTACGATGAATTCTACACAAAATAAATCAAAAACTATGCATAATAATAATAATAATAATTAAAAAAAATCAATAGAGTGATACATAGTTAAAGTTGGATAATGACTACTTAAGTTAAAAACTGTGTTGTAATAAATGCTCGTATTTTTTAATTGTGTTGACTTACAAGCTTGATTTCTGCTTGAACTTTAATATTTATCCAAATATTGGGACCTATTTGAATAAATATTTGATATTAATTCCAACTTGATACCTCCACACAATATTGAAATAAATGCTTTTGAGTCTTCTCTCTTGACTAACAAACAGACAGACAACAATGTCCTTGGTGTTCCTTTTATAAATTCATTGATTTTATTAGGTATACCTAGGTGCCTGCATAAAAATTACTGTCATAGATAATTTTCTAACAATAATAGATACATCGATAATCGATTAGTATATAATGTGATACCATATTATCTTGTAATCTGAAGAAAGCTAGTTCTAATGACTAATATCCGGTAAACTGTAAATAGTTTACTTAATAATAATATTATAATGTTGTGAAGATCTACTTTACTATTCATATCTATAGGTATTTAAAATAGAAAATCAAGAAAATCAGCTTTACGCTGTATCCCGCACACAGCAGGGTAGGCAGAGGGAACCTTGTGTTAAGACACTCCGTTCCCCACTTTCTGCTGAGGCATTGTATGTTGAGTGGCAGAACTCAGCGCCGCGCTTTGCCGCGACACCAGAAGAAGAAATGGAAATATAAATTTAAGTAAATATTTCATCTCCTCGAGTGGGGATCGAACCCACAACCAGTCGATTTACAGTCACACTTTGTGCTCCTGCGCTACGATTGGCCTCTAATAGGTATTTAAATGTAAAATAATCGATACAAAAAACTAAAACAAATATTTTCTAGCCATCATTTACTTTCCATTTAAATCATTTACATACGCTCCCATCTCGTATTATTGTGGTATGTATTTTGTCATTAGGCTCTTAAATAAACTGTGAACAGCTAACAAACAAGATTTTAAACTCTAATTTAGCCTTGATCACCAAATTATCATCATATCAATAAACAACCATTTATTGTTCTGCAAATTTAAATAGGACATGAGGCCAGTCGTGGCGCAGGGACACAAAGTGTGTCTGTAAACGCGACTGGTTGTAGGTTCGATCCCCACTCGAGGAAATTAAATATTTTTTTAAATTTATATTTTCATTTCTCTGCTCTGTCAAGGCAAAGCGCGGCACTCAAAATGCAATGCCTCCAGAATTGGGCGGAAAGTGGGCAACGAAGTGTCTTAACACAGGGCACCGGGAACCTATCCCTGTGCCTACCCTACTGTATACGAAATACATTGTGAAGCTGATAAAAAAAATCTTAGTCAACCATATAAATTAATATTTAGATTTGTACAATCTTTATTAACTTACGTGTATAGAATAGAAATAGAAAACAATACACAATAAATAAGTGTAAATAAACATAACTTAAATTTCAAACGATTGGGAACTCGAAACCTAGCCTCTTGGGTAATAGTAGCAGGCGCTGATGTATGACCACTAAACCTTAAACGCAATGGATTCTGTATCAAAATATAATAGACTAAAAATAACAAATTATTACAAGTAAAATTTAATATTAGAGAAAACGTATAAAACTGTAAATTAAGTAAACAAAAATAGAAAATAATTATATTAAAGACTAAATATTTTTTTAAGATTCAAAAAAACAGTTTGATCTAAATATACAGACACTAATACTTTGATATAGTGAGTGACATTCGGAATTAATATATTTAAAGTAGATCGTCATCCCCCCAAATATGTAAAAACAACTGGTTGTGGGTTCGATCCATACTTGAGGAGATGAAATATTTACTTAAATTTATATTTCCATTTCTCCGCTCTGGTGTCGAGGCAAAGCGCGGCCTTGAATTCTGCCACTTAACACGCAATGCCTCCAGAATTCTGCAGAAAGTGGGGAACGGAGTGTCTTACACTAGGTTCCCTCTGCCTACCTTGCTGTGTGCGGGATACAGCGTGAAGCTAAAAAAAAAAGATCGTCATCGTACTAGGCTGAGTGCGATGGTTGCAGGTTCAAACTCTAATCGAAACTCTGGAATACTATTTCAAATTAACGGTATGCCATACAGTTAAATTAACTTTACCCACAAGATAAGATAAATAATAAATATCTCTTATCACAGATATACTAATGAAAACCTTCAAAAACAATTAATAGTTACTTATCACGATTTCTTTTACCGATCCAATTATTCTCAATAACACTTTACGATGACCGCCATTAATTAATAGATACAGAAATAAGTATATTGATGTATTTGTAATTAGTAGGCACGCCGTGATTGCCAAATTTTCCTATCACGCACAACGTGATGGTCCTTGAGGTTGAACACCAAACGTTAAATAGGCCGATACCAATTATTATACAGCCTTGTTTTATGATTTTTATTATTATTAAAGATTGAAATGAATGTTATTTGGTTTATGTCATTTTATTTGTAATACTCGTATATATTTCATATTGAATGTGGATCTTATTAGGAAAAATTATAATGAAATAGTTTTTTTTCCCTTTTAACAGATTTTTTTCAGAACTGCCATCCGTGGAGCCAGTCGTGGCGCAAGGGCACAAGTGTGTGGCTATAAATGCGACTAGTTGTAGCGTCGACCTCCACTCGAGAAAATAAAATATTTATTTAAATAACTATTTAATTTCTTCGCTCTGATGTCAAAGAAAAGTCGGCGTTGAGTTCCGCCACTCAATATGCAATGCCTTCAGAATTCAACGGAAATGAAGAACGAATATTCTTAACACCAGGTTTCCTCTGTCTAACCTGCTGTGTGCGGGATACAGCGTGAAGCTACCTATTCAATATTTGTACATATGTGTACAGACATGACCGTGCAAATTACGGTTCTTACGACTCCCATTATAAGATAAGGTTCACTTATAACTAAAAACTTGGTTGTTACACGTGAAGCACGATTTCGATGCTCTATTTAATTTAAATATATTATATTATGTATGTTGTTGTTAGTCACAATTTTGTTAGTACTTTACTAACATTAAACGTGAAATATACATATAACAAAACTTCGAATCGGTATAGAATAAAAGGTATATTAGGTAAGGTAAATTAGATCCGCTTTTAGAATCTACTTACAAACCAATTTGGAAATCGTTTATATTATTTGTTACAAAAAATAGGAGGCCAGTCGTGGCGCAGCGGCACGAGCGTATGACTGTAAATGCGACAGGTTGTGGTTCGGTCTAGTAACGAGGCAAAGCGCAGAGTTGAGTTCCGCTACTCAACGCGCAACGCCTTTAGAATTCGATTAAAAGTGAGATACGGAAGTGTCTTAATGGGAATGGGCTGTCTTAACACTAGGTTCCCAAGTTCCTCTCTTTGCCTACCCTGTTATGTGCGAGATACAGCGTGAACCTAAAAAATTATATAATATGCTGTCATTATTAATTATAATATTGTATTGAGGTCAGTCGTGGCGCAGGGGCACAAAGTGTGACTATAAAATTGACTGGTTATGGGTTCCATCCCTACTCGAGGAAATTAAATATTTATTTTAATTTATATTTTCATTTCTTCTGTCTGGAGTCGTGGCAAAACGCGGCGTATAGTTCCGCCACTCAACACGCAATGCCTCCAGAATTTGGCGGAAAGTGGGGAACGGAGTGTCCTAACACTAGGTTCTCTCTGCCTACCCTGTTGTGTGCGGGATACAGCGTGCTGATTTAATTAGATTAAATTTAATTGTATTCGATCAAACGAAAACTTAAAAAATATATATATATACTATACCATACCAATAACTTACCCTGCATAGGAAGTTGTACATGTATTTTGAGATAAAACCAGCAAGGAAGAAAGGTTTTTCTCTCCAGGCTACTTTATGATGTGACCAAGCGATTTGTTACGTTGTGCGCAACCTTTCGAAAGTTTGAAAGGAACTGTCTGTTATAAATAAGTCACAATATGTTATCGTGACATAACATCTCTATCGGGTAAAATGATAATTTTTATCTGTATATTTTTCAAATATATTATAATTCCGGACCGAATAGAGGCCGGTCGTGGCGCAGCGGCACAAAGTGTGACTGTAAAACCGACTGGTTGTGGGTTCGATCCCCATTCGAAGAGATGAAATATTTACTTAAATTTATATTTCCATTTCTTCGCTCTGGTGTCGAGGTTAAGCGCGGCGTTGAGTTCTGCCACTCAACACGCAATGCCTCCAGAATTCGGCAGAAAGTGGGGAACGGAGTGTCTTAACACTAGGTTTCCTCTGCCTACCCTGCTGTATGCGGGATACAGCGTGAAGCTAATTTAATTTTTTTTTATATTATAATTCCTGTGCGAAATTTTATGTTACGGTCGACTACATACACGCTTAAAAAACGCATAGGCAAGATTTTTTTTATAATTTCAAAAATCTCGTTTAAACTACCCTTCTTAATAGTTCAATAAGTAAATTTGTTCAGGGCATTGCTGTAAATTTTACATAATATATCACAACTCATAAATCATAACCGTGAAAACTATCTTACCTACTCTACTTCAATTACAAATCAACGCTTGGAGACGCTCTACGCTTGTTGATTGCTATAATAGGAAGCACCAGTCAAAAGAGTTCTATTGTTTAATCACTTTCGAGCACTTCCACTATAGGCCAATATTGTACAGTATTTTTTTATGAACTTCACACAACAGGGGAAATTATTATTAAGACGCTCCGTTTCCCACTTTCCGTCTCATTTTTCGAGGCATTGCATGTTGAATGGCTAATAATGAATAATAATTCATTCCCCATAGAGGCGGTCGTACCCACAACCGTCGCGTTACAGTCACACCTGTGCCTCGAGGGCCTCAATATTACAATGTTATTTAAAACAATGAATATTCAAAAGATCTACGATATGCACACAAGTCCATCTAGTATAGACAATATTGCAAATGTGAAAATAAACTGAAGCGACATTTCATTTTTCCGGGTGAAAGTAAAGGAACGGTCTTATAGGAACATGCGCTATTACAAATGCTTTCTCATCATACACTCCTCGACTCGTGAATATAGTAAACAAATAGCAGAAACAAGTATCTATCGTAAAATTATCCAGCGAAAGTAAATATAATTTTTATTGTCATAATAATGAAGCCAGTCGTTGCGCGGCGGCACAAAGTGTGACTGTAAATCGACTGGTTGTGGGTTCGATCCCCACTCGAGGAGATGAAATATTTACTTAAATTTATATTTCCATTTCTTCGCTTTGGTGTCGAGGCAAAGCGCGGCGTTGAGTTGCCTCCAGAATTCGGCAGAAATTGAGGAAAAATAGGTGAACCCTCGCAATTTTTGATTGCCCTAAAAGCTTCATTTTTTCAGACCCAAGAGATTGTAGACGTGGATATTTAGTAATAATTTCAATTTGATACCAATGATAAAATTTTACATAATTGGTCTCGACAGACGGACTACAAAATGACTCTATAGGGGTACCATTTTTTCTTTCGAGGTACGGAAGTCTAAAAATAGTAATAACCTGCTTGATTCTAATCTTTATAGTCGCCTTTTGTCTTCTATAAATACAGCATAAATCATTTAAACATTACGAAGGCCTCTCAGTTTAACCTTAATGTAATTAATGTCAACCACATCAATAAACACTCGATGTTACCGCTTCCTAAAACCCATAACACAGCAAACATCTATTATAAGTACGTTTACAAGGCAGTATATGTGAAAATACTCATATAAAATTATCTTTGTAAAGTAAAATTCAAAATTATTATAAATAAGTCAAAATTAAAAATTTATAAAGTAACTACCATTCACCATTCTGTTCAGCGTTGCCAGATCAGTTCGGTCCCCCGAGGGAATTGGTCAGATCGCAGGCGCAGGGGCACAAGTGTGTGACAGGACTGGTTGTTGTTCGAGTCCCACTCGAGGAAATAAAATATTTAATATTCTCATTTCCTCGGCCCGGTAACAGGGCAAAGCGCGGCGTTTAGTTCCGACACTAAGCACACAATGTATTCATATTTCGGCGAAAAGTGGGGAACAGAAGTGTCTTAATGGGAACGAAGTGTCTTAACACTAAGTTCCCTCTGCTTACGATGCTATCTATGTGCGGGATACAGCGGTAAGCTATTTACAACAAGGCCAATTATCTACGTATAATTTATCCCTATACGTTGACATAGGTGTTATTTTTTTCTGTCCTCTAAAAGAACCTAGACCTGAAAACGTATTATTTTATAAAAAGCTATGTATTTATTTATATATGGTCTAAGTATCACTTTAGAATTTATGTTTAAAAAAAATACTGTTGGTACTACACTGTAACAGACATACATACAAAGCTGCTGTATCATCATATTATTATAATTCTAAATCTAGTATGTTTTTTAAACGTGACTAATTGATTAAGAGCCCTCATCAATGCCATATTTTTTTTATTATTAAATTTTACTATACAAATAGTACGTAAGTTACTATGTAAAAAATGTACCTCGTTAAGTTAATATAGAATTAATTGCATTGATCATGACGATATCAACGGATAAGTAAGTATTATGAGTCATTACGTATACATTCACATGGGAAATAATGAAATAAGCTAAATATATAGATAAATAATGAAGCCGTCGACACGACGCGTCGTAGCGCAGGGGCACAAGTGTGTGATTGCAACACGATGGTTATGGGTTCTATTCCCAGTCGTATCGGAATGAATTATTATTTTCATATCTTTTGCTCTGGTACCAAGGTAAAAGCGCGGCGTTGAGTTTTGCCTTTCAATGCAAACCCAATGTCTCGAAAATTCGGCGTGTCTTAACATTGGTAACACAGGTTCCCTATGCCTATCTCGCTATACGCGGGATACGGCGTGTAGCTGAAAAGAAAAAAAAATAATTTAAGTAGAACAGCATAACTATCATTTTGCATTGGTGTTTTTTTCTTTATTGTGTATTACTTTCATTTTTGTTTCATTAAAAGATACAAGTTTCATTAGAAAGATACGTATCCCGCATATTACATAAAGTTGATCACTTTCTCAGATAGAAGGCGGTGCACATGCACACTTGCAACACTGCATCCATTCATACTGCGGCGGTCGAATAAATGAATAGTCGATTTAAATAGACTGTCCTTGATCAGCTCGTAACGTGCTCACTCTGGAACAACAAAAGCCGGATAAATTGATGTCGCCCACAATGCCTTATAATTCTGTAACTTTAAATATTTTTTTATTTTCAAATAAGAAAAACTAAGAGAAATGGTGATTTACCTACAGCAGGATATGTAGAGGAAGTCTATTAATAAGACACTCCAATGAACGCTTAAGAATATTTAATTTGTGACGAATGGCTTATTTTAATGCTCTATTTTGTTTTACTACATCAAGGCATCAGGATGAAAACAATACCTAATACCTATTGAATTCACATAATATAGGAAACTTTTTATGTATTACTATTCTTATTATGTACTAGCGGCCTGCTCGCGGCTTTGCCCGCTTGAATTATATGATTATTCATTTAAGAAATATAAATATTACAAACAGCCTTAATTATTAATTAATTGATTTGGATAAGTACTCACAATATTATTTGTAAAATAACTTATATTAGCTCCTGTACAGTTTTTAAATTAGTAACATATATTATTAGTTAAATATATAATTGATATACAGAATATACGTAGAAAGCACGTTTTTGCTCCCAAAAGTTATTTTTTTATACGTTTCTTAAAAAAATATTAATAACATAAACGAACGAACGGACTGAAGAACCTATTCAAAATATTTCTTTGAATATTAAGTCATTCTTTATCACTGTGTTAAATAATTAAGAATTAAGCTAGACTGTTACGAAGGTAATCTTCACCAACAATTCAATTTAGTTTACTTTGTAGTTAGTACTATGAACAATTGTACTTTAAAAACGTAACGTATCATGTGTAGTCAATAGATATCATTGCGTATTTTTTTTTTTTTTTCAAATATAAATATCTTTAAAACTTTAAGTCCATTATTTTTTGATAGAGTGTAGCGGTAACCTTTCCAAACTATATTTTCTTTTATGCACAGCGCCATCTATTTAAGATCCCATCGCAATTAGTGATAGCGTTACGTGTATGAAAGAGAGTATCAAGATTCGTTAGTACCTACTATTTTTGTCAATAGATAGCGTTACTTGTATCGATTTTTTAATATCTCAAATATTAACTTCTTGAAAACTTAAATACTTATATCTTTTGATAGAGTGAAGCGATTACAATGAAATAAACACTAAAAGCTACTTTGATTTATTTGTAATTTTTATGTATAAAAGTTGCTTAAATTTATTGTGTACTTTTTACGTGATACGTGTTCACATAAACAGACAAACAGATAAACAGACAAACAGACAAAAATTCCAAAAATGTTGGAAATGGATTCTGTTAATTATCCTTTAACACCCTGGCTAATTTTTTTTTAAATATTTTCAATGTACAGAAACGACTTTTCTACAGATTTATTATAAGTATAGATATAGATGACATAATAAATAACTTAACTTCATGCTTTATTTTTAGCAGGGTAGTCAGAGAGAACGGAGCAACGGTCTCTACATACCTCTTTAACCTCGTTCACTGTCATCAACATCTTCATACATACCCTCTGAGGGATGATTTCTGATTTCAACCGAGGTCTCCTATCGAGAGGTGCCACTCACTTATCCATCATAAATCTTTTTTGCCATTCTTTCATCACTCATTCGTTCGACGTGCCCAAACCGGCTGAGCACGTTCTTCTTCATTCTCACCGTGACATCCTCGCTAGTACCTGCCATTCTGTGTATCTCTTCACTGCGAATTCGATCAGCTAAGCTGACTCCGCATATCCTACGAAGCGATGGCATCTCCACAGTATTCATCTTTCTCTCATTCTTCTGCACAATACATCATATAGCAAAACTATATTCAATGAAATACAACTATAATTCAATGAAGTCTTTTTTTTCAAATTAAATATTTTATTAAATTCTTGAAAAACGTATTCTCTTACTTGGAAAGGTACCCAATCTATTTAAAACAAAACATAACAATTGCCTTTATTTAAAATTTTTATATTAATTCTTCATAATATTAAAATTTTGTCATATACAAATTTGTACACTTAATTGATACTTGTATTGTAATATGTCGTAATCCTTTTAAATTCGTTGTAATGTAATTATCAACAGATTTGTTTGCAGTCACGTTTGTAAGAATTATAGAACCTCCTTATAACAAACAATTCTACATAGGCTAAGCATCCTATGCCATTGAAATTTTCGGATAATAAATGCTGGAAAAAACTACTCAACATTCAATACAGTTTCAAAACAATTAATGAATAAGAAATTTTAAAAAGTATGTTTCATATACTTATAAAACATCCCCATCTATAGCAATTTTGCGAGTATATATATAATGAGGATAGTGTAGTCTTGGAGGCCATTGGAATCACTATACTGTTTTCCCAAGAAAGTCCTCATAAAGAAACCTATACAATAATCAGACTTAAATACGGTTACATTTGTAGCTCATCATTTTCAGGGTAAATAGTCAAACTACATCTAGGAACGTTAGACTAACGGAGACGCTGCCTCTAGCATTAACTTAACATTAACATTACTATTTAGTAGTTAAGTGGCCAAACGAGCACACTGTTAAACTAAAATTAAAAAAAAATACCACATATTTTAATTATAAAATATTTTCCAAGTGCAATTGCATCGTATCTAGGCCCCCAATATTTAATATTATTTAATGTATATTAATCTAATATTATTTAATATATATTATAACAAAAATATTTTTTATCGTAATACATTCAGGATACAGGCTAAGACAACCGTTAACTATACTAAATTGAAATACCCACGATTTAGTAATATAGCGTGACCATCTAAAGACGTTGAGTATATTATAATATATAGCATCCACTTAGTTGTACTTCATAATGACAACTCTACATTCACTTAAATGATTTTATTTTATACTTATTAAATGATTTTACGAGAAAAAAAACTAATCTAGGTTCCCTTTACTTAATGAAATGAAATGTCGGTAGGCTCAGCTTATTTCGATAAATATAAAAACGGAGTATCTTAACACTAGCCTTCCTCTGCTTATCCTGCTATATGCGTGATACAGCGTGAAGGCAATTTAAATTTTTTTGATGAATTATTATTAACATTATTATATAAGTACATTTTAGTATTTAAATTTAAAACTTAAATGTCTTTGTTGATATCAACAAAGAAGAATCTGTTGTTACAGATGTCGGTTTCACCTTGAGGTAATGTGGAGCCTGCTAACATTTGTGTCTGCTATTTCGGTCGTTAAGAGACCTATTTATTATGTCTTCGGGAAGGTTACAGTTATCAAATTTCGTCATCATACATATGCCATTGAATTGTATTCTTTTTTTTGGAAGATTTTGAGTGTGACCCTGATGTGCAATATGCTCTTGAATGTAGTCTACAACTTTTGTGGTTAAAGAGTTTATTTATTTCTCAAAAGAAATTACATTTCACTTAAAGAGAAATATAGAGTTACTTAGCTTAAATAGGTACATACTAATCAATGTGAGCGTTGGAATCAGCAAATGTAGTAAAAACAAAAAGAAAACAATTACAAATATTGAATTAACTGTATACTCGTATGTTAGTTTAACGCCCAATATTAATAACCTATCTCCAACGTCAATCTTAGATTGTTTCATATATCTATCCAATCTCTAGATTGGATAGATATATGGAACAATCGAAGATTGACGTAGGAGATAGGTTATTAATATTGGGCGTTAGTGTGGTGTTTTATTAATATTGTTAATAATTTAACGCTATTTTTTTATTTTGATTTTATATATTATAGTAGCTGCAGCCTGCATAGTATTGAGACACTCTATACTCTACTATCTGCTGGAGTATGCGAGGAAAGGAAAATATAAAATGTCCCATTTCCTCGAGTGGGAATCGAACCTACAGCCTGTCGCGCTTACAGTTTTTATTAAGTACTATCTTAAGTACATATAAGATTTTTTACAAAGAATTCAAATAAGTGCGTTGTAAGAAGTGTAGGAAATGTTTCAATACGTATTCACTAAACATATTTGCTATTATTTCTCCCACGCATATTGTTATTATTTTTATGAAATCATTTTTTCGCTGTATTAAGATTTATTATGAGAAACAGACTAAATTCACATTAAAGTATTATTAGCTGTTTGAAGCTAAGCTTGAATTTCAGAAAAAGCTAGAAACCAATAATTTTTGTACGATACCCTCGGTCGGAGAGCCCGACTCGCACTTGGTTTTTTTTTAGATAAGTCACATCTATACTTATACCTAAGTGGTATTTATTCTCTGGTTGACTTTTCTAATTATTTATTAATTATAGTTATTTTCTATTTTTTTTGAGCTTTGCCTCGTTACCAGAGGTCTCATACTTCATAGTATTAAATATAAAGAATACATACAATCCGAAAATGTAATTACAACATTTTGTTTACATATTTTATCATAAATGTTGTAATAGGTATCATTATTTAGATTAAATGAAATGAAATACGATAATTCAAATTATTTTTATTTCCATATAATATGTAGCAAGATAAGTCCTCAAATTCAAGGCCCATTACAAATATGGTCAATATTCCTAAAAGATCCTCAATTAAGATGTCATCATTTCGTCACAGAGATCCAATTGAGACGACACGGCCGCCATTGTGTTGCAAGCACTGCGTGAGAGTATGCGCCCCAATTGTAGGAATCCTCTAAAGTCTGAACTATAACCATAATGTACTAAACTACTGTATTCATCTAAAAGATAATTTTCACGCTGTATCCCGCACACAGCGGGATAGGTAGAGGGAACCTAGTGTTACGACACTCTGTTCACTATTTTCCGGAGGATCAAGAAGCATCTGGAAATCATTGCGTATTGAGTGGCGGAACTCAACACCGCACTTTGCCTCTTTTATATTTCTGTCTTCTTCTATATTTTTATATAATAATTTTAAGTAAAAAAAATAGGTACTGTGGTCTGTACTCTGTGGCATATGATGAAAATTTTCAACATTATGTAAATTAAGATTATGCAGTACCTAAGTATAATATATGGACATTGTGAGAAAATTGAAAGGATCAGAATCATTGAGTTAATTTACAGTAGTACCTTTCCATTTTACCACGCGGGCGAAGCCTTAGGAAAGTATTATACACAGTTACTATTATTTTTATATATAGTTTTTACAATATTGAAATATAGATTTTCAAGGTTCCATATACATAGTATCATATTACAGTACACAGGATAAACTCAAGCCATATGATACGAATATACCGTGGGAGACAAAATATATCACATTCAGCGAATGCGACGTTACATTCACAAACGTGAAACTCAATTTAAGATATAAATTTAAATAAATAAAATAAAATAAATCAGCTTCACGCTGTATCCCGCACACAGTAGGGTAGGCAGAGGGAACCTAGTACTAAGACACTCCGTTCCCCATTTTCTGACGAATTCTGGAGGCATTGCGGTGTGAGTGGCAGAACTCAACGCCGCGCTTAATCTCGACGGCAGAGCGAAGAAATGGATATATAAATTTAAGTAAATATTTCATCTCCTCGAGTGGGGATCGAATCCACAACCAGTCGATTATACACTCACACCTCGTGCGCCACGATTGATATAAATTTAAGATATAATATAAATTGTTAATTGGTAGTGCTCGTGTACTATTTCAAGTTCATAATGTAAAACAAAAAGGTGCGAGCTATTATGCGATGTATTGTTATATGGTCCTAATGATTTTAAATATTTTTATATTACAAAGGTCACGAATTAGATGAAGAACTTTTTTAAACGTCTATATATACATTTACCTATATTTCGATCGGAACATGTTTGTGGCATTGAAGCATTGTTGAAATCTAGTGGATCTAACGGAGTAAATATGTTAATATACATTGCGGCGTTGTGTTCCGTGACTCAACATGCAATGCCTTCAGAATTTCCGGAGAAATGGAGAACAGTGATTTTTTGAGAACGGAGTATCGTAGCACTAGGTTAGGTAGGCTATAAAAAATAATTAATTCCGGTATAGTTAGAAAACGCTCTTTTAAGGTCTGGCACCCACTGGATGATCTACCTAAATAACTTAATTGGATAGAATTTATGACTTTATACATATCTAACAATTGGCTTTCGATAATACGTTTCAAATTTTATAAAAAAATTCAATTAAGGCATCTTTTCCACTACCAATATCCATTAGTCATTTCACTTATACTATTACTACTTTGTGTTCTTATTTCAGAAGCTACCACGCCATCTTATAAGCGTGTATGGAATATACCTGTACCTGATACAGCTGTGTCACTGCGGTACGGGTACACAGTTCGCGTCTCACGTCAGGGTGAACACGCCCGCTCGAAGCTTCTCCCACGGTGTTGGTGATCCGATCTCGTTGTTGGAACGTCGGGCATACCAGCGTATGCAAAATCCACCTATTAGAAGATTACGAAGTGAGCATATTCATATTTCAATGGAATATATTGAATTTGATATATTGAGCTTATGTATGTAGGTATATGAAGGCCATTGTGGAATTGGGAGACAGTGTGTGACTGCGACGACGTGGGTCCGACGTGGGTTCTATTTTCGCTCTGGGTAATACATGATTTTCATTTCTTCGCTTCGGTTAGAAAAGAAATGTTGAAAATTGTACTGTGTTTGGAGAATGGAATGTCTTAACACTAGATTCTAATATCTTTGTCTACGATACTCGTGCGCGATACAATTAAAAATTAATTTAAAATTAATAATATTAAATTGACTTTAATGCTTCGAATTCGATGGAGTGAAAGGGGAATTAGTGTTAAGATACTTCGTTTCCCATTTGCCGCCAAATATTCATTACATTGCGTATAGAGTGACGGAACTAAACGCCGTGCTTAAGTCTCTCAAGGAACTTTTTATACTAAGTTTATATAGTTGAATAATTTTTAGGTAATATATATGTATGTATATCGGTAGTGAATGGAGTTCTTACCTCAGTCTTCAAAGATAAAACAAACTTAGATTTTGCCAGTAAAAAATTTGCAACATCTCTCTATATAAAATAAGGCCAACGCGCCAATTAAAAAGATTTACGTACTTCTTCTACATTTATCTCAGTTGATTTGATTCTCTCTCAATTGATTTTTTTTTTAATTTCTCATAAAAAATATATATTCACAAATATTTTTAAAATACAATAGCATGTCACAAGGCAATAATAGCAAGGATTTAAATGTAAAGAGGACGCCATTATTAATTTCAAAATAACGTTGAGAAACAAGATAAATTACACATAATCAATAGGTAGGCCATAGATTGTAGATGGAAATTCTTGGATAGAGAATACCGTGCGCGAAAACGCTTAACTACTATTACTTATAAGTATCTATATATACAACATTTAACTGATGCTGAATTGACCATCACCTAATTCGTGCATCGACTCGGCATGTTCTCTCTACGTTAGATACACTATACGTCAAAATCAAATGAAATCAGCTTCACGCTGTATCCCGCACACACCAGAGTAGGCAAAAAGAACCTAGTGTTAAGGACACTCCGTTCCCCACTTTCCACCGAGTTCTGGAGGCATTGCGTGTCGAGTGGCGGAACTCAACTCCCCCCTTTGCCTCGGCACCAGAGCGAAGAAATAAAAATATAAATGTAAATAAATATTTCACTTCCTCGAGTGGGGATCGAACCCAAAACCAGTCGATTTTACAGTCACACTTTGTGCCCCTGCGCCACGTATTAATCATTAATTGGGATCCAGGGGCGGCCACGAATTATGGGGAATCTGGGCTAATTATTTTTGGTCCTCGTCCCAATGTAGGCATTTTATATTTATTTTTTTGAGGCCGGTCGTGGCGCAGGGGCACAAAGTGTAACTGTAAAACCGACTGGTTGTGGGTTCGGTCCGCACTCGAGGAAATGAAATATTTACTTAAATTTATATTTTTCCATTTCTTCGCTCTGGTGTCGAGGACAAGCGCGGCGTTGAGTTCTGGCTCTCCACACGCAACGCCTCCAGAATTCGGCAGAAAGTGGGGAACGGAGTATCTTAACACTAGGTTCCCTCTGCCTAACCTGCAGTGTGCGGAATGCAGCGTGAAGCTGATTTGATTTAAATTATTTTTTTGCAGGGCCAACAACGCAACCTCATCCCGGTTACCCACGACAAAAGCCAGCAATACCTTTTCAAGCAGAAGAAGTGAGACATGGCAATAAAATCGGCACACCATGGGGATTTAATAATTTTGATAGTAAGACTATTAATAAATATTATGTTTCTTATTAGTTTTACAACAGTTTAATCGATACTTATTTAGAAAACGTATAAAAATCCTCCTAAGTGTGGAATAACACTCTAAAAATGTTAAAAATAATTTAATCGATTCAGTGAATTCAGTGAAATCAACTTATTTAAAATAGATACTATATTTTAAATTATTCTAAGAACTTCTGCAAAAGAGCGGAAATAATCGACGGTTGCAGTGCGCATACAATAATCTATTTTTTTATATCATTGACATTAATATTAAAAATGACATGATACCTATGCCTTTGCTTTTTATTGTGATTTAGCTTGGTTTTGTTTAGATAACAGAATTAGTAAAAGTTTTTTTTTATATTACATATGGAGGCCGTTCCTGTGTTAGTATATTTTTGACATTAACCAATATAAGCACATTGGCCACAAGTCTCTAGTCAGAACATCTGTAATTTATCAGTAATTATGACATTCAATCAATCAATTAGGATGAAATACTAAATGCTTTATATTTTTTTTACTTGTATTTAAGAATAGGTACATGAAAAAGTGTTATAAGTTCATAATTGTCGGTGGAAATAGTAAAAATTATATTCATCGGTTACTGATATCTATTAACATTATTTAGTTAATAGCTGTAGTAGTAGCTACTTAAATATAAATAAAAATAAATAAATCAGCTTCACGCTGTATCTCGCACACAGCAGAATAGGCAGAGGGAACCTAGTATTAAGACACTGCGTTCACCACTTTCTGCCGAATTCTAGAGGCATTGTGTTGAATGGCGGAACTCTACGCCGTGCTTTGCTTCGACAACAGAGCGAAGAAATGGAAATATAAATTTAAATAAATATTTCAATCTCCACGAGTGGGGATCGAACACACAACTAGTCGACAGTCACACTTTGTGCCCTTGCGCCACACCTGTCTAAATAAAAAAATAAAAAGGAAGCGAACGATTCATTTCGTAAGAATCCTTATACTCCTATATTATGAATCATAAAACCTCAGACTAATTAGTAAGTACTTACAGCAATAATAATAACCACTAATTAATACTCAACCACTAAAGCCATCGATCACTTATTCTCTAACCTCTAATCTTGAACTTTTGTCTACTCTACTTACTGTAATAATGCCCTAATTTATATTAGCTTACTTGCTAAGCTCTCGTTTTAACAACTAAAACAATGGTAGTAATTCATACTCAAATCATCGAAATAGGTTAATTAAAATTAACAAACAACTATTTCACTTACTTAACTATTTCATCGGATTTTTGTATTTAGACAATATTAAGTATCATCATTACGACTTTTAGTAAATCTATTCAATATTTTTTTATTTTTAAACTTCACGCTGTATCCCGAATATAGCAGGATAGGCAGAGGGAACCTAGTGTTAAAACACCTGCATTTCCTACTTAGCGCTGAATTTTCAAGGTATTGCATGATGAGAAAGAAGAAATGAATATATTAATAAATAATAATCCAGATCTCAGAGTGGTAATCGAACCCATAACCGTCGCATTACAGTCACACGCTCGTTCTCCTCCGCCAAGGCGGCCTCACTTATGTTCAGCTTCACCCTGTATCCCGCACACATCAGGGTAGGCAGAACTCAATGCCACGCTTAGCCTCGGCACCAGAGCGAAGAAATGGAAATATAAATTTAAGTAAATATTTCATCTCCTCGAGTGGGGATCGAACCCACAACCAGTCGGTTGTGGGTTCGACTGGCCTCACTAATGTTCAAGGGTAATATTACTGATGTTTTGAAGATAATATAATTTACAGGTGTTCCTATACAAATTTTGCCCCCATCTCCATACAAAGTGGACTCCCCGGATCCTGAATCGCTATGGCCTATCGGATTATTTATACCGCCCCTGAATCCCCTGCGCTTCGGTTCAAGACGCTCGGATAGAGGTAGCAATGGTAAATAATATGACAAATATATAAATTGCACTTAATGCTGGTTGATTTTTATTTCGAATGTAACATATTAAATTTTAAATATTTATAAATCAAATCAGGTTCACATTGTATTCCGCATACAGCAGGATAGGCAGAAAGAACCTAGTGTTATAACAGGCCGTTCTCTACTTCCCGCGGAATTTTCCGAGGCAGGGTGTTGAGTGGCCGCTTGAACCCACAACCGTCGTGTTACTTACTTGATAGTTTAAAAATAAAAAAAAGTATATATGTATATTGTTATTACAGATAATAAGGAAGAAGATCCATATTTGCTAGAAGGATCCGAAGCAGTAGCAGCCATTGCAAAAGCTGATGATCATGGCCAACTGTACTTTCATAATATACCACACATAAAATCACTGTTGGCAAATCAAGACCTCAGGATCAAAAACAATTTAGAACCACACAAGATTGCTAGCATACGAAAAACTTGGCCATTTAACAGAGCTTAAATAAATAAAATATTGTTTAAACTGTATGTTGTATATTTATGTATAAAAAATATATATAAAAAAACTTTGTTTTTTTTTACAATATTTAATATTACAGAATGTTATATATTTTAAACTTAAATATCATGAATAAGTACATTCTTGTTTTATATACAAAAAATAGAATCACATTGTTTGGACGGAATAAAGATAATAAGTATAAATGTGGTTTTTTTTTGCTTATCTAACTAAATTTTAAAAAATATTTTGATGACTTCATAAAAATTGCTTTACTTATCTTAACAACTTTATATTTGAGTTTAAATGTTATTGTCATTACAAACTTAAGTAATCTTATAATTCTGATAGTTTACTTAAGTAGCAATCAACACCATGTTTAACACAAATATGACCAGATAAGTTATATTTTTTGATAGGATAGGCTAGGAAAAAATCTAGGGTTAGGACACTCCATTCCCCAATTTCCACTGCAATTAAAGACCTTGCCTGTCCAAAGTTAACAAAGTAAAAAACCAAATATTTCATTGCCTCAAGTGGGAATTGAACCTAGTCTACCTCCATCAAGCATTGTGTTTACCATCAACACTGCACCACTTCACCAGTGCCAATCACTTCACCATAAAACAACAAAGAAACATCAAAATATAAATATTTAAAGAGTAAACAGATCTACACATTGTAAAACTAAATATGACTGTCAGAATATAAATCTTTGTATTATAAAAAATAAAGATAAAGGTAAAACTATTGAAGGACTTGAAATTCTGTGAGACCCATTGCACAGATCACCATTACAAAAACACATGTAAACTTTTTTATGGTTCCACATTGTATATGCACATCTTTCTTCATCATCACTAGGAGATCTTTGTAGACACATTCTTTGAGTAGCTGCACCGTAATCTATAACAAAAAATATATATTTTTAATATAATATAAAAACAATAACATTTCTTTTAAAGCAAAATTTTATATATCCACAGAAATTTATTTGTACCATTCTATCAAAAGTATTAATATTTAAATATAAAAAAGTTCAAATTAAGTAAATCATTTACCATCAGTCCTGAACGCTCCTGTTGTTCCTTCTATCATTTTACCGCACCATCCAGAAGGGCAAGCGACCACATGAATACCGGCCTCCACTTCAGGTTCTGTTACATTAAAAGGAAAAGGATCTCCACATGTACCTAGTTGACCTCTTGACCTGCATTTGATACATCGTTTGTGTAAACCTAAAACCCAAAATAAAATTATCTTAATTTATATATTGCAGCCATTCAATGATATGTTGAGCTCTTGGACACATACAAATATGGAGCACACATAGAAAGGAACACAAGTTATAAATTATTACCTTGTAGTTACTTACACTACAAGGCCTCAAGGGTTCAGAGGTCCTGGGCACAAGCCCTAAGTAAAGTATGGTAAAGATGGAATTGCATTCAATATATAATTTTAATAGAAAAACTTATCTTAATTTCTCATTCTTATTATTCAATTCAATATAATTCCTTTAAAAATCTTAATGTTTCACCGATAACGAGCTCTAATGGACATGTTCATACTAATTGTTAAATAATGACAAAATATAACGTAAGATAAATTTCATATTATTAAATTCAATACTATGTAATAATTTTCTCTGACAAAAGATCTATATTCAATTTCTTGATTATTAATACGTGAGCAGAACATAATATATATTGAACATTCATTTTTAACGTGCATACTCTCACTTTACCTTGAAAACATATCCGTGTCACATAATAAAAGTGAAAACTTACAGTTCGTTTCGTGAAACAGAAGAACACCAACAAAGGCACACAATAATATTGATTTATAATTCATTTTTACACTTTTTATATTTTTTCACTATATAAATTAAAACTTATTTAAAACTTTCATTTTGATTTTTGAAGTACAACTCGTTTTGAAAAAATGTTAACAAAGTACAAATGACAAATTGACAAGTGATTTGAAATTTGATGTCAACGTCAGCCGACTACTAAAGTCACTAATGAAAAATGAATGGTATACATTCAATATACATTTTACTTATAAATTAATGTCTATCTATGACATGCCTCGAGATAAAAATGCCATTACGATAAGTGATAGTGGCTAATTATTTAATAATGCAATTTCAAATTAAGTAAAGATAAAATAAGTAATAATATAAATAATAAATAATTGGAAATATAGTAAAACAAAACAGAGCAGATTCGACTGAGATAAATTTGAAAATATTTTTTTATTAAGTAAATGTCATGAATAATTTTGGAATAATAATACGCAATGTTTAATTTTCCTTAAGTTTCAATTCAGTATTCCCGCAATACCAAAAAATATTCGTTTTATACCTTTAATATAATGATTTTTTATAATATTTTTGAATTAATTCCAAATTAAACTATTATGTTAAAGATGTTAATGTTTTTTGTTATAAAAAATTAAATCATCTATATTTAGGCATGGCATTGCTTTTACATACATACCTGTAAATAAACAAATTTTTGTTTATTGACAATTTAAATATACTATATTTTTTATTTTCACATGTTGTAAAAAATATTATAAAAAAAACTAAATTACCACTTTTTTATACAAATTATACAACTTACATAAGCAAACATATAACTATTTAACAAAATTATAAATGAACCATAATGTAAAGATTGCATTGTCATTTGGTAAACTTGGCGCTCTGAATCTTCAAATTGAATCAAATTTACGACATCAACATGGCGGATAAATGGGAAAGTAAGTTTGTTTATATTTTTAATTATTTATTTTCACAAATTTTAGATGGTTGTGGCTACGCAAATTATATTCTTTTTATAAAAGTTCGAACTGTAGTCTGTTTTGGATTTATATGAAGCCACCTACTTTGGAATGAAATTGTACATCCAGATTCAAAATTTGAAAAAATTCAAATTTACAGCCGAATTGTCATATCATTTTTAATATATATTTTCATTTCGACATTAACTACCTGTTCTTTATTTAAGTTTAAGTTAAATATACGATAGTAGTCCCTTTTTACAGTGTGTTTTAATAATATTTTATCGTTTTATGTACAGAGGTAAATGAAGAAAAAAGCTTAGGAAAGCTTCATTTAAGAATTAAAGATGAACCAATGGACACTGATTTACCAGAAGAAGATGATGAACCTCCTGCTTTCGGTCCCGCTGCACTGGGCCTTCATAGAGTTGGAACTAAATTGCCGCCAAAACCAGCACCTAGTGAACCCGTCCAGAAGTTAAATGCAAGAGGTATGCCAGCTCGTATAAGAAAAAAAAATAGGTTCATATTTGTAGATGACTTTGTAAATACTTCACCACCAAGACAATCGCCAAAACGAACTCCAAAAATTTTGTCAAAATCACCATTAAAACAAAGTGGGAAAAAGCAAAAGTCGCCATCAAAGACTCCCAAAACTGTAGAAAAATTTGAAGATAAAGTGGAAAGTCAATCACCAGATCGAAAAAGTGGTCAGCGCATTGGTATGAGGTTGAGAAATCTTTTAAAACTTCCCAAAGCACATAAGTGGGTTTGTTTTGAATATTTCTATAGTAATATTGACAAAGCTTTATTTGATGGAGAAAATGATTTTATGATTTGTCTTAAAGAGTCATTTCCACAATTGGCTAATAAAAAATTAACTCAAGTTCAGTGGGCAAAAATAAGAAGAATGATGGGTAAACCTCGTAGATGTTCCCAGGCATTTTTTGCTGAAGAAAGAAAAGAATTGGAGAGAAAAAGAAGATTGATTAGATATGTACAACAAAGAAAGACTGCTGATATGAATTTTAAAGATTTGCCAAATGAAATTCCTATGCAATTAGTTGTCGGAACTAAAGTAACTGCAAGATTACGCAAACCTCAAGATGGTTTGTTCACAGGATGTATTGATGCTGTGGATACATCAAATAACACATATAGGATTACCTTTGAACGACCAAAACTTGGGACACACTCTGTGCCTGATTATGAAGTTTTATCAAATGAGCCACCTGATACAATTTGTCTTTCTAGTGTCACACAGAAATTTCGACCACGCTATGTTATGGAAGAAATTTTCAATCTCTACCAACCTTCTTTGCCTAGTAAAAGCAATAATCAAGGTGATCCTATGATAGGATGTAGTGATTTAGCAAAAAATTTGGATTCTAATGTAGCAGGATATCCTTTTCAACTACTTGAGTTAATAGTACGGCTAAAAAAGGTGTTGCAAGCAAAGAGGAGTAAAATTAATAGGTTAAAAGAATATAACTGTGAAGCTGAGAAAAGGAAATCCTTTGGTCAAAGAATGCCTGAGGATTTCGAAAGGAAATATGCCGCTATAGTCATTGATCTTGAAAGAATGAATATGGACCTACAAGAATATATAAATGAAATACAGATGTATTGTCAACAAATAGCTCCTGGTCCAAGCTTGGCTGCAATGTTGGCACCATCACACCTTAGAGAAAAGTGTAGAGAAGAAGCAGCTGTTTTGGTAGAAAAAAATAACAATGGATCCATCAAAGAATCAAATGTTATTGATCTTGTTACTGATCTTACAGCTTTAATGTTACAAGTCAAAAGTCTTTCAGACTCTGATCAAAATGCTTATGAATTAGGTGTATTGCAAGGGACCATGGACCAGATAAAATTAAAATTAGACCCACAATATCAAAGGTTATTTCAAACTAATGTAGAACTTCACATGCAAAGAATTCAGATGGGTCTCGGACAAATGGTATCTAGTAGTTGTGTGGCAGGGTCATAAAGCTATTTTACCATAAATATAATATTTGTAATTAGATGTTATTTGCTTTACGATTTTTAAAAAAATGCTTGTATTAAATGAAATTTAAAAAAATGTATAGACAACAATTGTGTATTTAATATTAATGATCTTAGATAAAATTTCATATATAGCTTACAGAAAAGTAAGTTTTAATATAAGTACAATAAAAATGGTAATATATGTAAATGTATATTAGGGACAAACATTGTAAGATAAAGCTTGATAGGTTGTTATTTTAAATTAAATTTAATTTTAAATGCCATAAATTATTATCTCTTTAAAAAATATACCATCAATGGAAGCTTATATTTTATCAGAATTAGTGCAATTATAATTGTAATAAATGCATATTATTTCTTTTCCTATAATTTTCGTTTTAATTTAATATATCTATAATAAATTTACTACCTAATTATATATACACAAATAAATAAAAAATTGAAAATAATATTTGAATATTGATTGTTTACTAATACCTTAATATAGGAAAATAGGCAAAAATAAAACAATACTGATAACATGACTATTCTTGACATTATTTTGATTTTTCTAGGAATGTATTAAGAAAAAAATTGATTTACATAATTTCAATTAATTCACAAACAAAATACACTTTGCATTAAATTATATCTAAAATGACAATTTTACAATATAATATCATTTCTATGTGAATTGTTATGAGGACATTATAGATCAATAAAGTATTACCTAAAGTAGTATTTGTCCTTTATTATAATCATATATCATGTACTTCAGAATGCTTTAAACTTTATATTTATTTAATGTTTCTAGTAATTCATCAGCCTCTTCAGAAGCTTTGACTCTTATAAGAATAGGTGTAGGTGGTGGTTGTGCATCTGGTGTTGGGATGCAAACCATCATCACATTGTTTTTACCCATGCGCTGCATTGTTATGCTTGCACTTAAAATAAAGTTCAACAAAATATTACCCAATGAAGTATTGGCTCGAACTAATAACTGGAATTTGCCACTCTCTTCTACTTTCTTAATGTATAATGTACCAACACCTTTATCAACGAAATTACCATCTTTTTTGACAAATACTTTACATTTTTTATCAAATACGCTGTTATCTTCAACAATAGGAGTATATTCGATTTTTGGCGGTTCATCTTCATTTTCTTCAGTCTGCTGGGAAGGTTCTTCAGGTTTTTGAATATTTGAATTAAAAGTAAAAGGTTTTCCGGTGCCAAATGAAAATGGAGCTTTAGAAGGTGAACCAATTGCTGTGCTACTTGCAAAAGGAGATGTTTGTGGTGTTGATGGCTTTACACCAAATGAAAATCCAGCATTTGATGTAGATGTTGGAAAGCTACTTGTTGAGGATGCAGCAGAAGTTGTGCTTATACCAAAGGTAAAATTAGACGATTTTTCAACAGTATTATTACTGATGTTAGACGAAATTGCACTCAATTTTGTTGCAGTAAATGGTGATTCTATATTATTATTTGATTGTGTTAATAGGTTTTTATTTACATTATTTTCCTTTGACTCTGTATTTTCTTTTGAAAATTGATTCTTGCTTTTCTCATATTCATCTTGAATTTCACTGAGATGTTTTTCATAATCTTTAAAAATTGGTGTCAATATACATAATGGAGTTTCTTCAACATGTTTTTTTATCCAAGCTGATACACTTTGATTTAGTCCTTTTAGTTTGTTATAATATACTAGCCTCTTTTCCTCTACAGTATCAGTTTTTTTAACAGTTTTACTGTTGTCACTAGTTTGGGAACTTGATGCATATTGAGTTTTAAACGGGCTAATATTATTGCTGGGTGTTGTAAAAAGGGATTTTGAGCTGGTGTTCCCAACAGGAGGAGATGTCCCAAAGATTGTTGAAGATCCCTGTGATACTGATTTTTCTGCATTGTCACTAGATTTAGAAGCAAGATCATTACCTGATAAAGGATTTTGTGTAGTTTGTATCTTAAAAGGACTAGCATTCACTATTGCATTAGGCTGAGGTGTAAATATTGACTGTGAAAAGGTCGTAGGTATGTTTCCAAACAAAGGAGCTTCTGTATTTGGTTTTCCAAATGTAGATTTTGGTAGAGGAGTTGATGTACCTGATAAACTGAACAATCCTCTACTAGGACTAGTTGTGGGTTTATTGGTATCAGTAGTAGAGGTCTCGGCTACATCATTCTTAGTTGTAGAGGTGCTGTTGTTTGGCTTGTTACCATTAGTCAATTTTGCTAGAAAATCAAAAGATGTTTTCTGTGTTTTATTAAAACCACTAAATCCACTGAATACACTTCTATTTGGCTGAAAAAGAAAGAAAAGGACATGATAAATAAGCAAGCATATATGAGTTGGTGCTTAATCATATATAAACTAGCATTGTAATCAGTATAACTATCAGTTTCACATTTATTAGTAGGTACATAAACATAGTGTAGACAGGGAACCTAATATGAAGACACTTGGTTCCCCAATATACATGATATTGCATAATGAGAAACAATTCGACGCCACACTTTCTCCTGAGGGAGGAAATCAACATAATTTAAATATAATCATTGCCCAAGTAGATATTGAACACTAGTTAATAGCTAGTTTTGCATGAAAATGGAATAAACATCCATCTTTTCATTCCTCACAAGCTTTCACAAAATAATATTAGTAGGATATTAAAATACCTCATCGCTAGTAGCTTGTGAACGTCTTTTAGCGGTTCTAAAAACACGTTTTTCAAGAATTTCCTTTGATGCCATTTTAAAACCACCACCTTCTTCTTCTTGGTCTGTAGGGTCATCTTGATCCCAATTGTCGTGGTTCAGTTCTGTGGTTGCCTGCCTTTTTACTGACATTTTTAAGATTGGAGTGCCTTAGTTACTATTGCTTATATCATTAGTTTCTCTCTTTATGTAAATAAAAATATAATAACAGACACAATACTTGTCAAAGCAATTGATTGGAAATACTTAAATGTTGGCTTTACTCCTCAAAAATCGCAGAAATAAGACATCGGGTTTTTATAGATTCCTATCAAATCAAGCAAGGAACATCTATCAGTATCAACTGTCAGTCAAGCGGTCAAGCTGCGAAACGCTTCATGCATTTCACAGATGATAGATGATGAAAGATATATTATGTATAACCTACGGACGGATTTACATCCGATTTCATATTTTATTCGATAGTTCGATATGAAAACAAATGAATTTATTGCTTGTATATTTCGTTTTTCTCTGACAATGTTGCAATTAAAGTTATTAAAATTTTGTATGATAAACCAAAAAACATATGAATAGCAAAATGAAACAATAATTAAACTTACTACTAATAATTTTCAAGAACAAACAATGATACACAGGTAGAGGGCAATACTTTTATATGAATCTGGATTAAAACATAATGTAAAATGTATGATAATTGATAAATAATATTCATATGTCGTCTTCTATTAATGGTGATTGATTTATATAGAAGAGATTGATTTATTCACGTCGAATAATAAGTTATATTATTCAAGAAAAACTTTAAAAGTTTTGACATAAAAAATTTTTCATTCCACAGATAAAATTATTTATAAATATTCACTCTTCAATTTTCATAAATGAACTTGAACTATAGATATATTTAGATATAAATATATTACATGTACTTATAGACTATAGTTCGCTTACAAGTTTCAAGATTGAAAATATATTTACTAGGGGTATGAAGGCAGACTTTATTAATTTTATTTTCGTTATAATTATATAAAGTTTGAATAAATTGTTCTATATTGTGTTTATCTTTAATTTGTTAAAGTGTTTGTGGTAATTAATTCGCTTAAATATTAGATACTTATTAATAGTTTAAAATCTTTCTTAATCATCTTTGTAGAATATACTGAAAATGAGTGACGAAAAAAATAATAAGTGGTGATAAATATTTACTTTTAAGACGTAATGTTTTTTAAATATTTGTTTCTAAAGTGCTAAATTGTCTTCAAGTGTTGTAATGGAAGTGTCTAATGAAATAAAAGAAGATATTCGGAAAACGCAATCAGAACTAAAGAATGCTATAAAAATTCATCAAGTAAGTTTATTGTATTATTGGATTTCATTTGACATTAATTAATTTCTTAGTAATATATTAGTTTAGTAAACGTGTAAATAAACAAATGTTATCCAATAACATTTATTGTTATTTTAATTTATTTCAGATATGGGTGGCACGTTTGCAAGAAGACGAAAGCGTAAGAAAAAATAAATAATGTGTAGAACACATTTATATATTTAGCTTTTTCAAAGCATTAAAATTAGATATTTTTTATTTATTTAATGTTTTTTTTCAGAATGTTCAGTTAAAAAATAAAGTTCATGAAGCTGAAAAAGAAATAGTAGCAATAGGTCAGGCACAAGTAAGTATATAATTTCTAGAATTGTTTTATTTTGTGAATAATATGTTATTTATATTAAAACTATTACAATAAATATAAAAGCTCTTTCCTCTCTGTTCTTTTTTACTTAAAAAAATGTACATGCAAACTAACATAAAATATATAAATTTATATTTACAGAAATTAGTAGTTGATAGACTTAGGAAAGAATTAGAACTGTATCAACAGAGGCTAAGAGCCCGTAACAAACAAGTCAGCATAGAAAATGACAACAGATATGTCGCTCAACAGTTGCGAGAACACCAACTACAATTTTATAATAGAAGTCGAACAGTGTCTCTCCTCAAGCCTTCAGTTCTAAATGAAATACAAATTAAAACTGAGAATAATGGTACTGAAGTTAACATTGCTTCTGATTCTGACAATGAAAACAGATATAATGAAAAGGAAAATACAATTTGTGAAATAAATGAACAGGGAAAATTCTCACGAAACTTCACACAAATACCTACAGTTCATGAGAGAAGTAATCTTACAAACACTTTGAATAAAGTAAAAGAAGCCCTTATGTAAGTACAATAATATGAATAAATTTATATTTGATATTTCTTTTTACATATCAAAAGTTTAAAAGGTTTTAATATAGTGAAGCTCATCTTGCTGTTAAAAAAACAGAATAAAATAATAAATACATACTTTATATTCATAATTATCTTATTTTTTTAGTGGCAAGATGAATCAGTATTTAGTTCTTCTGTAAACCTTTTCTTTTGACATGTCTTTTTGTAAGTAAGGATTGTTAATATAATCTATTTTTTTTTCAGCTTCACGCTGTATACCATAAAAAGCAGGACAGAGGGAATTTAGTGCTAAGACATTCTTTTCCCCATTTTTTCCCAAATTCTAGAGGCATTAATTTACAGTTACATTTTGTACCCCTGTACCTTGACTGGCCACTCACTCAACTAACTGGCCACTAATTTAATCTTTTTATTTGTATTCTTTGAATGTTTATATAAACTTACTTTTTTTTATTCTTAACTATCATTTTAGAGTCAGTAAAATACATCAAAATGATTGGCAAGAACAATCAGATTCGGATTCATCACCTATGGATATATCTCCAACACCTTCTCCTCCACCATTGCCAGAGCCTGGTGAACCTGTGCCTAAAGAGTTATTTATGAGGTCAGTTTTTATAATTGCATTTGTTTTATAAATAATAATAAAAATACAATAACTAACTAGTAACTAAGTGGAAAGTCATATAAACGGACATATTAAAAGAGTTTACAGGAGAATCAAATAAATGTTCATCTTGCTCTTAAAAAAACATTATAGATATATAATATATACTATACACTTTTGTTAGCCTAATTGAGTGCCTAGTTTAAGTGCAGATAAATATAAAATAAAATTAAAGCTGATAATTGTGGATAAGCTAAAAAAGCTGGAGAGCTCACATGTCTGTATTTTTTATTTCCTTTGATTTGTGCGCTATATAAAATGACAAATGTGTGCTATATAAAATTAAAAAAACATATTTCTTTATGTTTCTTGTTATTTTTTTATACTAAAAATAAAGTGTTTGACCACATCAAACATAATAGAAAATTAATCTATGGTGATGCATGCTTGCCTAATAAACAACAATTCACTTTTTTTGAAGATTCTCACATCGTGTTTTTTAGAAAAATCGGATGTCGCTAATAAGTTCCTTTCTGTCGCTGTGTAAATAAAGAATGGACCAGCCAACAAAAAAGTAGCAGACTATATGGGTTATTTTATGTACAAACAAATAGACTTCGTAAAACATGAACTATGTTGAATATAGTTAAATAATGCGCACTGTTTTTTTTATAAATTCCCTTTATAATATACATTTAAATGAAAATTATATAATGCATAAATAAAGTTTTAATTTTAAAGTTATTAATAAGAAGTATTAGAAAAAAACGAATTTCAGAAATGTATTATTGACCAGAGGCTCGAGGCTAGTCGTGTCGCAGTGGCACGAGGTGTGACTGTAAAACCGACTGGTTGTGGGTTCGATCCCCACTCGAGAAATATTTACTTAAATTTATATTTCCATTTCTTCGCTCTGGTGTCGAAGTTAAGCGCGGCGTTGAAATCTGCCACTCAACACGCAATGCCTCCAGAATTCGGCAGAAAGTGGGGAACAGAGTGTCTTAACACTAGAATCCCTCAGCCTACCCTGCTGTGTGCGGGATACAGCGTGAAGCTGATTTATTAACTTGACAGTGTATATTTTTGAAGTAATTTCTTATTATTGTGAAAAATAGATTTTTAGAAGCTTTTATCACAATTTTTATCTTGAAATGTTATATTATCAATTTAGTAATTTTATTCTATTATTTGAGATTGATTTGTTAATATTTTGCACATGACGAATTTTCGAGACATTCGGCTTTGTCTTGTCACCAGAGCGAAGAAATTGAAAATATTAAATAAATCCTCGAGTGGGAATCTTCGCTTGTGCCACTGTGTCACAGCGGCCTCAATTCGTTTTATTCATCGTGATTGTAAAAGTATAACAATTTGTAAAAGAATAATAAACCATTGACAATTGGAAACAACTATAAAAAATTCAGATTCAAATACGATCTGAGAATGAAGATGAAAAGGCGGAAAAAAAAACAATTATCGTGTAAGACTGGTAAAGTACAAAGTAGAAATAAAAATATTCGATAGTAAGCTTCATTCTTAATTATATTTGTTTCAGATTAATTGGCTTAATTACTCTACATCAAAAAGAAATATTAGAAAGGAAGAGAAATGAGCGTCGCAAAAGATCATCAAATAGCAGTAACAAAAATGAATTCCTGTACAGTAGTTACGAAATGCTACCAGTAAGTTACCTTATTAATTATTTGAACTTGTTAAGATAACCGCGGCGTTAAGATCCACCACTCAACACGCAATATCTCGAAAATAAAGATTTCCTGCCCTCCCTTGCCCTGCTATATGCAGGATGAATGTATATGCACACTAAAAAACTTTTTACAAACTTTTAAAGTAATATTTTTTTTAATATATATTTATATTAATTAAATTCTAATAAATATATATTTTTTTATTTACAGAAAAAGAAAAAGTATAACCAATACCCATACCTTCAAACACACAGTGATCCTCCTCAAACTCGGTCTGCTAAATTAAAAAAGCAACAGGTATATGAATAAAATATTATCACACAAGAACATGCGTGCAATTGTAGGCCTGAAATATATTTAATATTTTCATTTTATCAATCTGGTGACAAGGCAAACCGCGGCGTCGAGTTCCGCCACACAAAACAGAATGTCTTAAAACTAAGTTCCCAGGTACCTTTTGTCTACCCTGGTATATGCGGAATACAGTGTGAAGCTAAAAAAAAACGTTTATATTCTATAATGCGTAAACCAAACGTCTTTTTAAAATTGTTTTGTTGTTCTATTACAGAGTCAAAATAAATCGTCACGTGAAGGTTCACCTTCCGGGTCTTCATCAGAAAATAAAGGCGGAGGTATAAATAGCAATATTGATATTTGTTTATTATTTATAATTGTTATTTAATTCTGATTGTAAATTCGACGTTTATCAGTTCGATTTCCACTTGCGGGAATGAATTATTTTTATTTTCCACAAACTGGGAATCAGTGTAAAGCTAAGAAAAATAATATAACATTAAAAAATATTACTAGTTTAATATAGAAGTATATGATACAGGTTGGAATACAAACAAGCCGTCGTGGATAGCCGCCCTCCCCGCCGGACTCTCCGTTGAGCCCGTCTACCCTACCATTAAAAAAGTCTGCCATGGATGTGGGCGTAATGGTAATATAATTTTTTTTTCAGCTTCACGCAGCATCCCGAAAACAGCAGGGTAGGCAGAGGAAACTTAGTGTTCAGACACTCCGTTCACTAGTTTCTGTCTAATACTGGAGGCATTGCGTGCTGATTGGCGAAACTCAACGCTGCTCTTTGCTTTGATACCAAAGTGAAGAAATGGAAATATAAATTTAAATAAATATTTCTTTTCCTTGACTAGGGACTGAATCAGTCGGGTTTATGGTCATACTTTGCCACGACTGGCTACAATATAATATTTGTTTTGGATGAGAAATGTAAGTGGACACAAGCACAGTAATAACTGCGTAATCATTTAATATATATCTATAGGATTTATTAATATTTAAAATTGACTTTTTTATATGGCGTATATGTATATGTAAATGAGTATTCCAAGAAAATACCCTTTTATGATACCACTAATAATAAATGACATAAAAAGTATATGTAAGATGTATGAACGTAAAAAGTATTCCACACATAGTGTGTGTGTGTGTGCAGACGTCCCGTCGCTGCTGGTGTGGTGCGCGTGCGGCGTGTGGCAGCACACGGGCTGCGGCGCGCGCGGGCGCTGCGCGGCCTGCGGCGCCGCGCTGCCCGACCCCGCCGCCACGCCCGCCGCCCCCGACTACTGCGTGTACAGAGGTGCGTAACCAACATTATATATAACTACGTGACGGCACGGGCTGCGGCGCCGCGCTGCCCGACCCCGCCGCCACGCCCGCCGCCCCCGACTACTGCGTGTACAGAGGTGCGTAACCAACATTATATATAACTACGTGACGGCACGGGCTGCGGCGCCGCGCTGCCCGACCCCGCCGCCACGCCCGCCGCCCCCGACTACTGCGTGTACAGAGGTGCGTAACCAACATTATATATAACTACGTGACGGCACGGGCTGCGGCGCCGCGCTGCCCGACCCCGCCGCCACGCCCGCCGCCCCCGACTACTGCGTGTACAGAGGTGCGTAACCAACATTATATATAACTACGTGACGGCACGGGCTGCGGCGCCGCGCTGCCCGACCCCGCCGCCACGCCCGCCGCCCCCGACTACTGCGTGTACAGAGGTGCGTAACCAACATTATATATAACTACGTGACGGCACGGGCTGCGGCGCCGCGCTGCCCGACCCCGCCGCCACGCCCGCCGCCCCCGACTACTGCGTGTACAGAGGTGCGTAACCAACATTATATATAACTACGTGATGGCACGGGCTGCGGCGCCGCGCTGCCCGACCCCGCCGCCACGCCCGCCGCCCCCGACTACTGCGTGTACAGAGGTCTACAACCTACACTATATCTTATCATTTTGATGACATGGCAAATAAAAACTTATTTTTATTTAGTTTACTACTGTTCATATAAAAGCTTAAATTATTCTTAACCTACAATGCTACTCATTTATTAAATTAGAACAGCATAAGCTTTAGTTTATATTGACATAATTAAAGTAGTTGAATGTATATAAAAAAAGGAAAAACAAATTAAATCATACCCAAAATAAAGTTTTGCTGTTTGTGAAAAATCTCATAGATCATCATCAATATCTAATTACAAAAACAACGTCCTCAAATATCAATTTTAGATAAAAATATCCCTTAATAGCATTTATTTTATTAAATTGTAAGAAAATAAAAATATTAATTATAAATGAAATACAACAACCCTTCACGTTAGTTATTAAATAATAATTTTCAGATAAACTTGCAGAGCGCAAACGATTGCAAGAGAAGAACATTGAACTGTGCGTCGAATTGCGTAAATTAGAGGCAAGGGCGGCGTCTCTGAAGGAGAACTTGGACGAACATAACGCAGAGAAACGACAATTGTTAGCGGATCAGATTAAAACACAAAGAAACCTCCAGAAACTTCTAGATTTTATCAGTCAATTCAAAGAGACGTCCATCAGTATACGTTCAACGTCCGTCAGCGAATCCGGCAGCGAAGTTAGTAGGAGCAATGAGGAATAATGGTAAGTTCATACGTACAGTACTGTCCGCGAGGTATAAGGTGAGCTTTGCATTTGTGTGAGTGTTCGTATTATATAGTGTATTTGTAACGTCTTTTGCTCAGCCTAAATCGGTTTTTTACTTTTTTTAAAAACCAACCGATTACTCATATACTGATAGCATAAATCACATATTTTAACCCTTAATATTTTATTTTAAAATCTTGAATTAAGTGGCGGATCTTAACGCCACGCTTTGCCTGGACACCTGAGCGTAGAAATGAAAATATAAATGTAAATAAATATTTAATTTTCATGAGTGGGGATCGAATCCACAACCGACGGCGACGGCTGCCGGCTTTATTGATTTCTTAATAACGTAATATTTGTTATTGAGACTGTCCCGACGCAGTGGTAAAGCGTCTGTTTATAAAAGCGACGGTTGTTGGTCCGATTCCCACTCCGGAGAATGAATTGTTTATATTTTCTCGATCTGGTAACAAGATAAAATGCGGCGAAGAGTTCCACCACACAACACGAAATGTCTCGAAAATTTGGCAGAAAGTGGGACCTTAATTAATACACATAGTATCTCTTTGCTGACAGTGGAATATATTGAATACAATGTGAAGCTAAAAATATAATCTATATTGTATTTTTATGTTAAAATTGTCAATTAGTATTTGATTTTTAAAATAAGTAATTTAAAATCTCATAACAATTTACTTAAATTTATATTTCCATTTCTTCGCTCTGGTGTCGAGGCAAAGCGCGGCGTTGAGTTCTGTCACTCAACACGCAATGGCTCCAAAATTCGGCAGAAAGTGGGGAACGGAGTGTCTTTACACTAGGTTCCCTCTGCCTACCCTGCTGTGTGCGGGATACAGCGTGAAGCAATTTTTTTTTTTTTTTTAAATCTCATAACATTTTTTTTTGTTACAGATTGGGCAATATATATTTTTAATATTAGTACATAATTATTTTTAAGTTTTTTTTATACAAAAATTAGATTGAGTAGCTAAGATAAATAATTAAATCGCTAGGGGAAATGAATTTACCTATTGTTTCTTACATATAAAGTATTTTTTCTTTTATAATGTAATGTAAATTGTTCAATATAGAACATATCAATTAAATGTCAATAAGTTTCAACATGTTGTTATATGTCATATATTAAAGCTAAAATTTTAGTTCAATATTTTCTTTAGCTTTAAGCTGTATGTTAGGCGGGGTAGGCAGAGGAAACCTGGGAACCTAGAATGAACGGTAAGTGGGGAATGTAGTGTAGGTAACCTCTGCCTATCCTGCCATGCAGCAGGCATGCAGGTTACAGCGTGAAAAGTATTAAGTAAAAAGAAATGAAATTTATACGTTTTAAGCATCTTCCAATAAAAGAGACAACTATACAGCAATGCCACTCATCTATAGTATTATTTTCAGATTATTTAATAAGAAATGATATTTTAGTACAATTTTGATAAGACTATTTTATATTAGTATGTCAATATTTGTTATATCGTGAAAAAATGTAACAGCAGATTTAAACGAAATTCAATTTAAAGTGCTTGAGATAAACGATAAACTGCAAAGTAAAGACTACCATTTACATTTGAAATGTTATTCCTTTTTTTCTCTAAGGTTTTTATTTTAAATTGCTAAATAACAAAACTTACAAAAATGATGTAAATAATAAAAGAAAATGTGTATTAAATTTGTTGATTTCTAAATAAAATACAGCTAAAATTATATTAGTATGTATATTATCCTGTAATATATCCATCCATCTCCTTATGAAATAACAAAAGATTTATAAAACTTATTCTAAAGAATGTTTTTGGTTCAAAAAATTTTTATTGTTTTAAAATATAGTATCTTTAATTTTATTACTCATGATTAACTTATATTTATATTGATTTATATAAATATAAGTTAATCATGATCATATACATATACATCAATTAATAAAAAAATATCAATGGTATTTTATGGATACTTATATAAAAATAAAAAAATAAATAATTAAAATTGAATGTATAACTAATAATAATTAATTTAAAATTTCGATTCGCTGTTCTAACATTACAAAAAACAATTTTTTATTATATGATAAAATTTTGAGGTTGATGTGAGGTTTCTTTTTATTACATTAGTAAGTTTGGAGTAACTACAGATTTTTTATATATCTGAGCCAAACTTGCTTAATACTTTAAAAGAAATAATTGTTGTAATAAATATTAATAAACAATATTCAATTGTAATTGCCGATTGTTAAATTTAAAAATATGGTGTGAATTAAACATAAAAGATTGTAATTTAATTAAAAATTGTCTATGATGATTTGACAGATTGTTTTTTTTTTAATATTTCATGATTTAGAATCTATTTTTTTGTACCTAATAGATATACCAGTTACATATACATATTTAATATAGCAGCTGACCATTATTTGTAAGAATATTCCATAAATTACCTCTAAATTGTTAAATGGACCACTGAAGCATTATTGAAAGGTATTTTTTTTATAATAAAACTTATACGAATTGGCTATCAATGAAAAGTGTTCAAAATTGAGTCCTATAAGTAATAACTGATAAGTATTAAAAATATCATTGTCGATGTTTTAGCGTTTTGTGTATAGTTAGTTAATAGTTAGTAGTTTTACAAATATTTTTGTATACTTTAGTTACAAGTATTCCTTAAGATGTATTTGATTGTTTCTGTGATATGATTAACGTTTTTCGTCTAAGTGGTTTTGTTAACATGATTTGTATGTAAATAAAGTTATAAGTTGATAACTTTCTTTTTTTTAAATTTATAACCAATTTTAATAATAGTACGTATTGTCATGCATGTACCGTTATGTAGTATAAAGCGCGCTGTATGTACGTAACGGTTGTGGGTTCGAATTCGACTCGGGGGAATTGAGTTATTATTTATTTGTATTTTCACTTCTTCGCTCTGGTAACAAGGCGTCTAATTTCGACACTTGACATGTAATGCCTCAAAAAAAAAAACAAAGAACTTGCGACTCGCCCCCAGCTTCCCGGGTTTCAATTACACAATTAATTTATTTACTCACCTGAGTTAAAAATTACAGCTAATTCAATAAAAACACTTAGCAACATTGTTGCATGCATTCTTTTATATTCACATATTTTTTTTGTCAATTGAAATAGAATAAATAGTAAATTAGTAAGTAAGTAGAAGTTCGCCAAAATGCAACAAAGAAAACTGCATTTTAATCCGCCGTCTCTGAGATTAGCGTGCGCAAATGCACAGACAACATTTAAAAATCATTGTTTTAGTTTACTACATTGATGAATGCTCCCAATAATAGATTTTCTCATATATATTCAACATTTTATTACAATTTATTTATTTCAATATCTATCTAATATTAAAATAATTATTTAATTTGTCATGATATGAACATTATTAGAAGGATTTAACACACAAAAATATATCTAATAAAAGTATAGTAGATATATAAGGTAAGAGCATCAAAATGAATTTAAAGTAGTCCCACTGAAAGTTAAATAAGGCAAAAACAATTAGTTAAATTGAATTCGTACATTTTATAATTCCATACAAGGCTTTTTAATTTTAACCTACAATAGTTTAATATACTTAAATTTAAACTTTTATTTTCGAATAAGAAAACAAAGAAGACAAGTTTTATATTGAAAAATAGATACATCAAACAAAAACAATTAGTTGAATTAAAGTCATACGTTTCATAATGTGTCACAAGATTTAGAGTAATAGATATAATATAAACAGTTAAATATAAAACTTATAAAAACAACATAATTAAATAAATTTAAATAAAAAAAATTACATAGTCAAATACATTTAAATTCTTATTTTCAAGTAAGGAAACAAAGAAGACACGTTTGGAACATAACCGTAGATATCGTTGGTAGGTACGGGTTCAATATCGACAAAAGGAAAGCGCGGCACAAATCGGCCATCGGCGTCGCATCTCATTCGAAGACCGTGTAAGTACCTCGGCGGCGCTCCGGTCACTAATACGTGATAAGACTGAGTCTACATTCTTTCATTAAATGCGATTGTGATATTTATTTTCATTTTTATATTTAGCAGATACGAAACTCAACCAGAAAACAGTTCATTTTTCATTATTTTAAAGACTAGGAAGACGAATAATAAGATTCTGGAACCCCATAGCGCATTTTATCCTACCAAACATGAGTGGACATCTAGATATATTTTCTTGGTCATGTAAACTTTTTAAAATATTTTTTGGGCATTTTTTTGCCACTTGCCACGGCTACTTCGGCTAGCTTTCCGTGGCTCTGGTCACTTGACTATTCGGGGCTGGACATGGGCCACTCGGCCCTCCCTATTCTAACGCCCATGTTAGATTTAAGAAATGAAATTATTTAAAGTTAAACATTCGACGTTCTTAAGTTAAGGATATAACTATCGTTAGACTGCATCGACTGGGTACTATAAATATTAAAATGATTATTATTGTAATTACAGATATCTTCTCTTCACCATGGTTCTGGGTTTAAATTTCATAATATGGTTATAATATTAGAATTGAAACGACATCGCAGTCGTTTTAGTTAATCTCTTAACCAGATTTAACTTTATACTACGTTGGATTTAGAAAATTATTTCTTTTATATTTACATGTATAAAATCAAATATCCACTATCTATAATATCCATTATAGATTTTGAAGTTATAATGTTTACATATGTAAAAAAATATTGTAGTCATTAACAGAGGATATAATCACACAATTTTCTAATACACTTAAAAACTTAAAACTTATTTGAAATGCCACCATCTTGTGTGTTCTCAACTCAAACTAAACTGTTCAGAACTCCGTGTAACCGCAAATAAGGTTCGTAACGACAGGGTTAACTTTAAGATAATCGTCGTGCGGCCATACGGGGTCCATATAACGTTGCTTAATGTGAGCCTCCACTGCCACTGCTCGTTGAGGGCTAGGGGTCGTAAGGCTGGTGATTATGGGTCTCTAACATGCTTTGATGGCGTGAAACCATTCTGAGATTATATGGGCTGATATTTGCCATTTGTGATTGATTTGAGGCCGCTGAGTGAGTGGTGCAGGGGCATGAGTGTGTGACTGGAAACGCGATAGGTTGTGGGTTCGATTGTAACTCGAGGAAATGAAATATTTACCTAATATTTCCATTTCTTCGCTTTGCCTACAGAATTCGGTGGAAAGTGAAGAGTGTTTAACACTAGGCTCTCTCTCCCTACCCTGCTACAAGCGGGACACAGCGTGAAGCTGAAAAAAAGTGATTGATTTTATTAGATCTAATGTTATTCATTTAAAATGTTTTATATATTTTTACTAACGTAAAAGTAAATATTGAAAATTACACAACGTACATATAAAACTATTTGGCTTCGACAACTAACATTTATAGATACGAAGACAGGAAAAGCGCAAGGAAGCTGGCTTTTATCCCACGGGTGTCTTCAGTCGACGCCTCCGGCGAAACTTGTTAAAGAGTAAACGGAGGAATATCAATCAAATTAACTACATAAACATATGTATATGTAAGTTAAAAAAGCTATTTTTATTATATTTTTTAATAAAGTAACATTAATAGAAATAAATAATATTTTTGTGGTCTATTTTATAAAGAAAATTATTTTTTAAATTCCTAAAATAAAAAAATTTTTGATAAGCATAGTACTTATTGTTTTAGAATGGTGAAAATAGGAAACTTTAATAATAATTTCGCACACATTCCAATCTTTAGCTCTTTTCCTCATTTTATTAGATCATATAAGATACATTTTCAATATACGAGATAATATTTTCTACTTTTCATACATTATGAGTATAACTCACAAGCCGCTCTATAATTAGACCAGACAATTACATTTTTAAATATCAACTTTGCTTAAATTTTAACCCTCAACACACACAACAACACAACAACAACAACAACATCTAACGAATAATTTAAATATTTTTAAATTGTTAATCCACACTTAGGAAAGAAAAGTGCTTATTTAGTACACGTATAAAAATTTGAACATAGATGATATAGATTGCAATAGATGCTAACAACATAAATAAATTGTAACAAGCATATACAAATTTCGACGTAGCTTGATGAGTGGTCAGAGCGCCTGGTCGGTTTCCAGGAGGCGCGGGTTCGAGTCTCGCTACGTTAAAATTTTTATACGTTTTCTAAATCAGTATCTAACGAATGTAATTTGTTGATTCAACTCAAGTTCCCATTCGCCCCATCTACAGCACCGTAGAGCGTAGAGTGTAAGTGTCGGTCTCACAAGTCCTTATCGACAACTTGTTTGCCAAACCCGCCAAGAATTGCAAATGGTGATAATTCTAACTACGTCGATAAATCAGCTACACCCGTTCAAGTTTTTTCCTCGGGGGTGCACCTCGGTCCCATTGTTGGTGATTGATCGCTCGTACTTGTACTTAAAACTTTGTTTCCAACTTCTTGCCTGCTTACTATAAGAGCATGTGTTTTCGAAAGAGTTTTTAACTTGGCACATGTGAATAGGTTGCCGTCAATTTATTGATGTTTAATTTGTTATTACAGATTTAATCCGACAGATTTTTTTTACTTCACGTTGTATCCCGTAAATAGCGAAGGGGAGGGGAGGGGAGGGGCAGAGGGAACGTAGAGTCAAGACACACCGTCCTCCATTTTCCGTCAATTTTTCGAGACATTGCCTGTTGAGTGGCAGAAATAACCGGAAACGTTTTTCCGTTGATACCAAAGCAAAGAAATAAAAGTACTAATACATAGTAATTCAATATCCTGAGTGGAAATCGAAGTCACAACCGTCGTGCTTAGTCACACGCTTGTACCCCTTTGCCACGACAGCTTATCATTTATTTCTATTTAACATATTAATAATATTCATATTCAATACTTAATATTATAATTGCAATTATAACTAAAATATTCCTATAAATTCTCATCCACTCGACGTTTCTTCGTTCAGTAAGTAAATAACTGACGCAAGCTATCCAGCAAACACAGATTAAATTGGCCATCAGACCAGCTCCAAGAATAAGAACAGCTATAAATTAGATATTGATGACACCCCCGGGAGACCAGCGAGGCCATTGATCTAACGTCGATTTATAACCTTTGCTAATTGCCCTTAATTTATATCTACGTGATGGCTCCTCCAAGGCTCCACCCATATATGGAAACGTGTGTAGGCGACATTGTATCTAACTATAATTTAGTCGCTCGTCAATTAAATTTTTTATCAGCTTCACGCTGTATCTCGTAAACAACAGGGTATCAGAGGAATCTTAGTGTTTAAATACTCCGTTCTCCGTTTTCCGCCGAATTCTGGAGGCATTGCATGGTTAGTGGCGGAACTCAACGACGCGCTTTTGCCTCGACACCTCTGGTGTGAAGACGTGATATATAAATTTAAGTGAATATTTCGGCTCCTCTTAGAAACCGTAAAAATTTTTGAAATTTTTTATACATTTTCTAAAAAGTATTTTTTTTCCTATGTTCCACACATAACACTTTAACACTGATAAAAACATTTGTTACAACCGGTTTATAAATAAAAACGTTATATCAATTTTAAGTATGTTGTTCCACAAAATTGTTAATTGCTAAAATAGTTATTTTAATTATATAACTATTTTATAATATTGTTTGTAAAATTATTATTTGTATGATGAGAGAAAAAACTCGATATTGTATGATGATAAAATACATAGAAATTTTAAGATTTAGGATTCTCCATTGAAAGTTGACACCCTCTTAAACAGCTACGTTGTGCTTGCAATTTCTCAATGAAAGTTAGAGATGTTTGTGAATTATTTTAAGTAATTTAAGCTAGAAAAATTACGTTGAATGATAATTTATTTAATGCATAACAGCTTAGACAACACACTAAAAAAAATATATATACTCTTTTAGATTTCTATGCCTCAAAAGAAAAAATTAAACTCTTATAGGATCCATTTGTTGTCCGTCTGTCAAGACCTTTAGAGTGCGTTGAGGTATCAAGCTGAAATTAATATCACATATTTAGGTTTACAGTCTCTTAGAGCACGGAAAAAATTAAGCTTCTAAATTAACGCGGTCAAAAACCATGAGCGTTTATGCATCGTTTTTGCTTAATTTTGCTATACAGTACTAAATGAGTTATAAAATTTGACGCTAAAAAAAATTGTACAATACAAATAAAGGAAAAAATGCGAAAAGTATAAATTTATAGATATTTCATGGAAAATAACATATTATAATACAAACTTATATTTATATTTCGTTTCATTTCATACAAAATGAGTGCATACAGCTGCAAACTCATATTTATTAAATTTATTCGCTGTGTTATCAAAACTTATGAGGTACTTCTCGTAATTCTACATTCTGGAAATTAATACGGAACCTTCGGACGGTGGGTCCGTCTCGCGCTTGGCTGATTTTTTCTTAAATACACCTAAATAAACATTCGTATAGTTCAAGTGGACGAAGCCGCGCGGGTCCGCTAGTATTTAATAAAAAGTTTCAATTTAAAGTCATTACAGTACGGTATAGTAAAGTAACCGACGTTGCGAGCGAGTAGACTGTAATTCGATCCCCATAATAATTAGAGGGAAGCAATCAGGCAATTTTATGGCAACCGCCTGCATGACAAGGACCGTATAACGTACTTAGACTACCTATATAGGTATAGGTACCTACCTATATAGGTAGGTAATATTTCCGCTTCTTCAACGTTCACACACATATTACATACACGCCATATAATTATTTGTTGGTCGTATCTTTTTATATCTATTTATATCTTTATATTTGCATTTTGTTAGCGATATGGTTTTCCTGTTGTTCTCCGATGATTTTAATATATAATAATTTAAAAAAAGAAAGACCTGTAATATGGGTTAGTACTCGTGGCGCTAGGGCACAAGTGTGTGACATAAGGGCGGCAGTTTGTGGGTTCAATTTCCGCTCGAGAAGTTGAAATATTTAATATTTTAGGTTAGTCACTTTGGTGTCGACGCAAAGCGCGGCGTTAAGTTTCTCCACTCAACACGCGATGTCCCTAGATATAGTGGAGAGCAGAGTAGGTATCTTAACACTAGGCTCCATCTGCCTATCCTGTTACATGCGGATACTACTAGAAACTGAGAAAACAGAGACATATGAATTACTTTCTCTACGAAAACATTAGGCTAAAAGCATTTTTGTATTATGAAATTAATTAAATAATAAACCAGTTGTAAACATTACAATTATAAATAAAAAAATGATAGTCTGTCTATGACGCCTTAGCTCCATTTCAATAATCGATTTAATTGAGCCAATGAACAATTTAATTAAAATTCTAAAGACACGGCGGGGCACAGTGTAGGGATGTAGATTGTAGAGTGACAAGAGTTGCAGCTGAACTAAAAAAATATTATTTAAAAATAACTAACAAATATCAGGATATTTGTTAGGGTATTACAGGTAATAATATCAAATCAAAGGTAATCATTTTTAAAACTTAATTTTTAACAAAAAAATTTGTTCACTTATTTATTCACCCCTCATCAATAATAATACTTTCCTACATTTTATACGATAACTTATTGTCCAAATAAAATGTTCTATGACAAATAGTCTAGAAATTTCGTAAAAATACTAAATTCAATTCTAAGGATGAAGCCCCTTTAAAAATATGCGATTATTAAAATGTCGGAGTCCAAATGAGCGCGGGCTATGCAGGTATTTACGGTACGGGTTATTCGAGGTCTAAAGTATGTTTGTCTTATACTAACTTACTTCTCCTACTTCTTATAATACTTTTTGTGGAAAGATTTGATTTTATTAAATTTTTAGAGAACCGAAATGTACACAATTTATTATTTATAGCTGGTTTACTTCAGAAGCTACGAAAAGTATAGATAAGGACAAATAAGTCTTTGGTTTTAATGACTTTTATATATTTAACATTAATATTTTCATTTCTTCGCTCTCGCGCGGAGTTTATTTCCGCCACTCAAGACGAAATGGCTCCAGAATTCGGCAGAAAGTAGGGAGCGGATTGTCTAAACAGTAGTTTCCTTTTGCCTACCCTGCTATATGCGGGATATAGTATGAAGCTGAAAAAAAAAATTATTACAGGTTTATTAAAGGTTAGCGTTCTGCTAAACTATATTGTTTAACTTGCGACACTAGGCGGATAATATCTGTGCATATTTTTTCGTTCACGCACAACAGGATTTGACCTATAAATTGCACAATCTATCCCTTAAGTTAGTGTCACGCGCACGCGCACCCACTGCGGTGGTAGATAAAGTGGGTATACTGAAACGACGCGTGTCTGGCGCGTGCACTTATAACGTGTAGTGTTTATGATATTTCATACATTTAGAAATGTTTTTAAAATATAAAATTGTATGAGATATATTATTTAAACTATTATTTATTAACTTTGGGTAAAGTTTTAATAAGCTTATCGATATCGATATCACACCAAGTAGTACCTAAATATGAAGTATTCTACAAATGATTACATCCTAAATATTATATTGAGTCCAGTCACGGCGCACAGGAGTACAAAGTGTGGCAATAAACGCGACAGTTTGTGGGTTCAATTCCCACTCGAGGAATTAAAAATGTTTAATATTTTAATTTCCTCGCCCTGATGTCGGCATTGAGTTCCTCCACTCAGCACTTAAAGCCTCCAGAATTCGGCGGAAAATGGGCAACGGAGTGTCTTAACACTAGGTTCCCTCTACATACCCTCATGTGTGCGGAATAAAGCACGACGCTAAAAATAGTTCCTGTCTATACTTTTATAGCTCTTCAATCAGGCAAATAGTCTGATGCGTCCACAAATATCAAAAAACGATCAATTAACACGCGTCAGAGTACTCAAACCACTATCACGAACAATTGCTGGCATTTGCAGCCACTCGCACAAATAAATCTAATTCAACACTACTTCTCCATGAGAACATTAAATGTATTGATTTAGGCTTATCTGGTTAAATATATGAAGTTTAATGTTGTAATTAGCTTTAAAATAATAACTAGAACATATTGTTGTTTTTGTTTTATTGTTATATATTCAATTTGTGGTGGGTTTTAGGTTAAATAAATTGTTGACATATATACAGACTAATAGTAGCTACCTAATACATTCAAAACAACAGAGTAATAAAGCATTAGTTAAATTATAACTAAAATACAAGTACTTATATTGGCTTTTCATATTCTAAGTTCTATATAGAGTTATTTACCGTAAAAATTTAACTATAGTGTGTATTAATTCGGTGAAATTCTATTAAGTGGCAGGCCATAGAGCTTTAAATATAAAGAAGTACATAATAGTCAAGGCTAGTCGTGGCGCAGGGGCACAAAGTATGACTGTAAACCGACTGGTTGTGGGTTCGATCCCACTCGAAGAAATGAAATTTTTATTGAAAATGCATATTTCCAGTTCCAGGAATTCATCCGCTGTGTGCGGGATACAGCGTGAAGCTCAAAAAGAAAAACATTTCTAAATGATTATTTCGTTTAGAAATGTAAACCTGTAACTATCACCATACAGTGTAAAACACACTGATATTGATATTAGATTATGCAAAATCATTGAGAACTACATACAATGGCTGTAAAGATAACTGTTATAGTCACGATACGACGGTCACATCCCCTAATCATTATGCTAGTGTTAATGTCATATCGAGATTATGGACCATTAGTTACGCCACAGAATAAATAAGGATTATTTTAAATAGCGGTTGCTGGTGAGAACGCGTGATGCTAATATATATTGTATGGTTTAAAAATGTGGCATGATTTGTTGGAATCAGGCCAGTTAGCGCAGTGGCATAGGGTGTGACTATAAAGTTAATAATTGATAAGTTGTGGGTTCGATTTTCACTCGAGGAAATGAAATATTTAATATTTTGATTTCTTCGCTCGGGTTTCGAGGTAAAGCTCGGAATTATATAATAAACAACCCTCAGAATTTGGCGGATAATGTGGAACGGAGGTGTGTCTTAACATTAAGTTACCTTTGTTTACCCTGCTGTGTGTAGAATATATAATATAGCGTGACGCTAAAAATATTTTAGAATATTATGAAAAATAACAAACTATTTTGTACTCCATTTAATATGATAAGTATTTAAAAATGCAAATATTATGATCGAATCGTTTAGTAACACGGTCTTAATTTTAATTAATTTTAAAATCATTTATAAGTTTAAACGTCCAATACAAAGTATACTTAATGTATACTAAGAAAAAGTTGATATTTGATCGAAATTCGCATTCCCTCATTACTCAAAGGATATTTATAAAACTTTATATGAAATATCAGTGTCAAGAAGCTCATATTGGCTATGTAACATAATAGTTCGTATATTTTTACAACCACAATACGCTCTGGGAGTTAATTAAGAAACGATCCATGCTCCACTGAATCTATAAAGAAAATCATATTTAACGAGGTTCCCATTCACGTATAATGAATGACCTAGAAGAGAATGCAAAACATTCTAGTCTCTGATCTTCAGGACATTAATCTTAGATCGTACTTATCATTTAATTAGATCCTGAGCGCCCTTGCGGCTTCAATTTTATTTTATAACGTCATACACACGTTCCTCCCCTAACTACGTAACAAATAAATGCAGTGTTTGTAATATTAGTTTGTTTGTACTAGGCAATAGGGGCGAAAATGCCGTGACATGCTAAAGTAAGACAGTTTGTAGTTTCGATAACTGCGTCCCTACTGTTTCGGTTGTTGTCTATTCGCTACTGGCCAGTTGATGCGGCAAATTAATAGGGTTGTCATTTACAGATTTGGTATTATTTTAAAGTATGGCGCGATAATTTATCGTTTATTTTGCAATAAATGGAAATAAATAAAAATAAGCAAGAGCTATTAAATATATTTACTATTTATAAGTTCTATTTCACAATCAGGAAAGAAAAATACTTATATAAAACGTAGCAATATTATGTTAAATAGATAAAAATCTAACGAGATTTCTACAATATCAGAGATTACATACATATGTCAGTGTACAGTTCGAAATAATGAAATAGGTTCTCACCGTAGTTGACTTAAATATTTTTTTATTTACATGTTGTCTTTCAGATTTATTTATTCCAATGTATAAAGTATAATTTTCACCCCTGATTGGACAAGTAAACTGCATTATACATCTTGCGCCTTCCCGCCGGATATTAAACCGCCAAACTTAATCACCTCCCTCTTCTCTTCTAATACAGTACAACCGAAGTATTTTTTACGCCGCTCATTACACTATTAAATTCCCACGAAATTTGAACTTTTTTTTATTTATAGTCAACCTTCTTTTATATCCACAATTACTTTTAGAAGTAATGTGTTCACGCTGAATAATTTCTAAGTCATTCATTTCATTCAAATGTCTGAGCGTTCAATTTTTAATTGAATAAATGAACATATTATGGCACCGGATTCGCATAACAATAGATAAAATGGGTATTTAATTTGATGAAATGTTTTAGAGGAAACGTGATGAGCATTTGTATAAAACATTTTATAAGAATTTATCTATGTATGCATATCAACTAGAATATTTTTAAATTGAGTGATAATTTTCATTTATTTCTTATTAATATTAATCTACTTATAATTCAACAAAATGTTTTCTGTTCTCGAGGAAACAAAATTGTATTAAATAATTACATTAACAGTTACACGTTTGTGCCGCTGTTCTCTTTTATCAAAAAAACTCACATCATAAAAATAATAAAATATCTTTTAAAAACGTATAAAAAAAGCTGAATAATATAATTTTAACATTTTTTTAATCAAAGAAACGATTGGATCTGACTATCACAACCAACGTTTACTTTGATAATATCCATTAATTATATTAAATCTAAGTGCATACATTAAATATAGGTACATTAAATATACGTATACAGCAACGAAGCCAAAACATCTGCCACTGTAAAAAATTGGTGTAGCGAAAAAGAAGAATTTAAACTGTATTTAAATTTGCATCAGAGCGGTTGTGATGCAGATGAGTGACGTCAAGTGGACGCGGACGCCTAATTGACACCCCTGGTGGGGAGGACGCCAAATATCTTTTTTATTATATTTTTAAAGTATATTACTATATATTATTTTAGATGAATTTTTGCAATATAAAACAATATTTGATATATAAATAATAAGTATGTGAAATTTTTTATTAAAATATTAGCTTCGTGACGTCATTATAACGATCGTATTGAACAAATTTAAGTTTTATATACTTTTATTTTATTTTTCTATTATACTTTAATAAATTGAACTAAACTTGATTGAAGGATTGATTGAGTGACGATAACAGCATCATTCATGGATTTAAAAAAAATATAAACTAAAAATCATTTTAAAAATAATTTTCAAAGGCAGTTTTATTATATATTTAACAGATTTTTACGAAATAAATTGAAACAAATCATCCAGAATTCAATAAGCAAGGTAAATAACACAAACACTAACAATATAACGGAAAGCTAATGCGAAGGCTCTATTTAAGCCGTATTATTTGTCAACGCCGCCGGCCGGCCGATCTTAAAATCAATTTTCATTTATTCTCAGATTATCCTCTGTAGTTTGCCTCCGGTAACAGAGTACGTATGATATAATAGAAGGTTACAAGCAAAATATTAAATTCGTTTTTTTAGCTTCACGCTGTATGCCACACACAACAGGGTAGGTAGAGGGAACCTGGGAACCTAGTGCTAAGACATTCCATTCCTATTAAGACGGAATTCAACGCTTTGCCTCGATACCAGAGTGAAAAATTAAAATTTCAAAAACTTCAAATATTGTAGGTAATTCAACTGTAAATTTCTACCATTACCACGACCTAATTTTGTCATAGTTATAGATATATACCAATAGAAATGTGTTATGTATGTAACATTTTAAAATTATAATACTATCTATTATAAAAAGTTCAAAAGTTCGTATAAATGAATTTTATAAAAAAAATTAAGAGATATTTTTACTAAATCGCTTTTGCTTATTAAAGGCAAAAACACAGGCAAAAACTGATAGCAATTTAATTTAAATTGCTTATAACAAAAAAAAACTCAGTTTAAAGTAAAAATAAATGAAATGTACAAATTAATAGTAAAAAAGAAACAAAGTAATAGTAAAATTAGCAAAAGAAACTTTATTATAGATTTACTATAATTCCAATTGACGTCAGTCTTGGGGCATGGACACAAAATGTGACTGTAAAAGCGACAGCTTGCGGAGTTGGAGAGGATCCCCACTTCAGGATATTAAATATTGTCATTTCGTCAGAATTCCGGGAACGGAATATCTTAACACTAGGTTCCCACTGCCTATCCAGCAATACGAAATACTGTAATGATGTTAAAAAAAAAAACTACAATTCCAATTCTGTTAGCATTGTAAGGTCTATGACAGCGTATGGCCACAACACAGCCGAATAGTCTTGGGCGGCTGGAACGGCGAAATCCTTACAAATGTGCGCCGTTATCGCAGCACTGCCGCCCGATTGACTTGACCGAAGTCCGACCGCACATTTCTCACCCTGAAAAATATAGGATTTATTTAATTTTATGGCCACGCCGCGTGCTGAATGGACGATTGGCCCACGCTCACAGCGTTTTGTTTTTTTTTGTTTGAACCAACGAGATATTTTTGTTTACTGTTTAGTGCAATATTGTGTTTTTGTACCATTTGATCTGATGGAATTGGCAAAAGCTAATTATTGATTGTTATATTAATCACTTAGTAAAAAGTTTTAAGTAAGTCGTGAAAAAATGGGGATATTGATAGTTTAACAAAAAACTTATGACAATTCGATTAAATTGGATAAATTTAGAATTTAAATATTTATTTATTGCGGCGTTGAGTTCTGCCAGTCAACGCGTAATGCCTCCAGAATTCGGCAGAAAGTGGGGAACGGGAGTGTCTTAACACTAGGTTCCCTCTGCCTACCCTGCTGTGTGCGGGATACAGCGTGATCTTGATTTTTTTAAATATTTATTTCTTCGCTCTGGTGTGAAGGCAAAACGCGGCATTGAGTTCCGCTACTCAAACGCAATGCCTTCATATTTCGGCGGAAAGTGAGCAACTGAGTGTCTTAACACTAGGTTCCCTCTGCCTACCCTGCTGTGTGCGGGATACAGCGTGAAGCTGATTTATTTTTATTAATTCTGATCTATATTGGTTTAGATCGTCAACAACATTCAACGGATAGATCAACTTTTTGTGGTTGTTTGTTGACTAATGATGTAGTACACAGTTATACAGTACATATTGTGTGTGCTCCCCCGTGTTTGCCTTTCCCATGCCGTTCCGTTCGACGGTGCGGGCCAAAAGTGATCTCATTAATTTAATCCCCGTTCATAATACGACGATTCGTCACGTTTTACTAAACTCTGTTTACGCTAAAGATTTCGAAAATTTAATTGCATAAAATTTAATTAATATAATTTTGTAATATTAAATAGTCGATGCAAAATCTTAAATGTTATAGTTTTTCAGTTGATTGAGTAACACGGAAGTTGAAGCCATATTTTTGAAGTATTTTTGCGGTGTTTCTTAAAAAGTATAAAAAAATGATATTGGTAGGTATACCACCTACTAATATCATTTTTTTATACACTGACACCAATACCCGATAAGTACCAATAATAAACGCTTTTTCTAACTTCAGAAAATAAGGATATAAATATAAATTTGGCATATATAATGCCGTTGACATTTAACATATAATTTTTTTTATTTATTAAAAAAAATCTCTATTAACGTAAACAAAAAGTGGGACGCAATCTTTCTAATAAGGACGACGAAGAAAACGGAGGAACTTATTAATTATACGTTGTGCCTCTAATATTGATATTACATTGTTTTTCAATTATGCAAGAAATATATGACAATGAAGGAAAATAATATTAAATATTTGCTATATTTAACCCTTAAATGCATGAATTAAGGAATTTTATTTAAAAAATAGGGTTATAATATTTGAAATGAGTGGAAATCGGGAAAAATATTTAAAAAAATTATAAGTCATATCTTATAGGGTTTTTATTGAAAAATATTAATGATTCATTTTTGGTACACTATGCAAAATAGACATAAAAATTCTTTAGTCGGTATGAAAGAGATTGAAGCAGTCGTTTCCTTTCTTGGAACAAAGAAATACATTGCATTTTGTGCATATTATAAAACTTTGCAGCTTACATCCAGGCCTCATGCATCTCATGCGACTTTCAGTTTTTACTTGGTTGTGACCAAGATTATCACGACGAACGTCAACAGCCGGTAAAACTTGGCATCCTTTTTTTCTTTTTTCTTGAGGTCCTGCGGCATCGATACTACTGTTACTTGGACGTCCTCTAGTGGGTTGACTCACGGCACCATAAGTACATAGTACATCAGCAAGCTCTGTCCTAAACTCTGCCAGATTCATGAGTTTTCTCGGTTCAAATCCCTTTTTGGTCTCAACCGATTTGTAAAGAACCCAAGAGTTTATTATTGCGACGATCTATTATTGGATGAAGTTTATGAAGTCGGTCATGCTGGGGATGGTCTATTGGTAAATGATTATTATTATCATTGAAGTGAAGAACACGTCTTATTTTCTCAAATTTATTGACAGGCATCGCTTTTATTATCGCCTCAAACCCATACTTGTTAGCCCAATAACTACGTACACTAGGATAATGGTAAACGCTCATGTAAATCAATATTCCTAAATACTTCCTCAATTCTCCTAGTGTAATAACTTCGGGCAGATTAGGTTTAGTTTGTACAGCGTACCTGTTTGTCTCGCTTACAATATGTACTAAAAACTCTTCAGTGAAAAAGTATGAAAAATACTGAAACGGTGTCTGAAGAATTCATCACACATTCAGAATAATCTTCTGAGCCACGAAATGTAGTTAGATTTTCATTATATATCATCGGCTGTCTTTTCCATATCAGTCTCTGAATATCTAAGGTTTGCATGGGTATAATACAACTATTTGATGGTAGAGCATCGTCTACAATCAAAGGAGGATCGGGAAGAACTTCGTCGTTTTGAGTATTATTATTGCCCGCAGCGCCGTCATCATTACTTTCCAAAATATCTAACAAATCTTGTTGGGTAGGATAAAAATCGAGATCATCGCCATCTGATTCCAAATCATCTTCAGAAATAGCGCCATCTTGCAACTGCCGCAACCAAAATTCAACGTCGTCGTCTCTCCGGTTATTTTCAGACATATCTATAACAAAATTATAGACCACATGCAGACCACACCAAAACAAAACCAACAAATCAAAAAAGGAAGCATAGTACTAAATGCATGTTGTAGTTATACCATTACTGCATATTGTCCCATTTTTGCATCAACACAAAATAAGCCCTCCATACACATGATAGTTACGGAATATGGACAAAAGTACTAGCAAATTAATAAATAAGAACCTTACCTTTAGAAAATATTTTTTGTTTAACGAATACACCAAAATATTTCTAAATAATCCACTTCCAAAAGTACGTAAATGAATCCGCTATCAAAAATGCGCGCCAATTGGTATAACGTCAGAAAGATACAAATATTGAAGCCAAATGTCATTATTTTAGTTAATTTTTGATAAGTCAATGGACAAAGCAACCACTGCCATTCATCCAAATGTATCGATATCAAAACTGTTGTCGGATATCCGCGCAACAAGTTATTGATTCATTTTTGGGACTCTATGCATTTAAGGGCTAAAAATGATTACTGATTTTATACCTGGAAAATAAAATTATATCTATACAGTAATGTAGAGCGTTTTAATATTCTGTAAATAATTGCTAAAACTGGTTTCGATGCTACTCTCTAACATTTAATAAATGACTATAAGAGGAACATTATTCTCGTGTGAAATACCCCAGACTTTTATCTGTTGCACGGAATTAATCATTTTTTTAATATAGAAAAACTAAAAATTGAGGCCAGTCGTGGCGCAGCGGCACAAAGTGTGACTGTAAAACCGACTGGTTGTGGATTCGATCCCCACTCGAGGAGATGAAATATTTACTTAAATTTATATTTCCATTTCTTCGCTCTGTCGAGGTGCCACTCAACACGCAATGCCTCTAGAATTCGGCAGAAAGTGGGGAACGGAGTGACTTAACACTAGGTTCCCTCTGCCTACCCTGCTGCGGGATACAGCGTGAAGCTGATCAAAAACTAAAAATTATAATAATTCAATTTAATCATATTTAAAACTGTCACCACTATATATTTTCAATTTTTGTCAATGACCGTCTATAATGTCTACTTACGCGTACCCGTCGGCCATATTGCGTAACATTAGAAAAAAGCAAGGCCGATGGAAAATTATTGTAGCGTGAAATTGTCTAAGTTGATTTAGAAATAAAAGTATAAAAAATTATGAGTTTTCACCTTAGCACACTTTTCACCGTTGCCTCAGTTTTATTTCTTAAAATAAAAAAATATTTCGTTTCAATAAATATTCAATTTGAAAACACTCTCATAACAATTTAATTTAATTGATTTTCTAATATAATTTGTAATTATTTTTTTTCATTTCAGCCACAATTAAGGCGATATTCAAATTCTAAAAGTACAATCAATTCACAAGCAGTCAGGGTGCACTAAGTTTCCAACTTTAAAATTTTTTGCCATTATCGCAATAAAACCCCGAAATTAGATTTACTCTATTCTCAAACAAATCTAATTATCTCTTAAGGTTCTTGGTCTAATTTCTTTTGGCCTTATTTTTTACTTAACACTTTATGCTTAATTAAATACAAACGAGACAATTCGAACTGCCACCGAAATTAAATATTGTTTTTGCATCGAATATAAAAAATATTTTATTTTTATAAAATATAAAAAAAATCAGCTTTACGCTGTATCCTGTTAGGACACTCCGTTCCCCACTTTCCGCCGATTTCTGGAGGCATTACGTGTTGAGTGGCGGAACTCAGCGCCGCGCCTCGACGCCAGAGCGATGAAATGAAAATATTAATGTAAATAAATATTTCACTTCCTCGAGTGGGGATCGAACCGAAAACCAGTCGATTTTGTAGTCTGGCCTGGCGTTTTCCATCGAGGTATGTTTAAAAGGTGACACAAAGATTGTTCTGATAATTCGGTTCCACCTGCCCCAACAAACAACATTATTGTAAGCATTATTCCAAATTGCCGTCTTTAACTTAATTAAAGCAACGAATTAAAATCAACTTAATTCTTCCTCGGCTGGCATGTTATTAAAACAACTGGAGTAAACAAAATTTAAATAAGTAACGCGAAGTTGGTAGCGTGGACCGTTTTACATGCCATCATTTGCTAGTTACGACCCCGCCTCGTTCCTCTGATTTTAAGATAAACGATAAATTATTCAGATTCTCAGTAAATATAAGCAGCTTTTATTAGTATTATTAATAGTATAGATATACAACATAAAGTAATTCGAAGATATTCTTCTTTTGATATTATTGTGTTATATGCATATTATGTAGGAATTAAATATGCTGGATTTGGAGAAATGTTATGTTTGTTGCAGTTGTAATTAATTAAATTATTAAGTATAATTACTATTTATTGGCAGAAACAAATTACATTAGAGGCCAGTCGTGGCTCATTGCAACACGTGACGGTGAAGTTTACAGTGTAAACGCGAAAAACGATAAGTTGTGGGTTTGATTTCCAATAGAGGAAATTAAATATTTAATATTTTCAATTCTTCGCTCTGGTCATTCGCAGTGGCAAAGCGCGAAATTGAGTTTCGCCACTCAATAAGCAATGCCTCTAAAATTCAGTGGAAAGGAGTGGCGGAGTGTCTTAACACTGCTCTCCCTCTGCCTACCATCTGCCATCCGTATGTAGCAGACATACGATACAGCTTGAAGCTGAAATTACACCTTATTTTATCTTTTTCCTACATAGTTCAACTTAGGAAAGATTTTCAATTAATTAAGCACCGGATATCCCTAGGGCGGAGGAAGGCACATGTGACGCGTCACGTTACGCCGAAACTGATCGCGTGACAGCCTTAAGCCGTCGTTAGCACATTCTGTAAACTGAATGAATGCCACTTAAATTTATGCAAATATCTCTTTCCTCCGTTTCTTTGCCAGGACTTAAGAGGGAGGCGGAAGCGAGGAGGCGAGGATTACCTTGGATCCGTTAAAGAGAATTTGGAGACAAACTTTTGTTGACGGAATCATTTTAACAGAAGGTGGTATTTGATATTTGTTTATTTTAAGTCAATTTTCAAATGACACCATCTTTCTAAGCTAAATTCTAAATTCAGTTCATGGGGACGTATTGCTTTTATAATAAAAAAAAAAACAGCTAGAACACAACATAGAGAGTCATAGAGATAAAGAACGAAATCAACGCCTCGCATTGTCTCGACACCAGAACGAAGAAATGAAAATATAAATTTAAAAGCTTTAGCTTTTATATTTATAATAATTACATGTATTAAATCTTTTCGAACACTAATCGTCAGCTTACTCCGCGCTGTCGGCGGCACCATCAGTTTACAACACAATGGTTGGCAACAATGGGGCAAACGGTTCACAATAGTGCCGTTTACCCCACGACATCCACTCAATGGTCAGTCGATCCCTTCGTTGAAATCTTGAGGAAAGTCGATAAGAGTGATTAATTGGTTTAAGCCCAATTCAATGAAAGCTGATTTAGAAACGGTTTTTTTTATAGAATAGCCAATCTTTACGGACAGTAAAGATTCTGATTAGATTTCCGAAATTATTTTCAATTTAATTATCAGTAAACTTTGCCAATTTGTACTTCCATTAATGCACAGGATCAGATTTTTAATTTTTTAAAATAAATTAATATTGAAAACATATACTTAAAAATATAAAAAAATATATTTTGCCGACGGCGGGACAAGCGTCCACGCTATCGGTACCAGTAAACGTTTATTGTTAGTGTAGTGTCAAAAACCGTTTTCTTACGAATTTATTAAACAAGATCCAATGATCTGACATCGAATGATTTGCGAAAAATGAAAGTAATAAAGGCTGTAAATTAATCGAGTGTAGAAAATATATGCGTCAATGTAACGCGTCGGTTCGGGTTGCTTGTGTGCTAGTGAGGTACATTTGTTTTATCGATGAACTGTTTACATTTAAACCACATGCACTCATAATACAAAAAAGCAATTTAAAAAAATATAATTCTTATTGTATAAGGTGTCAGAATACGTCCCTTAATATTACTCTTTTCTTTTCACTTATATTATATTTTTTTTTGCTTTGTCGATATTAAAAAGTATTCACAGCCTTACTTATACATGGCGGGGTCGTGTTGAATGGATTGCAAATTGATACAGAAACGCAAGGCGTTCCTTTCGATTTATTTAGGAATTTTGCGTATTCGTGTCATGTATGTTTAAATTGGTCCATTCTATTCTACCTAATAGGAAATCAAATACTACCGCATGATTCGGTTCGAATATAATAAAATATTTTGTAAAGATTTTTTGAGCACAATTGTTGCTAATTATTACTTACATACATCGAAATTGTTTAATTTTATATTAATACAAAAAAATATTGAAGAATATTCTTTGGAGAATATTACAAGGCATCCATGCCAGTCGTGGCGCAGGGGCACAAAGTGTGACTGTAAAACCGACTGGTTGTGGGTTCGATTTCCACTCGAGGAGATGAAATATTTACTTATATTTATATTTCCATTTCTTCGCTCTGGTGTCGAGGACAAGCGCGGCGTTGAGTTCTGCCACTCAACACGCAATGCCTCCAGAATTCAACAGAAAGTGGGGAACGGAGTGTCTTAACACTAGGTTCTATTTGCCTACCGTGTGACGTGAAGCTAAATCATTTACTTGTAAATATATACATTATATATATCTCAGTTTGTAGGTTACATGACAATAATATTATCCTGTTCAGATTTTTATCTAACATTCTCAATGTATTGTTATTTGAACTTGTCAGTAAAGCACTGCGTACGTGTACTCGTCCCGTACGGGTATTTTAATGAGTTTTCAATGTAAAAAAGCTATAACTTTCTATAAAAAAAAAAAATTAAAATAGATTTGCAAAATCAAGAAAGTTTATTATTTTCTTATTAAAGTAATTTAACAAAAATGTTGCTTATATTTTAAAATGTATCTATAATTAAAGATATAATATTATAACAATATTAGTGCTTTTAATTCTTAACGCACCTGTAAAAATGCCGGAATATCGGAATAAAAAGTTGTCTGTATGCTACCCTACAGCCTACTCTATATTTCAGTAAAAAGTACTATAAAAAAGTCAGTTCAGTTGTTTCGGAGATAAGCCCGGACAAAAGAACAGACAAAATTGTTAAATTTGTTTGATTGTGTTTTAGTATAATTTAAATAACTATATGCATTTGAAAAAAATAAACGATTACTTTCAAATGACAGACAGTTACTTTAATTTTAGAAGAACTGGCAATTTCAGGATCTAAAGATATTGTTTATTTTACGACATTGTTATTTTTTTTGTTTCACTTCGTATTACGCGTATAGTAGGGTGAGCAAAGGGAACCTAGTGTTAAGACATTCCGTTCCCATTATCTCATATTCCCATCGACTTCTCGAGGCATTATATGTTGAGTGGCGGAACTGAAGGGAGGATATGAAAATCTTTAATATTTAATTCCCCCGAGGAGGAATCAAACGCACAATAGTCATTCTCACATTCGCACGCTTGTTCCCCTGCGCCACGACGACAACAATATTGTAAGTAACCTAAACTAAAGCATAATAGACAAATATATAATTTAAAAAAAAAACTGATAACATTCATTGATAAGTACTTTAATTTCAATATTTCAACCCCCTGTATAAAATTCTAATATTTTTTACTGATGAAACATACGAGTACAGTCACTTGAGATATTAATTAAAAGTATTGTGGTGGTAAGTAATAAATCACGTTTTATGGAACCCTTTTACCGTCACTTAATTGATTCAATACAGGAATGCGTGCATAAGAAAAGTTGGATAACAAGACATATATTACAAAGAGGGTGCCCTTGTTTGACATGTTTTTGTGATATGAATATTAAAAGTTCTAAGCGGTAACGGTTTAAAATACAGTGGAAATGTTGTAAAAATATTTTTTTTTTCCAAAATAAATACATATTTTAAGACGTTAAATAAGTATAGGTACTTGAATAAACAGCTGCTTCTACATGACAAATAACATAAATTGTATTAATAATGTTGCTTATTCAGTTTTTACTTCAAGTAAATGTATTTTTTTAGCTAATAAATCTAAAAATAATATCATATATCGAAAATAATGGAAAATATTGCTTGTCAATAATAGGCGTCTTATTTTGACATATAAGACAATACACAAATTGGCGACACCACGGATATATGGAAATCCCCTATTATAAGTACATATGTACCTTCAATAAAATAGTTTCAATGAAAAAATATTATTTGGCGACATTAAATTAAATACAGGCCGTCGTGGCGCAGGAGCACAAGAATGTGACTGTAAACACTGTAAACTGTAAACTACCGTAACCGCGGCGTAGAGCTCCGCTGCACTACCCACAAAGTGGGAAACGGAGTGTTTTAACAATATGTTTTCTCTGCCTACTTTGATACATGCGTTATAAAACGTGGAAAATATATTGCAGGCCTATTATTGTATTTATTCAGTTATAAATTATATTGATATTTTTTAATTAATGCATTTTGGTTACATTATTTTTAGCTTCTTTAGCCTTTATATCTAAAGCTGTTAAGAAATAAACGCTTTTAAACTGTATGTACATACAGCTTAAAATTATTGACATTAGTTATTATATATTATCAATTTGATTACAAAAGGAAATTATATTTCCATTTCAAATAAAAATATATATTGTCATAAAAAACATTTATAATTATACAACAAAAATAAATTATTAAAGTACACATTAAATATGACAAAAGATGTAACTCAGTTAATTACGCTTGAGTTTCGACTCTTAAGAATCGCTGTTATACAATAAGTTAAGCTGTATTGTTGTTAAAAATAGTAGCAATTTTCCACCGACGGCAACGCCGCTGTATATTGTAATCTAACGCAGGGGATGCCCCGCTGCCGTCTCCCGTCCATAATACAATGAAAGTGGTGTCGCCAACTAGTTTTATCAATGATGAATGGCTCAGAATGCTCCTGCGCTGGATTGCAACTTGCATAATAGATGTTAATTTCTATGGTCACGCTATTCAATTAGTTTTTATTATATTTTGCAATTTAATATTGTATCGTTCATACGATCTCGTTTCATACTTATATGTTTGTAATAATTGAAAATTGTTAAGAAAATGTTAGTGTAAAGTGTATTGTGGATATAAAGAATGATCAATAAAATTTTCTTCAAAATTATATACATATAAATTTAAAATTATATTTATTCGAACACATAACTATTAAATATACCAACGAATATAACATACACATATAAAACTAATATATTAATTATCATATAAACAATATAACTCTTCTACTTAATAATCGATAATATAACCAAACAAACAAAAGATAATACAAACGAATTCAATAAAAATACAAAAAAAGCAAAAATAATTCAATCCAGTATCGTTTTTATTTAGGCCTAAATGCAACACCGCGCAATCTGTCCACTTACGGTGTTAAGCGTCGCCCCAGCGCCACAACGACGTATCCGACATTAGCAGCTTCGTGCGAAAAGCCCCGCAATGGAGAAGCTTCCGTACGGGAAAAGGAAGGGCATCACTCCCCGCCTAGTCGAACTTGGCGAGCGACTCCCGTTCATTCGCTTCCCGACCGCGGCAGCGAGCGCACGTCTTCGTGTACACCGCCTCGCTCCCCACGTGATCGCGAAAAAACTTTTCGGTGCGTTATCACAAACAGTTGACACTCGAAACATGAACACCGTTTGATTGTGCTGTGGTTTTGAACAAGTGAACAGAGACCGAGACCGACGGTGCACAGAGGGCCAATTACCGTCTAGGCTAATTGGCGGGGCCGGCGCTTCATGAAGGTGAGCCGACTTTTATTTCCGTTCGGCAATCCCTCTAATTGCGTCAATTAGTGTAATGCGGCGACAGCTTTGAAGAGTCCGCTTAATGATCTCTACAGCTGTACACTGCCTTTGAAAAACTATTAAAAGTTGTAGGGAAAAAATCGTTGTGTTACAATAGAAAAAGGCTTCCCACCCCGAAAGCTCTAAAGCCATAGTTGTTAATTACGCTAACAACGAAAGGCTTTCATTTTAATTCAAAATATGTTTTGTGTTGCCTTAATTATAGAAATTATCAGCCGCAATGGAAGTAAATTAAATCAGAATGTATGTATATAAAAGAAAATGTAATATCCTTAATTGGCGCAGTATCGTATATCTTAGCTAATGAATAATATTGAGAATAGCCGTAACTACGTGAACCACTAATACCGTGGATGCGGTATTTTTATCGAAGTTAAAAACTTTTTTACAACCGTTTTGTTATAATAATAAAATATATTGATAGTCTTATTTTGAAGTAAAACATTTGTTTAGTTTTCGGAATGTTGTCATTTAGAAAATATTTTTTTTTGTAAATCACATTTCATGAACAAGTTTTCTTACTATAATATTTAAATGTACCAATATTATTTGCGATTGTTTAATAAGACTTTAAAAAGCTTAATGTAAACACTATAAGACTACCACATTGTTCGATTTGTTATCAGCATCAACATTACCAAAATAAAAAAAAACAAATCAAATAAAAAAAAAATAAACCTACTTCAAAAGTCTTTTCAATTTATAACTTTAGAGCGCGACATGGTCCCAAAAGCCAATTAGAATGGCGTATCCGTTGTTCCTTCTCTAATTAGCAAGTGGCTCATTAGAGCTACATCACTAGACCAAAGAGTAGCAATGCCTCATTCGTTTTAATTATAAACACGGCTCCTTCTCCTCTCTTATAATTACCGAGCGCAATTAAGGGACAACATTTTATTGCTTATCTAGATAATGACTGTTTATAACGAATTAGCTGTAGGTACTCGTTTTATGTCTGAGTGTATTTTTTGTTTTTTAATAATAAAAAAAATCAGCTTCACGCTGTATAGTAAGAACCTAGTGTTAAGACACTCCGTTCCCCACTTTCTGCCGAATTCTGGAGACATTGCGTGTTGAGTGGCAGAACTCAACGCTGCGCTTTGCCTCGACACCAGAGCATAAAAATGGAAATGTAAATTTAAGCAAATATTTCATTTCCTCGAGTGGGGATCGAACCCACAACCAGTCGGTTTTACAGTCACACTTTGTGCCCCTGCGTCACGACTGGCCTCCTGACCCTACCTTTTTTTTTAATAAGTTACAAAAATTTAATTTTATAGTTCATTTAAAAATGAATTTAATATGGGACTTGAAAGGAACATTTTGTTTTTGTATAATAATTATATTATAACAGAACAATGTGCATATAATTACTGTTTATGTTTATTTTTACATAAATTATATGATCATAATGTAAACTTTTATTTTTGTCGATATTTAAGTAAAGTAATAAAAAAAATGAAATAATTCCTTATAAATAACTATAAATCTATTTTAAACATTTTTAAAGTGTTAATCCACACTTAGAAAAGAAAAATACTTATTTAGAAAACGTATAAAAGTTTGAACGTAGCGGGACTCGAACCCGCGCCTCCTAGCACCCGACCAGGCTTAGTGATCAGAGCTCGTGGTCGGTTTCCAAACTACGTTAAAAAATTTTATACGTTTTCTAAATAAGTAACTATAAATCAATATAAATACATACAAATGAGTAAAATATAGGATATGTGGCATATCTATTAATTCATTTGGGCTAATTAATAAAGCTGCTTTAATTAACGAGGCTGTTAGTACAAATTAATCAACGCTGATTGGTCCAACGATGACCGCGCGTCTAATATTAATTACAGCTAGGATTATTCCATTTTGTTTCATAATTTTACACGATATTAATATTTAATTATTATGAATATTATATTATATGAAACATTTATAACTCATCTGGTTAATGAAACACCAGTAAGTATTTATATATGATATGCTTCTGTTAGTCTTGAGGGTCTGTATATTAAATACTTTTATATGAGAAAAATATGAAATAGTAAAAAGTATCATTAGAGATACTAGATTTTAATTTAATTTCGCATTATTGTTTTTATTTCTAAAAAAAAGAATTTACTCAGTTTCAGTGTATCTAAGTATGTATATATACCGAGTGAAATTATTATATGTACATTAGAAATAACGTAAATGTAAGCATTTTATAAGTAAACAGCGTTATTTTGATTTCACTTTATGTTTTATACTTGTTCCATTTTTAATATCATAATACCATTAGAAGCCATAAAAATAAATATTACTCATAAAATAATGTGCAACTAGCTATGAATATAGTTTACAAAGTAAGCACAAGTATGTAAATATATTGAACATTTAAATGACAAAAGTTATTAACTAATTAAATATAACGTTTTTTTTTACTGTAACTGCCCTTAATTATCCGGGATAGTCGTGGTGTCGAATCCTGCTAGGAAGACAGGAAGACAGCATGACATTCCATTTCCACCAAACACCACGGAATGTCTGGAATCCTGGCGGAAAGTGGTAGTAATAGAAATATCATTACAATAATTCTTCGCCTACCTTGCTATTGTATTTTTTAAATTTTTTTCTTTACAATGTTTTTTTACATTCCACCTGAATAGACGAATCTGTGAATAGGGGTACGTACTACATCATGCTATCCAACGCTATGTTTTATCTGCCCAGATCGGGCAAAAGGAGTTATCTATATTATAATAATAAATATTTAGGAAATTAAATGCCGAACTAAAGAGTTTAATAAGGTATGTTCTATCTGTGGAACTACAATGTACTTTTTTAATTTAAAAAACAACACTTTTTAAAATATTAAGTAAGTATGTTGTAGGGTTGTCATTAGCAATTGCACGAAACACGGGTTCGGGCGCACTAATTGGGCCGCCCTACTGTCTTCTACAAACAAATTAGCTCGAAGAACGGGTGTCTGTTGTTTAGGGTTACCCCGTAAAAAAATCTATTGAAAAAATAATAGAGTCTACATTTTTATCTTACGAAAATAATCTTCATATATCAAATATTTAAACCAGAATGCCATAGGATATATATAGAAAAAATACTAAAAAAGATTTTAAATATTTATTAATACCCTTTTACAAATTAAATTTTGTAATTTGTCATTTTATGAGGAAAATACAGAGCCATAGAATAAATAACTCGACATAATATTCTTTTTGTGTGCATTAGTAACTACTAATTATATTAAAATTGTTGTGAAATTCTCATCATATACCTAAGCCTGTGATGTTGTTATGAGGATTAGATAAATCATATTCTTTGATTCTTAGCATTAAGAAAATAAAAAAAAATACTTGGTAGGCAATGTTATTTTCTAAAAGTATTTATTTAGTATTTAAAAATATAAAAAAAAGTATACAAAAAATAATATGACATCTTTAATAAGGCGGAGTGTGGAAACGTGTCTCTCCGCAATTCCAGCGAATTCTGGGAGATGCTTGTAATTTTTTAAGAAGTTCACAAATATACATATATAGAAACATAGGTACTTAGTTCCACTATTATAAACATTTAAGCTTAATTATGTTTATCTTGAAACGTCTAGTCTTACTTGTTATAGGTTAATTAATTAAAAATATATTTTATCCATCCCTAATAAAATGCGTTGTAACGTTAACAACATCTAAGAAATACAGGAAAACATTTGTATTTTCATCGCAATCGGAAATCCTTTTCCTCGAGCAATTATGAAAGATTCTATTTTCATTAACGATATGTAATATTATAATTTAATTTAATGTTAAAACTATTTTAATTATGGCGTTATTAATTCGTTTTATTAATTACAATTTTGAATAAACATTGTGTATATAAATTGCGTATTAATACAATAATAATATCAATGAATTATAATTGTATTTGTCTATATAAATTATACTAAAATAATTTAATTACTTTAATTATATATATATATTTATTAAAAAAATAAAATAAAATAAAATTTGATAACCCTGTTAAGAGGTCACCAGTAATTATGTTGGTGGACTTTTTCAACAGTGGCGGAGGAGCTTCCTCTTGTTACTTATTTAATTACACCGCACCGCCACTGTCGCGTTTCTGTTTGTTCACAACAGGTATTGTAATATTTATTATAGTATGTCAATTATTTATCGATTGGAAAATATTAAATGCATATTGGTTCTGACTGGCTGGGTAGTGAGTTTTAATCCGATTCGTGATCATGTTGATATTTACTGTTTTCCGTCTTTATTTATTATGTTTTGCTATTATTAGACAAAGTGCAGTTAAGTTGTGTGCCCCAAAATTCGTAGGATATAGAAAGTCGTTAATCTTATATTTTTATTAATAACCAATTAAATCATTCTTATTATATGTGACAGTTTTTTTAATTTTCAATTTTGACACTGGTTGGTATTGTATTTTTTTTAGTTTCATGCTTTATTTTTGCATATAGCAGGGCAAAGGAAACCTAGTGATAAGACCCTCTGTTTCCCGCTTACAGCAGAATTTTCGTACTATCGCGTGTTGAGTGGCGAAGCTCAACACGCAATGAAACGAAAAACAACACCGCGTTCTGCCTTCTTACCTGAGCGAGAAAAATAATATATTAATTTTAGTCCTGTTTCAGTAAAAATATACTTTAATATCCTATATATTAATTCTAGATTAGTATGTACAGTCACTAATAAAACTGCTTATTTTATATTTTGTAAGAAATAAATATTACTTATTAGTTAAACATATTAATATATGTTTTCTTCTGTTGTCAACGAATAGCTGGTAGCGTAGTCTTATGTGCTCAAATGGCACTCTTGTAACACCATAAACAGCTAACTGAACTCAGGAATTTTATTAAAACTGGATTAAGAAGCTAATAATACGATACATACATTTTCTATAATTGTAAATAAAAATTGGTTACGTTTAATTTTATAAATATATATTAAAAATAATACAAATTTTGAGCAAACATTGCTTTTTATTTATTTAATTACTAAAATATAATTTAATTTTATTACTTGACTAACTTTGTTAAATAAATAGCTATATCTTATACAAATCACTTTGCAATAGTAGCTATTTTAGTTTGCCAATATTTAAGTCCAAGAAATCAACTGCCTTATCTCTTCTCTATATATAATAAGACAGTAAAAATATTTTGTCTGTACATTTCGTAATTTTGACTGAAATGGATAGAGGGACACTTAAAAAGAATAATAGAAAGCAAAAATATTTTTTTTGAATTTCTTGTCTGTCTGTCTGTCTGTCGATATGTATGTCCACATTTTTCTCTGAAAGTACTGAACCGATTTACTTAAAAGTTTCACCAATTGCTTTGTTTTAACTCAACTTAACTACTAAAGTTTGGTTCATCAAAATCGGTTCATTAAAAAAAAGTTATCGTCATTTGAATGAACTCAAGGCATTAGTTTGCCTGCGAATGTTATATAGCAATCGCGCTGGTAAGATTCCTGGCTAAAGAATGACATTCGAAACGTCTTGGTTATATGACTGTTGATAAAAATATATATTTTTGAAGCACTATTATACAATATTTTATACAATAAAGTAAACAAAATTGAATTGTTAGTGGAGATTACCTTCATAAATCATAACAGTTAAGTTTAAATCGTAATTAATTCAACACAGAGATAAAGAACGATTTGATCTTCAAAGAGATATCAAGCAAATACATAGATTTTTTGGTTCGTTCGTTCGTTTGAAATAAATCTATATAAAAATGCCTAAAAACATCCTTTCTACGTGTACTCTGTAATAACTACATATTTACCAATTGTACATTTAGCTAATAATATGTGTAACTAATTTAAAAACTGTACAGGAGTTAATATGCAAACATTACAGTTATTTTACAAAGAATATTATGAATCCTTACCCAAATCAATAATTTAACATTTAAGGCTGTTTCTGAAGCAGTACATTAAATTATTAAGTGACATCAGCACATTTAACAGAGCTTTAAAAAACATAACATAGGTAAAAAGAACGTAATGTTACAAAAATATATACATATAATAAATAATTAGCTTTATGTATATTTTATGAATATCAAATATCAACATTGGTCATATTTTTTAGTTCGAAACAATCAAAAATTCTTATAGAAGTTACGATAATGTCGTAAAAAAATCATATTAGAATATTACAGATTAAAGTAATAAAAAAAATCATACTTATTTCATCAAAAAATCATACATTAAAAATGTCTAAAAAAAAAAATCATATTAGAAGTCATTAGAGTTGTCAATCAATTCTGCTTATTAAATCAATAATCATGTATTTTAAGCGGGCGAAGTCGTGGGCGAGCCGCTAGTATTTTATAAATCAAATTTTTATAAATAAACATGAACATTATAAAAGCTGTAGTGGTTCAGGTTGAATGAGTCTACTTTACCTACATCCGTTGCTTGTGGTATCGTTGCTCATTCGGAAAAAAATGGTAAGTGTGAGTCGGGTTTGCCCACTGAAGGTTTCGTAACAATTCTTTGATTGTAGGTCATAGAGAAGCACAAGTTATATGTATATGTTGATAAATTTAAGATTCAAAAATAAATTTAAGATATCTAGGCACAATTTTTAAATGAAATGGACTATAAAAAAATAAAAGTTTGTGATTATTTTTTTCAGTGATATATTTATAAATTCCAAGTCAAAGATATGCGGCTAAATTATTTAATAAATTTTTTTTGAAGTGGAAAGTGGAGAAAGGAGTGTCTTAACACTAGTTTCCTTCTGCCTACTCTGTTGTGTACGGGATAAAGTGTGAAGCTGATTATTTTTTTCTTTAAAAAAACGCTAATATTTAAAATTATTTGCGAAAAATATTTAAAGACAGTCTGACTGGTTGTGGGTTCGATCCAAACTTGAAGGAAAGAATTATTCAGTGACTCACACACTTTTACATTAGTTAAATAAGTCATAATTATAGTATTAAAAACGAAATGATTAATTTGCATATAAACAGTCCTGTTTAAGAGTAAAATTAGATTAATTTAATTATCGCCATTAACTAATTAACATAAATAAACAATATAAACAGTACTTTACGTAATTACATTATACATGTTATATAATATATTTATAGTTTTTATTAGACTTAGATATTATAATATTTATTACCCATCTCACGTGACTATACGAATGTGACAAACTTTTTAAAATGTGACTACGAAATGAATTTTGAAAAAATGTGTTAACCTACTTTAGTATTTTTAGTGTATCAGTAAAAAAATATGAATCGTCTCTGAATTTGGTAAATATTATAACAAAAATAATTAACTATTCAATATAAAGCTAGTCTATTCAAAATAATTTAAAGATAGGTTAAGGTATAAAAACAGTATATTAGTAACGAAACTATTATACAGTTTTTCTATCTTTATGCATTTTTCGTATAACGATACTGATATGGGATACATAGAGAGAATCAAGAATTATATATAAGAGATATTTCGTGTTGGTTATCGTTGAAAAGATGATTTTTTATGTACTAACATAGAACAGTGTAAGATCCAAATTTACCACAGTAAGGCGTGTCGCTTCTTAAACGAATTACGAGCGCCTATTAAAAAAAATGCATATATATATATATAGACTTTGCTTTGTACAAATACAAGCATTTTTACAATTGACTAAACAAAAGAATTTTGCTTAGGAAAAAGGAACAATAACCAATTTAAATATTGCACTTTTATCATTTGAATGGATCTTAGGAAAGTATTCCCGTAAAAGTATAGTAAATATTAATGTGAATATTGTAAAATATGAACGAGCTACTATCGCCACCACTGTAAAAATGATATTAATTTTTTTTTATAGCGACTATAAAAAAATTATTAATACCGTCGTTTGCTAGTACCAAGCTGTACCCTATAAATAAATAAATCAGTTTCACGCTATATTCCGCACACAGCAGGGTAAGCAGAGGTTCCCTCTAGTGAAAGACACTCCGTAGCAATACTATTTATACTTAGAAAGTGTTGTCCTGCGCCCGGTGTGATTTACTCATTAGGGAAGATAACCTCTTGTGGCGTGACTAATGACGCGCATTGACGTTTGTTCTTATGACGAATGCGATGTAAACAATTTTAGTATCGACCTCCAGTAAAGGTTTTGTTATTTATTAAAAATATGAACCTACGACCTATAAATTGTATTACTATATATGTAGGTAATGGTTCGTACCATACTAATGTACATATCAAACATTAATAAATATTTCTCTTTAACCTGAAAAAGAAAAAAACGTTAAGAAAGTAATAAATAATACTTCGAAACTTGCAGAAAACCGATACTTTACACCGATTCTGTTCTCTCCCTAATTGGTCTTACAGCGTTGGCGGTTCGAATGCAAACACTCTGTTATTAGGCAGGTTAATTAAAGAGTTATCGGTGGTAATTAAACCGTTTCGGTACGGAACGTGTGCCCATCGACGTACAGACACCACTAATTAAGAAATATCTCTTCATTACCTCAATTAGATTTATTCACATCAGAAAATATACCAATACATTTCATATCAATAAGCTTAATTAGGTATGGAGTCTTCATTAAGCATCTCGAGAGAAGTATTGTTCATTATGAAGATTCCAAGTGTAATGATGTATTTTATTTGTTAATTTAAAATGTATATCTAATATAAGAATCAGGTACACGTTGTATCCCGCAAACAGCGGGTTAGGCACAAGGAAACTTAGTGTTAAGACACTCCGTTCCCCATTTTTCGCCGAATTCTGGAGGTATTTCGTATTGAATGAAGAAATTAAAATATTTTTAATATTAGATACATATTTAATTTCCACTAATGGGAATCGAACCCACAATCAGTCGCTTTATCAAAAAGGTTGACCAGGTTATAGAGATAATAATATTTTTTTTTATCTAATTACCTAATGTTATTAGAATATTGTTTAATCAACGAAGCCAGCTGTGTGCAGTAAGACGGCTAGAGTTACATGTTCTAATACTATGCATTAGAATCCATACAGAGTGGTGCTAGTTTAAATTGAAAAAGTTGTTTTCCCTTAGTCTAATGCAGCAAAAAGTGTGAAAATTATACTTTCTTTCTTAAAATAATAGATAATCCGTCCGTAAACTTTTATTAAAATAATACATTAACTAAATTTAATGATAAAAAAATATTTTTTAATTGTTATTCTAAACATTTATAACATTAAATGTTATAATTTACTGCATATTTATTGATATGAAGAATATTTTAGTCGAATAAATGAAAGATATAATTAATTCTTCCTAGCTGTAGTGTTCAAAAATACAAAGTAGAGTGATAAAATTCGTTATTTAAAAGGAAATATAGGTAAAGTATTTATTATTCCATGTTTAGGAAAGAAAAATACATATTAAGAAAATGAATAAAAAATTTAACGTAGCGGGATTAGAAGCCGCGCCTCTTTGAAAACCGTCCAGCGCTCTGACCAACTAAGCCATACGTTCTCATCGAGCTACGTCGATATTCTTATACGCTTGTTACAACTTATTTATGTTGTTAGCATCTCTGTAGGGAGATTTTTACAAATTGATTCTAATCTATGTTACAAATTTCAAGCTTCGTTTGTCCAATGAGATAAGCATAACACTCACACTTTACATATTTTTATAAATCAAAATACAATTATTGAATAATAATAAATAATAATTACAATTAAAAATACTAATTAACTTAATCTAAAAATAGCATATACCTATTTTAAAAACAGGAAACCTCTATTTTTATATGCGCTGTTTTTTTTAAATTAAAAAAAAAAACAGCTTCCCGCTGTATCTCGCACACAGCAGTTTAGGCAGAGGGAACCTAGTGTTAAGACACTCCGTTCTCCACTTTCCACCGAGTTCTGGAAGCATTGCATATTGAGTGGCGGAACTCAACGCCGCGCTTTGCCTCGACACCAGACCGAAGAAATGAAAATATAAATGTAAATAAATATTTTATTTCCTCGAGTGGGGACGAATCGAATCCGCAACCAGTCGATTTTACAGTCACACTTTGTACCCCTGCGCCACGACTGGTCTCTATTTTTTTACTGTATTTTTTTAGGAACAGAAATTGCTGTTTTTTTCGAAAATGTCATTTCCTTTCGAGTATGGTCAATTCTATTGTCGATGAGATAGGAAGTCGTGACCCGCGGCGGGTTATCGACAATTAAGAATGAACGTTGACGTCAACTATGGTATCGTATTTTAGCCCTTATGCACACTAAACATTGAATTTTGGATTACATTTTTTTTTCTATTATATATATATTTTTAAATATAATATATATAAAAATTCTATTACCAGAATACAATGATACAACACTAATAATTAAATAACACCACAAGTTTATTTCTAATTTTTTTTGTTCCGTCTGTCTGTTTGTAACTCATAAAACTATACATCCAGTTAGAATCCAATCATCCAACTGGACTATTTTGATATAAGTATAATATAACCATATTATTATTTATTATCTCTATTACATATTATTTATTAGGACTTGAACTCACCTATAGCTGTAGGGAATACGCGACAAATTAATTAACAATTTTATAAAATTAAACTGATTAATTAACGTGCTTAATTTAGTTACGATTACACAACCATTATGATTAGGTAATTAGTTCATGGAGTTTGATATATATTGAGTTAATATATAGTGACAGCGGTTTTGGATTTTTGCCAAATACGAAACAAAAATCAAGTCAAAATATCAGCTTCACGCTGTATCCCGCACACAGCAGGGTAGGCAGAGGGAACCTAGTGTTAAGACACTCCGTTCCCCACTTTCTGCCGAATTCTGGAGACATTGCGTGTTGAGTGGCAGAACTCAACGCCGCGCTTAACCTTGACACCAGAGCGAAGAAATGGAAACATAAATTTAAGTAAATATTTCATCTCCTCGAGTGGGGATCGAACCCACAACCAGTCCGGCCTCGAGTCAAAATATAATATATCCTTATCGTTAGATCCCTTTACACAGCATAACTTCGAAACTAAATTTATATTATTCCAGTGGACTACAGTCCTTGTGAACTTTTAATTCGAAGTTTGTCAAGATAACCTTCATTACGACAAAATGTAGAGCTCCATTAATAATAAACTTATCAGTCATAAATTTGTATCTTAAGGAATAAATAATGTTATCATAATAACATATTAATGATTAGTTTCAATTTTGTTTTGTAAATAAAGTAATTAATAAATTAAAATAAAAGTAAAAAAACGTCACTTTTTAAATGTATATATATATAAGCATGGTATAACATTATATTAGTTTCTATTCACATTTACTTAAATCTATTGTAAAGAATAAGGCAAGATGAATTTATTGACCTACTCAGTTAATCACTTTCCGCTTTATTATAACAATTTTACATGCTCTATTATAGTACCATGTAAAAAAATCCCAAAGTTGTATTTGAACCTACAATCAATGAATATAATTACACACTGCACAACAATAGAGTTAAATAGTAATAATGTGTAATTATTTTAAAGTAGAATCGTATAATTAACAATATATTTCAAGTATTATACTATAAGTAGAATTCAGGTTTCCTTAGCCGTATAAAAGTAAACTAATTACTTAATTGGATATTTGATATCGACTTAATTAGACTGCGTAACAATTCTTGTATGTTGTACTTATGAATAAAACTTCTTTTTATTAAAGGTATAGCATGTTTTTAATGTGTTTATAATGCATATTAAATTTTATATATTTGTGCACAATATGTATTCGAAGGAGTAAAATTAGTGGAACAATACATATGAATCCCTTGACAATATCGCTGATAATATTATTCATTCTTCAAGTCTTTAAGACTATATTATAATCATAGAATGTGTATACGAAATCACAAAAGCATTGGTCTTTATATGTGAACTTGAGACTCAAATGCGGTTCCGCTCGTTTAAACTTATTTTTATATTAAAGCAAAAGGATAATATATATTTTTAATAAATATATAGTCCTATGTCCTTTTTACTATCTCGAAGAATGTGTGTACAAAGTGTCACGATAATTGATTGAGTAGTTTTGGCGTGAAAGCGTAACATACAAACATATATCCACATCTACTCGTATAATATTAATATGATATTTCATCAGCTTATTTTATTTTTATAAATTTCCGCATTTAGCTGTTTATCTAAAGGTAACGTTATGATAACTAACCTATTCAAAACAAAACACAAACCTATTCAGGGATGTTGTATACCGGGTGGAAAAAAATCAACTATACCTAATATATATATATATATATATATATATATATATATATATATATATATATGAGAAAAAAAAGTAACCTATGTTCATCCGAAGCCCCTTAAGTATATACTCTATATGAGTATTTTATCGCAATTGAATTAGCGGTTTGGCCTAGATTGCGTATAAATNGAACTTCGTGCCGCTGCGCCACGAGGTGTGACTGCAAAACCGACTGGTTGTGGGTTCTGAGATTATGTTGAGTTCTGCCACTCAACACGCAATGCCTCTAGAATTCGGCAGAAAGTGGGGAACGGAGTGTCTTAACACTAGGTTCCCTCTGCCTACCCTGCTGTGTACGGGATACAGCGTGAAGCTAATTTAATTTAATTTTTTATATACGCTAAAATATTTTATTATGTTTGTACTATATATAATGTATGCGGCCCTCGACTATCATTTTGGTACGGAAACCGTATCGTAGCATGAACTTTGAAGTGTTTATTAAATGTCGATTGATCGTTCAGCCGAACTCTTTACATGAATTCGATACGGATATGAAAAAAGTTAAAGCTATTATAAAATGAAACTTTTTTGATATGAAAGCCGTAACAGTCCATCCATCTCCAAAATTAATACATATTTTATTATTTACACACACAGACACAGTGGGAAATGACCGTTCAATTAAATATAGTACACGAATGTGAAACTGTATATCATGTATATTTCTTTGAGGCCCGTTGTGGTGCCAGGGCACAAGTGTGTGAGCATAAATTTGATTGGTTGTGGATTCGATCCCTACTGGAGGAAATTAGATATTTTTATTTCTACACTCTTTGGCAAAAAATAGGAAACGGAGTGTCTTAACACTAGTTTTCCTCTGGATCTGATTCAGATTTCCATCCGGGTGAATGTGCGCGGGATACAACAAAAAATATACATTTCTATTGATTTTGACTACATACATAGATTAAAGTAACATAAGGGAAAGAAAATATTTTATTTAAAAATTGGCCGTCAATTTATCGGCCGTTTCGATTTAAGCGCTTTCCAAGTGTAGTCAAAAGTTTTAGAGATGGCCTCGTTCGAGGATTTTATGCAAATTTTGACAACTTGATATTAAGTAGGGAACAAACTGTGTCTACGTTTTACTACATTATTTTACTAAAGCCCATTTTGTGTATATCGCGTTTTAATGATTTCATTTTAACTTTGCATAGGCCGTGTTTCCCCCAGAGTTCAGAATAAATACTACTTAATTAGACATCTCAAACTTTTTAGCATCATAGTCTTTTTTTCGAGCTTTCTATAAGAATGTCTTTAAAAAATATATTTTTTTATACGTTGTATAAACAAACAAGAAATCTCATCTTAGCTCCAATAGATCGTTACTCCAAGTGGCCATAACTCCCAGCGAGCTGACCGGTCAACAATGAAATTCACAATGAGGTTAATACCCCTCCATAGAAAGCGTTCATTTCCTCTGTACTTCATACGTAGTGAGTACCGAGTACCGAGTACAGAGTGCCGAGTGCCGAGTAGCAAACATCGGCAGTAATCAACGAGAGGGAATACCGTCCACCGCCACGGCAATTTGAACGCGCAGTGGGCCGGCGCGTACCAACAGTCCTCGAAATTAGTACCACTCGATCCGTAATGCTCGCTGATGGCTTGGAGCGCGTGTATAATGAACTTTTAACTTTTCTTTTCTTTTTGTTGTTTAATTATTGTTAATTTTCTATGTGTGTCAAAAGATATATATATATATATATATATATATATATATATATATATATATATATATATATATATATACATACATATAGATTGTATTAAAAATGTGTCACGTAAAGGCATCATTGACATCTTATATTTTGAACAGATTATAAATATATAAGTTAATTAAGTTTTTTTTTTTAATTTAATCTAATAAGGTTTAATTAAATTAAAAAGAACAATATCTGAAGTCATAAAGCATCAAGTTTCGTGACACGGCCACTGTCATACAAACATCTACGATAGCCACAAAATTAGAATATGACACTCGCGCCATCCGTTGTTCGCAGTCAGCCTATAGTTACGGTGACTGTGCGCGCGGTGTGGTCAGCAGGGAGTCAGATTTTGCGCTGTTATTAATTCCGCTAAATTGAAAGCCGACCCGGTACGCTGTTGACTCCAATGATTACCCGTCCAGTTTGAAACTTTACCGAGAGCTTTGAAATACCTCTGTTAAATTAAGCCTTTCAAATTTTGGTCTTATTTTCGTGGATCTAGCTAGCTCTCTGCCAAATTGTATTTATTCAATGTAAAGTTTTCTCAAAAATTAACTAGCGAAGTTAAGTTCAATTTTATAATTAATTTGTAAATTCGTTTTAATTGATTGAAGTTTAGTATTATTGTGTTAAGTTACATATATACAGTAGGTATTAATTATAATGTTTATTTCAAGTATTTTAGTAATACACACCTGTAAGGCGATGGCTGATAATAGAGTGTGATTTATTATTTCATGTAGGATACATGTTTTTTTTAGCTTCACGCGTTTTTTTGAGTTGGGATCGAACCCACAACCTGTCGCGTTTACTGTCACACGCTAGTGCCCTGCGCCACGACTGGACAACACATGGGCATAGGACAAATGTGTCTGTATATGTACATACATACATATTACATACATGTTTCTAAACGATGTATATCAGAAACGTTATATTAGAAATCTATAAAAATGTCAAAAACTAATCCGTTCCGAATGCGCGTATGGAAAAAGAACAAACTCCCGCGATTCAATTACAAGCGAGCATTTATCATCGAAGTTGACAAACGACGTCGACTTGTTATTTCCACGACAAATGTTAGAGAACTATTGCGTACTGATCTTCATTTTAAATATTTTTGCGACAGTTTTGTATCAAAACAATAAATGTAATAATAAAACAAATAATAACTTTAAAATTAAAAAAAAGAAACTCCATTTCAAAGCCTATTTTTACTATGCTTTTTGCTATACACATTACAGAAATAGACCTGGACTCGATGATGAATTTTCCGTGAAACCTAAAATTGATTTCCGAGTAAAACAAAATTTCCTAGTATTTACAGAAAGTATTGGCTTAGAAGAATGCATAATGGGCGGAAAAATGTCAAACGTAAGTGTATTAAAGTTGGGGCGGCGTTTCCGCTGCGTGCCGCAGCTGATGTATGGTCGCGACCGACAAATTGAAAACAGTAGTAAATGGGCCGATCGCGGCCCGCGGACCTTTCCACAGTGGTGGCATTTGTTTAACTCAGCCTGAGATAAACTAAAGAATTTTTTTTGTACCGAGTTGTTTTCGTATCATAAACTATTTGTATTTATCATAGATTTATTATAGAAGAGATGGGGCACAAGAGTGTGGGCTCGATCCACATTCGTGGGAGTGAATTGTTATTTCTTAATATTTTCATTTCTTCACTTTGGCACCAAGGCAAAAAAGCCCGGCGTTGAGTTCCGCTACTCAACAAGCAATGCCTCGAAAAATTTAGCTGAGAACGGAGACAGAGTTTGTTTGACAGCGGGGTAGGCAGGAGGTTTCTCCTGCCTACCCCGCTGTAAGCGGGATACAGCGTGAAGCCGAAATAAAAATTATATTGTTGGAATTTGATGTTGTTCATCTAATAGGTCCTTCCACCTTTTACGTCGTTGACTTTTTGTACCTTGTACATATTAATACATTTTTGATTTTCGTAAAAAATATCGTATATTAATAATGAACAATATCTTTAATAATAAAATATATACTTAAAAATCATCTAAAAAATAATAAAATATTATAGTATCAATATAGTCTGTGAACATTGTGAAAGTGTTTTTCTATTAGAATCGTATTCCATATAGAGTTGCGTTCGCCCAGAAAATTACTGGGACGCGTGAGCGGCGTTTCAGTTGCCGTATTCCTACAACGATTCACAATATTTTACATTTATGTAGTCAGTAATTTAATTTGTAAAGATGGATAAAAAAAGAACAATATTAAGTAAAATAAAAAAAATCAATTATATTTTTTTCTCTATGGTATTTAGAAATAAAGTCGTAATTGTTATAGGAATTTACGTCACAACTGTAACCACATTTTTTGCGAGTTGTCAAGAAAGCCAAGAGGAAAGCGAATACCGTAATAAGGGGTACTTGTCCCTCACAAATAGTTAGATTATATAAATAAGGCGGTCGGAACTGTTTTGACGATAGCAATCTGCGGCCGGTCGGTCGGTCGGTCGGGTGGAGCGCGTCTCAACTCAAATTGAGTTAGGTTTACATACATTTTTTCTTATTTCTGATGGTCTACACACTTCTGTCTCCATAACCCTTTTGTGTATTTTGACTGTCTTTTTATTTTATTTATGTAATAATAAATTTGTACATATTGAGGCCACCGCGACTGGCCTTGTGGGTTCGATTTCCACTTGAGAAAATGAAATGTTTAATATTTTAATTTCCTCGCTCTGGTGTTCAAAGCGCGGTGCAATTCGACATGCTATTCCTCCAGCATACAACGGAAATTGGTTAGCGGCGTATCTCAGGTTCTAGGTTCCCTCAGCTCCTATCCCTCTCTATGCAGGATACAGCAGGGATGAAAAAAAAAAACCAATAAATATATTGGTACCACAATGCTCGTGTAAAGTATATTTTGCGGTTTAGCCAGTATCGTGGTAACTCTATATTGTGAGACGCTCCACCGCCCACGGACACACCGACTAAAGTTACGTTTCTATCCAGTTTACTGATACGTTACAAATTGACCCGTCGACACTCTATATGTTTATTGGCTGAGTGATTTGTTTCAACTGATTTTTTACTGAGTTCTAGATAATTAAATTACCAGACATAAAGCGTTATTCACGTATAAGCTATATATTTGAGTGTGGGTTGAAACGCTTGAAAACGTGTTTTGTTGTGTCGTCTCTAGAGATTTATTTAATAATATAAAACTTAATATATTAAATGTGAAATAAATTTTATAAAAAATAAAATACAGTTTTTGAATAGTGTTACTTGAATATATTAGATATTTGGACTATTAGTATTACTTTATCACATGAATTTAAAATTAAAAAAATGTAAAATAGTTCATAGAAGTTCTTATTTTATAATTCAACTCATAAAAGTAGATAGTAAATTTTGTTTAACTCCTTAGAATAATCTGAAGGGTTATATTTTGTAATATAAATGTAGAGACCAAATCTCCACACAGAAAATAAGAAATGCAATCTTTTAACAAAATCAAACAAATAGCAAGTTGTGCAGTGACCAATTCAAATCGTAGGAACAGTCGGTCTCGTAGCGGGATGGAATCCAATCAGCGAAACTAGTTCTACTGATGCCTATCGCTAGTTTCACATTCTAAGATTTGTTTCTCGAGATTAAATCAAAGGCGAATTACAGTAGCGGCGAAAAAGAAATATGGTGAGTCCGGCCCCGCGCTAGGACGGGGGTGTGCTGAAATTGCTTTTCAATCCCTCGGACTTTGGACTTGTAAAGAAGTTATTACCTTCCGAGAAGATAGCGGCGGGTCCGGCGATACGGATATATGTCTTTTTCATATGTAATATTCCTTTTTCGCGTTTTATTAATGGAAAATGTTCCGTGGGACAGTGCGGCCGGCTCTCGCGGCTGATATTAAAAAAACTGGCGCTGATACAGTGCGGCTTCTTTTATTAGATTGTCGTAAAAGAGTTTACGTTCTTGATGTGGGTTTCACTGTATTTCGCATTATAACGTTATTATTCTTATTTATTACGATTGTCGTTTTGTTATTTACTACTAATACTATATCTAACATACATAATAAAAATAAGAAAAAAATTAATACTACAGTTGTATTTGCGTTTGTATTTTCCATTGCTTGTCAAGTCGATATTTAATTAACTTACAAAGTATTTCTAAAATAAAGTAAATAAAACCGTTCCCCACTTTCTGCCGAATTCTGGAGGCATTGCGTGTTGAGTGGCACAAAAGTGGAGGAAATATAAATTTAAGTAAATATTTCATCTCCTCTCGTGGGGATCGAACCCACAACCAGTCGGATTTACAGTCACACTTCGTGCCACTGCGCCACAGCTGGCCTCAAGTATATCTTTCTATATAGCCATAATCAATTTCTGTTATATAATAGAATAACGATGTAACAGTTATTAATATCAGCATACCATTGTTCCACCGCCGCGCCGGTGCACCGCCGTGTGCCGTGTCCGTTTAATAATGATAGTCTACTCTAATTAAGTCCACTACACCAATGTTTGGTATTAATTAGCGTATTGTTTAATTGGCATCTCTTGTTATCTGTTTGTATGGATTATTTATTCGTTAGTGATGTTTGTGACAGCTGTTGCTGAGGTGGCCGCTTACGTTGGTCCGTGTTGTGTAATTGCGCTCATACTGTTGTTTGTATAAATAAATTATTGTTTGTTTAGTGAGGAACGTCAAAATATTGTGCTGAGCTTTGGTCTGGTCTATTGTTGAAAATGTGTTTTGTTATATTAAAAATGTATAACGAGAGTCTATGCCTTTCTACGTGCTTTAAGATTTTGGGACTTTGCCTCTAAATATATATTGTTTTAGGTGTGTTAGTATTTAAGGTTGGTATGATTTAAATAGTATTAATGTAGTGTTAGAATTACGTTATAACATTTTAATAATAATAGTTAAATTGTCTGAAAAAGTTTAAATTGAACCTACCTTTATAGCGACATACATGTATAAAGATTTGAACATGTCCATAAAAGGAGCGATTAATCCCTGACAGATTAATACATGCCATATATGGCAACACCGGGCTGGCCAGTTGATACAAGTAGCGGTGTCAGTTCCAGGGGCGTCATCGTCGCTCCTGGCTCGAACAATGCGGGCTATGAGCGCGCTGCTTGATTACACCTGTCCATCATTATTAATAGAATATTGTGTGTGATTCAAATTGAATTAGCCCCGCCATTGTGGAATTACCCGTGTATGTTTCGTATGGAGTATTGGTTTTGAATATTTAGTAGCCAATTTAGATCGTGTTGCTATTGTGATTTGGTAATAGAATACTCTACGGAATGTTTTGTACTGCCTCATTAAATTTGCATTATATTAATTGGATATAGATTAAAAATTAGATATTCATTTGTGTGATCGCTGTGTGTGTGTGATTATGTTGTTTTGTTAGGATTACTTGGCATGTCGTCTAACGTGAAAGTAAATAACTTTAAAAAAAAGCTAGCTTCATTTTGCAGTATAATAGTTTATTATATTATAGTTTATTTGATGAAAGTACTGAAAAAAATCCAAAATGATTAATGTCGGTGTTGTAAAGATTTTTACAATTAAATATTCTATACATATAGGTATTATGTTTTGTGAGGCAATTTCTAACTACATTATATGATGATTAAAATTTAACACGTTCATTTCTCATATAATATTTTTAAAGCCTAAAGAAATATGATAGATGTAATTTATAGATCTGTAATTATGTATATTTTAACATAATTATGTATATTTTAATATTTGACCCCATTCTCACTATGGTACTCATAGATTTCCGCTTAATTGACCACGGATATGTCTCTGTGATTCAATGTTTGTTACAGCTGCTTATGTCTTATTTACTCAGCTGCCATTTTATACTTAACTTAGCTTTAAACAAATATTTTTATATTTTATTAAGTACTATAAGTGACTAAAGCATTAAATAATTGTTTAAACATTTAAAATATAAAATCCTTTTATAAAATAATTCTGTTTGGCAATCATTTTTTAAATATATTATGTAAAGCAAACGCCGCAAAACAACGTGTTGGTACTTCTTTACAAAACTCTTAAATCGGAGCTTAATTTTCAGTAAGATACTTTAGACCTATATAGATATATTATATATAAGATCGACTCAAAGTGAAGCAGCATGTGTAATAGAATACGGTTGTTAGACTAATTTAAGTGGAAGATCATCCAGGTAATTAATCCACTTATCAGAAACCCGCCTTTGAAACTAGATGCTCAACTCTAAAACTTGGGTTTCTTGGTATAGTACCCTATTATAGCAGAAACCTAACTGGTACGGTTTGTCAATTAGATTTCAATGTTTTAGTAGAATAGAAATCGAATGAATGGTGTTTTTTTGTTATTGTGATAAGATAATAGGCAGGAACCTAGTGTTAAGATACTCCGTTCCCCATTTTTCATGGAATTCAGGAGGCATTGTGTGTTGAGTTGCGGAACTCAACGCCGCGCTTTGATTCGACACCAGAAGGAAGAAATGAAAAAATATATTTAAATAAATATTACATCTCCTCGAGTGGGGATTGAACCTAAAACCAGTGGATTTTACAGTCACACTTTGTGCCCCTGCGCTACGACTGGCCTCTATGTCATTGTGATAAGAAAACAAATGGCATTATTCTTTTTAGTAACACACACTTATTCACCACCTATAGTAATCACGTTCCAATTTAACATATTCGTTGTTCCCCGTTCATTTCGATGCTAAACACAAACACATATCTATTAGAATATAGTGGAAAAATAAAATTTTAATAACGCAATAAAATTTTAAAAAATAAGTCAGCTTCACGCTGTATTCCGCACACAGCAGGGTAGGCAGAGGGAACCTAGTGTTAAGACACTCCGTTCCCCACTTTCTGCCGAATTCTGGAGGCATTGCGTGTTGAGTGGCAGAACTCAACGCCGCGCTTTGCCTCGACACCAGAGCGATGAAATGGAAATATAAATTTAAGTAAATATTTCATCTCCTCGAGTGGGGATCGAACCCACAACCAGTCGGTTTACAGTCACACTTTGTGCCGCTGCGCCACGACTGGCCTCATCAATAAAATTTTAATTTTAATCAAATCAAATTAATTTTGTAACTAATTGCCCCAAACGGTTAAACACGGCCACGGGGCGCGGGGCACGTCGGTTCAACCAAACGACCGCCATTGATCCAATATTGTGAGTGTTCGAGTTTTAATTATAATTATGCGGATTGTCGCGATGCCTGATTGATATGTGTGGTGTAGATTTGATTGTAATGGTTTACGTTTTCAAATTCGTAGATTGGATCGGTGATTTGTAGTTTTTATCGATTCGTACCTCAAGAGGTAAACACGAATCCTTTATAGGATCACTTGGTTGTCCGGTCTATTAATACTTTTCTCGAGATCACGTAAAGATATAAAGCAATCAAAAGATATGAATAATGAAAACCTATAGGGTACTTCACGTGCACCTATTTTTTATAAAAATACGACAAAAGGAAAAGATCCAAAAAGAGAAAATTTGAAGATATTATTAATGTGTTTGTAATTTTTTTTAAGATCTACTTCCCGTTGACCTACAATTTTGAAAATGATACGGAAGGCTCGGTGGGTTTTCTGACTCGCACTTAACCAGTTTTTTATGGTGTCATCAGAGTGTCTTTTTTGTCTTCATACACCTTTTAAATGAGCTAGACAGAAATTTCACTTGCATTCTTTTTAAAGAAAACGAAACTCAAGCACTGTGCTTTGTCTAGTCTAGATGAACTGGGGAAAAATTTAAATATAGTGGTTGCGGTGTGTTTAAATGAACATGGTGGTTATGTCTTTTCTCTCTATTTTATTACTTTGTTTTATATTAATATCTAATTTTAAAATAATATTTTTCATAAAAAAAAGACACTATGTCTCTAAGGTGGGCAAAAAGTAGAGAACGTAGCATGTCTCTATTTTATCTACTTTCCAACAATTTTTGTTACCCTTATAGTTTTTACAATTTTACATTTTCAAATAAGTAAAAATGCGTTAAAAATAATAGCATTTATATTAAATACATTCATCCAGATTATATACATTTATAATAATTTTAGTAGAATAACAATAAATTAATTATAATAAATTATATTTATAATTAAGCCAATGTTATATGATAATATCAGCTGACTTTTTAATTAGTGCTTGGAAGTTTGTTTTGTTCAAAACAATAATTGACTTCATTAATGTCACGTAGAATGTAGAAAAGATTGTTAGGAATCATTTATTTTTATTAAATTATTTTTCTAGGAACCTAAATTAATGTTTTTTTTTTCTGTGATATATTTAATAGTAGTAGGCCAGCCGTGGCGCAGGAGCTTAAGTGTGTGACTGTAAACGCTATAGGCTGTTGGTTCGACTCCCATTCGAGTTTTAAAAAAGTTTTTATATTTTCATTTCTTCACTCTGCTATTGAGGCAAAGTACGGCGTTGAGTGCCGCAACTCACCATAAATGGCTCCAGAATTCGGCGGAAAGTGGGTGGAGAGAGCGGAGTGTCTTAACATAAGGCTTGATCTGGCTACCCAGGTACATGCGTGATACAGCGTGAAGCTAAAACAAAATGTTAATCAAATATAGAGTATAGACAGCCAGTATTGACATTCGCTTTACAGTGTGATTAGGCGCGTCATGTTATGCACTCAATTAATCAGTTACGAAGCAATCCGCCATAAATACCCTCAAGATGTGCAATTTGCTATAATTAATTAAATGTCATAAGTAAATAGCTATTTTTGTATTTACTCATATTTAGTTTATAAATCAAAATAGCATTTCTTTTTTAATTAATAAATTATTTAATTAATTATTTGTTCACCACTTCCTATACTATAACGCCAAAAAACTAATCCCCACTGGAGGAGATGAAATATTTACTTAAATTTATATTTCCATTTCTTCGCTCTGGTGTCGAGGTTAAAATCGGCGTTGAGTTCTGCCACTCAACACGCTATGCCTCCAGAATTCGGCAGAAAGTGAGGAACGGAGTATCTTAGCACTAGGTTCCCTCTGCCTATATATACATATTAAATAATAATGAAATATATTACTTTCCACAAATTAATCATTTATACACAGCCGATTATACTCTCGTGTAGCCATAGCAGTTGTTATCATAATTATAATTATTATTAATAAAATATTTTATTAACATGTAACAAAGAGTTTCGTCGAATGCCACGGTAATTAAATTCTATTATAACCAAAAATTAAATGAGAAGCATCCGGATATAATTTTCGATATATATTAAAAACATTGCAACTCACAGCAATATAAAATATTCAATTTATAAATATATGAATGTATTCAAATGTATAATAAAATAAAATTGTTTCCAAAATCTAATAAAAATCAGCTTCACGCTGTATCCCGCACACAGCAGGGTAGGCAGAGGGAACCTAGTGTTAAGACACTCTGTTCCCCACTTTCTGCCGAATTCTGGAGGCATTGCGTGTTGAGTGGCAGAACTCAACGCCGCGCTTAGCCTCGACACCAGAGCGAAGAAATGGAAATGTAAATTTAAGTGAATATTTCACATCTCCTCCAGTGCTGCGCCACGACTGGCCTCAAAAATTATTTCCAATTTTTGTATATAAGGAAAATAGTTGGAGTTTTTGTAGAGGTAAAACATACATTTATTAATATTAACGTTTTTATGAATGAAACGTAGTGACAAATTATTATTGTAATAATTCCCAAGAGTTATCCTGTTTTAGTTAGTTGGCACAGTTTCCGAGTGTATCTTGTGGTTTTCGATATAATTATTATTTACCGATAAACTTACGTTTCTGAGTAATAGGTTTTTCTCGATTACGGAATGAATAAACATATATACATACTCGTACGTAATACGTAAATTTATTATTGAATTGTTTAAGCCAAAACGGTGTAAGAAATTTCAAGGATATTCCAGTTTAATTGACTTTAAGTATTCAGTAAGTAAAAGCTACTACAAGAAGTATATTTTTTGTTGATTCATTATTGGCTCTACATCAATATGTGTGAATGTTATATTTATAATTTGTATGTAGTAAGCTAGTTGTCTTAACTTATCTCTAACTCGAATTAAACATATTTTTTTTAGGATCGCTGTATGTATCAAACAGCAGTGAAGACACTAGAGCGATGAAAATGGCAATACTTAATATTTCATTACATCGAATGGGAATCGAACCCACAACTTGTCGCGTTTACAGACACATTTCGTAACCCCAAAACCCTATAAGAAAACAACACAATCTAGACTCTACTGTACACAACAAAATAACTTATCGCAATAAAACAGACGATGTAGTCATCAACAAAGCAATTTCTAAACGAATTACCGTTCAAATGAAAAACAATGGAAATTATCAGAAACGTACATAAGTAGTTATTGTTGAAACCACACCACACTGGCCAGGCGCTGCACCAATATTACGGTCAATTAATTAGCTCATCGGCTGACGCGTTCGACATAGGTAGTAGGTATTAGGTAGTGGGTAGTAGGTAGTAGGTACTTACCTAATTAATGTCCTAGAACAGAGCCAACAATACTACTGTTATTATAATACCACTGACTGCCGCTGATTGAGTTACCATAGTGCGTAATCTAATGAACGTTTGTGTAAGGTTGCTGTAGGAATATCGCTTTGTGTCATTCGAAACGGCTGTGTTTCACGATACAGTGTCGAAGTTTAGTTAAGCGTGTTGGTTTTTCACGCGGTTTTAGTTTTGTTTTTTCAGCTTCACGCTGTATCCCGCACACAGCGGAGTATGTAGAAGGAAAACCCTGTTAAAATACTTCGTTCCCCATTTTCCGATTAATTTTAGAGGCATTGCGTGTTAAGTGGCAGAAATCAATGCCGCGCTTTGCCTCAACGCCAGAGCATAAAAATTATAATATTAAATATTTCTTTTCCTCGAGCGGGGATCGAACCCACGACGACGCGTTTACAGTCACATAACTGCCATATATATTGAAAATAAACTGTACCATATGTGTGTATAAAAATTATTTAGAGATTGTGAAATCGTCTAAATTGAATATGGACAATTGGCAATTCAATAATTATTAATTTGACCATACCATATAAACAGTTTAGACTATACCAAAGAGTATTTATTTCACTTGTAGGAATATTTATAATTAAAAAAAAACATTAGGAATGTAATCATATTCCCCGAGAGCAGAGAACGTCGAACGACAATGACAGCAATAGTACACCACGTCATAACTCACCTTCGACCTACGAAATTCAAGGGGAGTGCGGGGAGCAATTTAGCAGCAATTTTAATAATAAGACCCTGGTATTTCTATTATAGCCGGGAGGCGATCAGGTGGGACGAAAGAGGGGCTTAATAACCCCCGATTAACCTATTGGATTCGCTGTGAATGTTTGCTATTTTTTCCTATATTACTCTACGCACGTTGAAGTGAAGCGGAAATTAAAAATAGTTTTGTTTGTTCTATGCAGCCTTCTATTGCATTATTGAATCGACGCCGTAATATGTGGACGGCGTCGAATAAACTTGGCAGATATGTTAATGAAATTATGCGGTTTCGGTATCTATGCGTGACGTTTAATATGAGATTGGTGTTGAAATTACTATTCTCTATATTATATATTATATGTATAATTTATTAAATAAAGTGCAACTAATTAGTTTTAGCTTCACGCTGTATCCCGCAGAAGGATATGCAGAGGGAACCTAGAGTTAAGACACTCCGTTCTCCACTTTCCGCGCAATTAACTACTAATTGGTTTATTTATTTTTATATGTAGTGTATAGGTTTTTTTTTGAGTTAGTTAAGTTAACATTAACATACATACACTGATTCAATATTAGTTGATATTACAGCGTGTATTGTTTTCATATTTATGATGTACTTACTTTTGATGCATAACGTCACTTTAAAAAAGAATTACTAAAATAGTTAGTCATAAGAATTTTTAATTAAAAGTGTTAAAGCGTAATGTGCAGTGCGTTCCCTATATGGGTGGGGTGATTTTTAATTATTAAAATTTCTACGCCAACGGCGGCGGCCAATATTACTTTGACGCCAGTCCCGGTCAGATATCATTGTCTATTAGGATTAAAAAATTAAGTCAAAACTAAATATTAAATCAGTTTCACGCTGTATCCCGCACACAGCAGGTCAGGCAGAGCCAGCCTAGTGGTAAGGCACTCTGTTCCATATTTTTCGCAGAATTCTTTAGACATTCCGTGTTGAGTGGTGGAACTAGAGTGGCCTGGACACTAGAGCGAAGTAATGAAAATATTATAAAATCTTCTGAAATATTTCATTTCCTCGAGTGGGGATCAAACCTTCAACCAGTCGCGTTTACAGTCACGCATTTGTGCTCCTGCGCCATGATAGACCGACAGACTGGCCTCCTAAAACTAAATATATCGCATAAAAATTAAATGAAACGGAATAATGAATTTTATGTCAAATCCTCTAAATTGAATATAAACAATTGGAAATTCTTTAATGACTAATTTGACTCTATCGCACAAACAGCTTAGACTATACGAAATAGTAGATATAATACATCAATTGTATGTAAATATTTTACTATTCAACCCAAATGAAACGAAACATTACAGATTAATATAATTAAATCAAATCAAATTAAATCAGCTTCACGTTGTATCCCGCACACGGCAGGGTAGGCAGAGGGAACCTAGTGTTAAGACACTCCGTTCCCCACTTTCTGTCGAATTCTGGAGGCATTGCGTGTTGAGCGGCAGAACTTAACGCCGCGCTTAGCCTCGACACCAGAGCAAAGAAATGGAAATGTAAATTTAAGTAAATATTTCATCTCCTCGAGTGGGGATCGAACCCACAACCAGTCGGTTTTACAGTCACACTTCGTGCCACTGCGCCACGACTGGCCTCAAATATAATTAATAATAAAATATATGAAAAATCCAGAATAGGTAGTCGCAGTGAAACGCGGGATAGCGAATTGAAAATAATAACGGAATGTTTTAATTTGCCTGCGAGTGACGGGTCACGTGCCCCGCCCTCCCCCTGGGTCCCGACTGTCATCATCACTGCCGCGGACAATTAGCCTGCTCATGAGATTAAACGAGTACAGCGTATGCTGTCCCGATTTTTTCTTTGTTGCCAGCAGAGAGCAGCTACAGTGGTGAGACGTAGTGTCTCATAGTAAATATATGTTGCTATTTGTGATTTTGAAAGGCTTTAGGGTTATTGTTAAAGTTGGTACATCCGCCATGTCTTCTTAACGTAATTGGGAATAGTCTACTGCTCACGATGGTAGTGGGTTGAATCTTAACCCGGACGACTTAATTCTATTGTTTGGTGGGCTGGAATTGGATTTCGCTACATAACACGTAAAATCGAAAGTGGATATATAAAGACATTATCATTTCTCTGTCAACATTGTGAAATAAAAGAGATTTGTAAAGATAAAAAATAACATCCAATTTTTTTATCAAGTGCAATCATAATTAGTCTAATTTATTTAGTTAATATTTTATTATAATATATGAAGTAGATCTAAAAAAATATATACGAATGCAATCTTTTTAAATCGTATTAATCCGACAGCTGAGATTTCTTAACGTTATAATTTGATAGAGTCGTTTCTAGATGAGGTACACGAGCGGAAAATTAATAGCATTTGTTGCGAGTGTGAATACATTGTGAGTGGCAGCCCTGGTTCTGGCATAATGCATGGATTAGGAGCAAGCACATTCAAAGTCCCATATTACTGATACCATCTCTTATGATATAGTTACTAGCTAGTGACACGGACGCTTAAAATATATAGCTATGAATTTAAATTTAAGAGTATATATATATGTAAATATATTTGAAAGTAATTAATGTAAGAACATGCCAGTTCCAAGCGTGAAACAGACGTGGAACACCTGTTCAATAAACAGGGATTTCTCCGTATTTATTATGAGCTTATTTCTAGGAATACTAATTTGAAATACGAGCAGCACAACGAGTTGGTATTACGCCGGTTCTGCGTCCAGAGCTCGGGGGTCAAAAGTCGGGCGTACAATAGATGCATTGCGATCCAATTAAAATTAATTAGCTTCAGAACACACTGTACAGCCAAGGCAACAAATCAACGAAAGATACAACATCGGATAGCGGTGTCCGTGGATAAGGACACGGCTGCGACTTGAGCGTGGCTACTGGGAAATAAATTCTAAATATTCTTTAATAGTGTCGCGATTTCCGTGGTGTGGTGGTGTTTTATTTTGGTTTGTTTGCTCGTGGTTTATTCTATGTATCAGATGTATGCTTCGTTTTTAATGTTACTCCGTAACTAAGTTGTGTTATACTTATAACGTTTCTTCATAATGTAACATGTTTATTTACATATAATTTGAAATATCATTTCGATGGTAACGATCACGACTTGTTAAATATCAAGTTCTGTATTCCTTTCTTTTTTATTATTTTAGTACTCTACATATGCTCTTAATTTGTATTGCACTAAGTGAATTGTCGCCGTCGTGGCGCAGTTGGTGTATGTCTAATTATACGATATGATTATGGATTTAATTCATATATCGATCAATGTTTTTATAAGAGTTTTAGTATAGAACTAACGTTTCTCAAGGATTTCTTATTTAACCATCTATCATGAAAATCACTTTCTAGATCTAAATCTATCTATGTTACCTAGTAACTACCTTAGATATGAAAATTTATTTAATATTCTAATATGCTCTAATTTTGCATTAAATATTAATAGAAAATAAGGCCTAGTATAAAGCCATATCAAATTGTATATGTTATAAAATCACAAAACAGGCTATTTTAGATGTCAATTTATCATTGCGGCGTTCAGGAGGAGACGTTGTTTATCAAAGACGTAGCGATTGCCAAAATAACTAGTGTTTCTAGCCAATGATTAATGAGATACTATGTAATTATAATGTACATGTGTCGGTCGGTTCTCGTAATTGACTTCTTTATAATGAAGCTAGCTTATTAAAATCCGTAACAGTCGACTTAAAAAATAGAAAACCCAATATAGAACGAAGTATATCGTTATAGGTTTTTGTTTTATTTATATTATTATACTAGCCTCTTTATTAATATAATTGGAAATTACCTTTTAATTATTTAAAGTTATATGATCAGCCGAGATAAGTTATTTTTGTTTAATAAACGGAGTTCCACTTCTTCCGCCTCTTATTTCCAGTTATTCTGGTGTAATTTAAAATAAAAAAAAAGTTAAAATATCACCTCGGTAGGTACCTAGTCGTAGGTGGGTGCTCACAATAATAATGCTATCAAATTTATTTCGATAGTTTAATCGAAACATTTATTAGTTCATTAGGCAATTTTATGTTAATTGATTTAATCTAAAACGAGTCTAATTAACATTGCTGGACGCCTTTATTTTATTATAAAGTATGCGGTGCTATATTAACATACTATCAATATTTTTTAATTTGTATCTACATATATCTCTCTATATATATCTATCTATCTATATATTTTCTACTAAAAATGAAGGCCATCAAAGTAATTACATAATATCTAACAGACTCTTCAGGTGCCCGTATAAAAATCCGTGCAATTCAATTAGTTGGAAAGCTGCGAGGGCGCGCAGGGCAGGGCCTAATAAACATAATATAAATAATCTGTGGCGATAAATCTGCAGCGCTTTATGGCGGGAGTGGGTTGTCACTCCGTCTAATTAGCGCTAGTGCTGCTGTGGACGGGATCATAGAAGCGCTGAAGCGCTACGAATTATAAATGTTTCTTTTTTTTATTTTTTGTTTTTGGAATATTTATATTATTTTTTAAAAAGTAAATTTTGTGACAACATTTTAAAGAATTTGCAATATTTTTTATGAGAGGTAATTTGTTGATTTTATTTTGTTGTGTTTGTTGTGATGTTGTTTTATTTAGTGTTAACATATTTAATTTGGTTTGGTATCCAATACTTTTTTAATTTATTTTGGTTTCTTTGCTCGTGGTTTATTCTATGGATCAGATTTACTTGTGTTATACTTATAACGTTTCTTCATAACGTCACATATTTATTACTTATTAAAATAACAGCTTATAGTAATAATATACTCATGGGTATAAATTTTAAATTAATTAAAAACATCGTCCAAGTACAACTCAGCGCTTAATGCGCTTTTTTGTTACCTGCTCTCGTCAAAGCACTCTTCATCAAGCTTAGTTAATTATGAGGACATATCAGCTTTATTATAATTACTCATTTTAATGTCGCTGCGCCTACAGTGGCGTGGCGTGCCTTCTACGCCGTTACGACACTTTCATGTCCACGACGTGGGAAATTGAATATGATATTAGGTTTTTTTTTTAATTTCAACCCTTGTCATAAAGCCTAAGTGAATTTAGTTATACAGCCTAAATAAAAAAGTCAAGTCAGTATATTTTTTTCTATCTTTTTTATATTTTTTTATTCCTTGTCGTACAGCCTAAATGAAAAAGTCAGTATATTTTTTTTCTATTATATATTTTTTTTATTTCTCGTCATACAGCCTAAGTGAAAAAGTCACTATATTTTTTTTTATTAAGAAGTCTTGCACAATCTTAATATAAAAATAAATGATTCATTAAGTAGAACTGAGATGGCTTATTAAGTGAAACGATAAGACAGTTTACGACATGCCCATACACAACGCGACATCGATAGATAACACGAAAAACTGGCACCGAAAAGCTGAAGAGAAGCAGCTGTTGCATGCACTAGTCCGATATCACATGCATGCACCATTAACTTCATAATTTAATTAGTTTCGAGTGATCATTTCATTAATAGAGTAGATATTTGGTGAGCGCTCGTATGCCCGCGGCTTTTGTCAATTTTAATTAATACCCGATAGGTGGACCGAAATGTTGGAATTCTTCGTTAATTAGCTCTGATCGAGATTTCTAATAATTTAATTAAAGGAGAGAGTTAATAAGCCGGCGTCCTATTGGTATTCCGGTTACGCGACGGTATTCGCGCTTCGGTCGGTCGCTACATCCTATTCGTTATATTATTACATACGCTTATTGTAGGTAGAGTTTCGTCGTCGAGTTCTGTTGAGTTAGCTCTACTGTTGATTGATGGCTGGACCGTTGCTAATTTAGTTTGGTATTTTTTTTATTAATATGTTTAATTTTAATAATGATTATTCATTTACATCTATTAAATGTTTATAGAGGCCAGTCGTGGCGCAGCGGCACAAAGTGTGACTGTAAAACCGACTGGTTGTGGGTTCGATCCCCACTCGAGGAGATGAAATATTTACCTTAATTTATATTTCCATTTCGCTCTGGTGTCGAGGTAAAGCGCGGCGTTGAGTTCTGCCACTTAACACGCAATGCCTCCAGAATTCGGCAGAAAGTGGGGAACGGAGTGTCACACTAAGTTCCCTCTTTGTCTCCCTACCCTGCTGTGTGCGGGATACAGCGTGAAGCTGATAAAAAAAAATGTTTATAAATTTGTGATTGTTTGTGGAGATTGTAGAAATAAAAGTATCATCATGGAAGGGCAATACAATGACGAAAGCATTCTTAGACGGATGAATTATTAATATTAATAATCGCGCTGGGTAGTTGCGCTGAGTACTATTATTTATTATTTATTATTATTTCAAATACTAGTAAGTATTTGAAATAATAATAAATAAAATATTAATAAATCTGTCAAAAGTCTTTTAATTTTATTAATATTAAGTAAATATAGTATGTTTCAAGAAAACAATTAATTTTAATAGTTGACGTAGCTTCTAAAACTTATAATGTATAGCTATTTTACCCCACAGTAATAACAATGGATTGGTTGTAAGTTAACTCTTTATCTAGAAACTGGCGGTAGCGTTCAAAGTATCCGAAAGCATGTTCTAAGTAAACACGGATCATAAAGTATGCTAATATTTAAACTTACTTCTCTCCCATGGAAGTACGGAACCTTTGACGATCAATTAAGGTTCACGATACTGCTCTTGTACAGGGGAACTTTGATTTGTAAATATTTTTATAAATTTAATTTCATGTTTTATAACTTTTTACTTTCAAGGGTTCCGTACCTTATAAGGAAAAAAAGAACCCTTAGTAGTAATAGTTTGGTAGTACTAGCTTAGGAAAAAATCAGAAAACTATACATTTGTGGTTAAATCCTCGACTCGCGCTTGTCCAGTTTTTATATAAAACTTAAGAATTGTAAGTAAAGATATCGTGAATTGGCCTTAAACGTGATATTATTTTCACAGTTAGCAATTATCCGCAATTAGTTCTCAAGTGCGACTGATGCTTTTAAAAGCGATTAGGCAGTCGTGATCTTCGATTTGTAAGTTCTCTTTTTCCACTTTATGCTATTCAGAATATAAAAAAACTGATTTGGCCATAAAGCCACTTCACGGTTTCCACTTAAACCTTATTTTTTAGCTTATTATCAACCATGAGGCCAGTCGTGGCGCAGCAGCACAAAGTGTGACTGTAAAACCGACTGGCTGTGGGTTCGATCCCCACTCGAGGAGATGAAATATTTACTTAAATTTTTATTTTTTATTTTTTATTTTCATTTCTTCGCTCTGGTGTCGAGGCAAAGCGCGGCGTTGAGTTCTGCCACTCAACGCGCAATGCCTTCAGAATTCGGCAGAGAGTGGGGAACGGAGTGTCTTACACTATGTTCCCTCTGCCTACTCTGCTGTGTGCGGGATACAGCGTGAAGCTGAGTAAGTTTTAAATTAAATTACCTATCTTAACACTACCCGCACCACGTATTATTTTTTCATTGCGGCAACAAATTTCGTTTTTGTATTTTTTTTTGGGAAAAGTAAACGCCAGTGAAAACGTTGTGTGGATATCGGTTGTTTCTTTAAAACTATCTAGTAATAGTGTAGTTGTTTCACATCCTAATCCTGCGGCCGGCGCGGTGGGGAAAATGGTGGAAATTGAAAATAAACATTTCATCTGCGCCCCGGCACGCACTGCCCAAATTGACAATACAACCAATTTGCCGCCGCGCACCGACCACCTTTGTATGGGAATTGAAAAATAATATTACCCTTTTTTTTTTTGCAATGTGCACACGTGCAATCTCGAAAATAAACTATGATTCTTCACCACTAGTCATTTTTTAGTGATAGTATTTTTTGTGTAGGTTACAGCAACAAGTATTCTTTGTTATTTAAAAAGTTTTTAAAGGGTTATTCCACAATTAGGAAAGAAAAATATTTATTTAGAAAACGTATAAAAATTAAAGTTTTTCAAATAAATATTTAAGTATTCTTTTGTTATTTACGAAATGGTTTACTGGTAGCCGGTAGGTGCACAACACGAGTGAAGAAGGTAACATGATCTTTTTTCACTTCACGCTGTATTCTATATGTATCAGGGTAGACAGAGGAGGTCTAGTGTTAAGACACTCTGTTCCCCATTTTTTGTCGAATTCTAGAGGTATTGTGTGTTGAGTGGCGGAACTCAACGCCGCGTTCCATCTCGACACCAGAGCGAAGAAATTAAGATATTAAATATTTGATTTCCTCGAGTGGGAATTGAACCCACAATCGCTACAGTCACGCTTGTCCCTGTGTCACGACAGACCTCATAACGTTCGTTTAGTTAATTATCATTTTATTTAATTTTAAAACCGCGTAAAATAATTTAATTTACGCCGACCTTAATAATTTAATTAACGTCAACATAATATACAATTTAAAAAAATATCGTATGTACGTAGTATGTAACAATGGAAGACGAATGTAAAATTTCTATGGCGCGTCATTTGTGTATTTGCTATAAAGAGGATAATATTATAAATAATAGTTAGTCAGTAAAATATGATTGTTTTGCATTGGTTTTTGTGCACTAAAACAGTTTTCCTCTTACATCAATTAAATTAGCAATGATTCTTCTTTGGAATTACCACTTTTACCTTTTATTTATTTGTATTAAAATATTTTTAAATGTTTAAACTCTTCTTTAGAATAAATAAATATTTCATTTAAAAAAATATTTCATAGGTAATATATGTAAATATACTTCATTATGTTAGTTAACAGTAGTTAAGTTAAAAAGTGATTTATAGAAAGAAATAATTAAATTGAAGCATAACTTAACATTTGTACATAAATTAGAATTCTATAGGGTTATTGTTGTTATCAGCTTGTAATTAGTTATTTGGAAACAAACACACATACATAGAGACGACTCATTAAGGGTATTATCAAACAGGAAACCGCGATAGAGCTCGCGTCGCCCCGTCCATTCATATTTCATTCAGTTTTTACTAGAATACGACACTGTAGACACGTGTTTTGATATATTCGAACACTTCGCCATACATTTTTAATTTTCCAATAGTTAAAGTATTGTGGTCGTATAATCGATTCGTATATACATTATTTCGAAGTTATTTAATTGTAAGTAATTATTTTTAATTATGTTTTTTTTTGTATTAAGGTAAATTGTATTAAGAAATGTATATATAAGGCCGTCGTGGTTCAGGGGCACAAGCGAGTGATGGTAACGCGGTTCTGGGTTTGGTTTCCATTCCGGGGAATTAATTATTATTTATTAATATCTTCATTTCTTCGGTGTGGTACCAAGGTAATAATGTATATTTGTCGAGAATTCTAAAAGATATATTTTTAATTATGTATATTTAAAATATTTCGATAAAGCTATGCATATTATATGCGATATGAATATGCGCATATTTACTAGCTGATTATTTGTATACACTTTATTAGACTGAAATATGTAATTATTTTTTATAGAACATTAAGTGTACTATAGGTATATAATATAGGTATCTGAATAGGTATGTTGTTAGTACCTCTGTATCTCTGATAAGTTAGAGCAATACTCAGTATAACTTGGGCAAGTTTTTTTTTTATTTTTAAAGGCCAGTCGTGGCGTAGGGCACAAGTGTGTGACTGTAAACCCGATAGCTTATGGTTTCGATTCCCATTCAAGGAAATAAAATTTTTAATATTGTCATTTCTTCGCTTTGGAATCGAGGTAATGTGCGGCGTTGAGTTCCGCCACTCAAAAGTGATGTACAGAGTATCTTAAAACTCTCCCTCTCCCTATCCTGCTAAATGAAAAGAAAAGAAAAATACCCATTGTTTGTTTATAGCTGTCGATTAAAATAATGCTTTACAAATTTCGCACCATGTTTACTAACTTCGCTGTACAAGCGTAACTGATACTACTATCACATTGCAATGTCATCGAATATGAATCGTAATACCAAGAGTGACCAATATATAAATATATCCACACTTTTTTCTTTTATAATTCCTTTTTTAATTTATTAGTTTTCCTTTTATAATTTAGTGGAAACGTAAAAAGATTGAATCAAAAAAGTTAAATGTATTTATTAAAATGAATCCCCACGAATAAAAGCAATTTTCTTACAGCCCTACCCACCCATGTAATCTAATTTAATTTAATTTAATTAATGGTGCATACAATTTTGATTAAACTATAACTAGCTATGAACGCCACCTTCTAACGTGAGATTGTGTTGCATCGGTGACCGGACACTTCGCCCTAACTTCTCAATTGAATAAAATTGCATTCTATTTTAAACTGATTGATGGTGCAAGACGGACTTATATTTCAGACCCACTTTTATATATCACACTGTCTAAACTACTTTAAACCAATATAACTCAGGAATCAAGACTTAGCATCTATGCATGTACCTATACATTATACAACAAAAATAGCAATCCTGTAAGAGATCATAAATAAAACATCGAAACCAATACCTTCCGATAGCTTTTGTCTAAGCTAATAAATGTTTAATAAGAATTAGGTAAAAGTGGCACTCCCTAGATGGCCAGGGGATCTTCATTGCATTAGTGGAGGCGACTGCATAATGTCAGAATTGACACACGGCCGGGTCTACTCTAATATAGTAATATTTTTAATGGATACGGGCTAATCAAATTAATTATTTATTATTATATTTTTCATTCACTTAATTGTATATTAATAGTTTTGTAAATTAAAGTCGAGGTGGCTGAGGCCAGTCGTGGCGCAGCGGCACGAGGTGTGACTGTAAAACCGACTGGTTGTGGGTTTGATCCCCAATTGACGAGATGAAATATTTACTTAAATTTATATTTCCATTTCTTCGCTCTGGTGTCGAGGTTAAGCGCGGCGTTGAGTTCTGCCACTCAACATGCAATGCCTCCAGAATTCGGCAGAAAGTGGGGAACGGAGTGTCTTAACACTAGGTTCCCTCTGCCTACACTGCTGTGTGCGGGATACAGCGTGGAGCTGATTAGATTTTTTTGTAAATTAAAGAACGATATTGTAGATAAAGTTGTATAATGGAATTAAGAAATGTAATTGAATATGAGACTACTAAAGTAAATCGAATGATAATTACGTATGAATAGATAAAGAGTATCAAGTTCCTTTCATAAGTGACTGCGCGAGTCGCACTTATCTCCGAACAATTTACTAGATTGCTTCTGCCAGAAAAACTCGTTCTCTAATAGATCTACATCTCGATTGAATTTTAATTGAGGTAACGAGGGAGTGCACTTCAATAATGGACTAAGTTAATTATAAAAAGCAATTGATTTAAATTGAGCGGTGTCGTGGTCGCGGTATGAGTAACAGAAAACTTTTCAATTTCACTAAAAGGGACTGGTTTGTGTCTCAGAAGTCTCGTCTGGTTATCGGCTTGTAATGTATGAACTTACTCGCCGCGGCTTTATTTTATAACTCACTTCTCGTAATAGGCTGCGAATTGTTTTCATTCACTTTGTCGCGACACGTGGTCGTGCAGCTTTTGACCATTTTTTAAACTGTTTGGGATCGACGCGGTAGGTAGGTACCTCATACGTCAGTTCGTATAGTCCATGAGACGAACTTCCAGTATTAAGGGAATATAGAATTTAATAGTCATAGACCATAAACATGCTTCATAAATTATCATGACAACGATTTGGAACATTTTACAACAGCCATCAAAGATTCTTTACGATCGATAGCGATGGTGACTGTAGTATGTCCCATAATTAATTTGAGACGTTTGTTTTATAATGTAATAAAACATCAGCAATATCGGCTCCAGCTAATATTATTACAACATCCTTGCGTTACATTACCCGTGTTATATATTTTAGTAATCATAAAAACGCTTTCGATTTTATTAAAGCTAGATAAAAAGTTGACGTAAACGGATCAACGGAGGCTTAGGTGGAACCGGTCGCGTGTTGTGCACCAACCTGTTTTAAAATTATGCTATTAAATTACCGATTTAATTAACACATTGAATTTAATAGTTTAGCTTAATTTGAATATTTAAAATTAAATTTACCACTGTATCTGTAACAAGTGAAGGTCGTATTTATATTTATTGAAACAAAGTTAAATTCTGCAGCGGAGTTACACTTAAAAGCTTTAAGCTATAAAACACGACTTTTCCGGCTGAAATTGAGTTCGACATCTGAAATAGATAAACCGATATCTACCCGTTATAAAGCAAACTTTATAGTTTTGTTTTTGGCAGTTTTGACACCGCTTCTGTCTACTTATTTGTTCTTAGAGTTGCATCCAACTGATACGAAAGTTTTAGTTTACTGGACGTATCTCATACCTGAGTATCACTTACTTTAGTTGTCATGGGGTTTGGGATGATACTTAATTTTTAAGCACTATTATTTTATGTGCTTGCTTACTTAAATTACTAAAGTTTTTCCATAAATAGATTTATATTGCTAATTAATAATCAAAAATAATTATAATAGATGTATACACAATAATAACATTATATTACATTTGTATCCAAATTCCGTAATTTAAGTATTTACACTTAAACCTTACGACATTCAAATCCAGAGATAGAGTTGGAGCATTGTGTTGCTCCTTGAGTCTGTTGACGGAGACACCTGAAAACAATAAACACGAAATTGCCACAATAATCGGCCCTCATGATCAGCACAACGAGCCCCAGACAATGGGGCAGATTACGCGATAGGGGTTTAGCCGAATAGCAGCTAACTCGATTATGCGGCCATCCGTGATTGTGTTTGAGCCTATTAATGTTTGAATTTCGTTATATTATTGCGGCGGCCGGGTATCGCCGGGTATCGCCGGTAATCCAATATGGTTTGGCATTAACGAAATTTTGCTTTTAACGCACGTTTGCCTGTTAAGTTTTTAAGGTAGTTTGGGTCATGAAATGGTATGAATTTTATTAAGTATAATATATATCATATTTTATATCGTTGCGCAGGGGCATAAAGGAGAATGAATGATTATTTATTAATATTTCTATTTTTTGGCTCTGATACCAATTAAAAAAGCACGGCGTTGAGTTCCGCCATTCAAATTCGGCGGGAAGCGGGAAAAATTGATAGTAAAAGAATTGCTTAAAGATTCATTATTCATTAGGCGGCAATGGTTGAAATAACAATAGTGTTTAGAAACTTACAGACGTAACAGAAGGTGTGAGACAGAGGGCGCAAGCCTACCAGTGCTAGATTAAAGAACAACTTAAAGGAAAGCAATCTGCTAAATAAGTACCGCTCTATGCGCCTCGTCATGGAGGATACTCTACATACATTTTTAGCTTAAGATTTGTTTTTTTTTAATGTGTACGCAAAAATATATTACTTTTTAGGCACTTTTAATAATGGAAGTAATAAAATTAATATTTGAAAACTAGAATATTTTTTAGGATGATTCAGTTAGTAATTATAAATAAATTAAAATTAAAGCAAATATAAAAGATATATAATAACTTTTAAATTGCTATTATACATTTATCAATGTTAGAAAATTATCTGTATGTTAAGTAGATTTTAGCATCGGTAATATATATTATTTCCTATAAGACCTCAAGCAGAACTTATGAAACGTCGTGTGGATTAGTCAATTAGTATGGATATACCAACCAAGAACAACCAAGAATTATTTTTAATCGGAAGAACGTTAAGCATAGTCTAAGACAAGTTACTGGGTTGAATTATTTAGCCCGCCTCGTTACTTTAGCTGTTTCCGCAGGTGTGGCAATCATATTGTCTCCCGCACAGGGGGTGCAGTCTCCCTCGTCGCGCTTATTCTTTAATCTCGCTGATGAATTATGATTAGCAGAGTGCACTCAATCCTATTACAGTCTGCCTTAAATGGACTCAAAGATTTCCCTTATTAGCTCTTCACCAGTTTATTATTACTAGTTTACTAATGAGAACCAGTTTTATGTACTATTTTCGTATAATTTCAACGGTAATGTATAAATATGTCTATATAACTAAAAAATATTCAACAACAAAGACAATTATTTAAATGGCCGTGTGGCTCGACAACTGTGATTTTACAGCTATTACTTTTCATATAGAAATTAATTTGTTTGACTGCAACTTTTGGTCCACAGTTAAATGCATTCGGAACATGCATTAAAATTTTCCGACAGCGAAACAAAAACCTTTATGGCCCGCACAGCCACGTAATAGCTCGCCGTGGGACCACAAACTCCGATTATCCAAACATGCAGCTCCCGAAACAGCGCTGTGAAATTTTAACGTGTAATTGATTATGAAGTTGGCCACTAATGGGCGAAAATAGTTTCTAATTTGGAGTGTGGCGGCAAAGCGTAATTGGTCTCGGACCGCGTCTGTGTTAATCATTAACGTCGGTGCGGGAACCCGGCGTCCCTCGCGGCCCGCACGCGGCACTCCAAACTCACTGCAAGCCCGTATCTGCATTGGGAATCGGGATATAGCGGGCTAACGTAATATCCTTTCGGTCTCTCGTTCTAAATTAAGTTAAATATATGTATATACAAATATAGAAGAGTTTTTAGGTTGGATCTGTAAATATTCCACACAGTTTTATTCCCTCCGTTGCGCGGCCACTCGTTAAATCTTAATTCGTGCGTATTGACATTCGAAAGTCAATGCTAATGGAAGGCGTGAGCTTTTTTGCGCCTAATCTCGGCTGGCTGCATTCGCCACGGGTTGTTTTGGGAGTGGTGTGGCATGTCGCTGTCACTTCTCGGACAGTAATTATTCACGAAGCCTCGCTTCATGGCCTGTCCACTTCGATTATTTTGATTTTTTACTCTACTATTTTGTATCTAATAATAAGGGAATTGATTAAAACAGTTGTTTATTTATGAGTTTAATGTATAATTTGAATGTATTTTAACGCTACTACTGTAGTAGAACTTGTAAGTTTTGAATTTCGTTGAGTATTTACTTTGAAATTCGTAAATTTTTATCAACATCTCAGTAACCAAATTATGATTCTGTATTGTGATTTACGTCGCGCGACATTCAACGACAGGAAGCGCGGCGCAAATTGACACGACTGTCCGCAATCGCCCGAAATTAAGTTAACGTTCGTTCAAAATTAAATTCTTTTCACTCGAGTGTAATCGACGGTCTTATTCAGAGAACAATGCCCATATGATCATAAAACTTGTTTACTTTATTAAAGGAAAAATATGACAGTGAAGTCGTATGTAGAGGCCAGTCGTGGCGCAGTGGTACGAAGTGTGACTTTAAAACCGACTGGTTGTGGTTTCGATCTCCACTCGAGGAGATGAAATATTTACTTAAATTTATATTTCCATTTCTTCGCTCTGGTGTCGAGGTTAAGCGCGGCGTTGAGTTCTGCCACTCAACACGCAATGCCTCCAGAATTCGGCAGAAAGTGGGGAACG